>CM056958.1:12748807-13079412 GCA_029856935.1 Cyclocarya paliurus
TAACTCATGTACCCTTGCAACAAAATTATTCCACAAGGAGTACCTAATAATACTCTGACAATCAGAATGATTACATTACGAGTATTTTAAATTATCAAGAGTATCTGCATAACTAAACTTGAACTGGCCTTCCCTTCTTTTGTAAGGAGAGTGGAGTTATAGGGCCTTTGAGTGCCTTCGAGCTCTCAAAGGTTTAGGTCTCACATTGTTGAGAGAGTGCCTTTGTGCAATTAGTCGTTAGCGTTGATTGAGGTGTTTGTTTTCTTGTTTTAACTTCTTTTTTTCTTATTACGGGATGATTATGGAGGCTGAGGAACTAGCTAAACGTTGGGAGAGGATACATCTATCTGCAAAAGAGAACTCAATCTTTCATGTCAAACAAGATGGTCTCAAGCCTAAAGATAGACAAGGAAAACACTGCATAGTTGGAAGAGTTTTCTCTGAAAAGAGTGTAAACAGTGAAGGCTTTTGTATCACCATGTCCCAAATATGGCGTCTGGAAGGTTGGGTCTGTTTCAAGGAATTAGCTGATCAATGTTTCCTAATTGAATTCTAAAATATAGTAGACAAACACAAGGTCCAAAATGGACACCCATGGTCCTTTGATAGAAGCCTCCTCACTTTACTTGAAGTAGACGAGACAATGTCCATTAATGCTCTCCACTTTGGATTTGAACCCTTCTAGGTTCAACTTCATAACCTTTCATTAGCTACCATGACAGAAGAAGTAGGCGAACAATTTGGTGCATCCATTGGGCATGTGATATGGGTAGAAGCCGAGTCCGATTGGCATGCGTGGGGGAGATGCCTCATGGTGAGAATTGCGGTTGATATACACAAGCCTCTCTTGAGAGGGAAATGGCTAATGTACAAGGAAAAATAGTACTGGATATCTTTCCAATATGAAAGACTGCATAACTTCTATTTCCAGTGTGGAGTGCTTTATCATAAAGGAAAGAACTGTCAAAAGCAACGCTATGATCAACAAGATGAAGATCAGGCACCACCACCATTTGGTTCTTGGTTCCAAGCCCAACCAAGTCATTCCAACATTTTCAATAAAAAGGAATATGGTGGATCCGTGAGTGGTGGCCAGCAATACAATAACTAGAAAGGAGCCCAAGGACGTGGTGATAGAGAGGAGCTCAGGCAAGGAAACCATACACGGACTCTCAGCAATCCCTGGCAAAACTATAGCAGGAATCTGGGAAAGGAAAAAAGGTACCAATTTTTAATAGTAATACAAAAAATGTTGTATCTAAAGAGACATTGGAAAGAGGTCACACTAAGGGTCTTTTCTTAGGAAATTCCACTAGTTCAAAAGTGGTGCACCCACCAACTGACAAAAAGAAGTCCACACACATGGTAGATGTCCCCACCTCAGATGACACCATTGGGATCCAGAGTCCTGTGGAGGCTAATATGCACATGGAATTGGATCCCACTCACAAAAATCTGGATCATGTCGCAGACCAATCTCCTGTGAGTCTGTTTAATGGAACCTGTGAAGTCTTGCATTTTTCTGAGTGGGAACTCTCTGATTTTAACTGCCCCAAACAAAAGAATGAAGCCAACTTTGACTTAGGTCAGGGAAATTGTAACATAACTGGAAATTTTGAACCAGTGTCCAATAACAGAAAGTCAAAAAGATGTGCTAGAGAAAAGCCTCCCCAGGAGGAAGGCAAGGGAACCGAAGTCCTTAATGTTATTTCTAGTAACTCTCTGAAATCCAGAGGGTTGAGGAGCTACAAAAGGACCTTTAATGAAGAGATGCCCAACCCCAAAAGGACCAAGAGTCACAATGAGAATAAGGAGAATATTCAATCCATGGCAGAGGCTGGGTTCCAGCCCTGCCAAAACAATGAGCATCCTAGTATGGAACTACCGAGGGCTTGGGAACCCTCAGATAGTTAGAGTCCTTAGAAATTTAACTAAGGAAAAGTGTCCCCATTTAGTTTTCCTCGTGGAAACTAAATGCAACACCAACAGAATGGAGGTGGTTAGGAGAATTTTGAAGCTAGATGGTTGTTTTTCAGTTGACAGCGTGGGATTGAGTGGGGGCATTGCCCCGAGGATTGGAAGGTAAGGGTCATCAATTACACCCGATGGCATATTAGTGCCTTGATACAGGAAGATGACCAAGGTATTACATAGCAATTTACAGGCTTCTATAGGCATCCGGACACTGCAAAGAGAGAAAGTAGTTGGCAATTACTTAGGCACCTGAAACCCTCCAATTCCATGGCATGGCTATGTGCAGGCGACTTCAATGAAATACTCCACCAAAAGGAAAAAGTAGGTGCAGCGGTCAAGCCTTATAAATAGATTAAGGCCTTCAGGCAAATAGTTGAGTTCTGTGGGCTCCATGACTTATGCTCACAGGGTCAGAGATTCACATGGGCCAACAACAGAAGGGGAAGGAACTTCACAAAAGAAAAGATTGATCGAGCACTTGCAAATAAGGAATGGGAATTTTTGTTTAACTCTGCCACTTGCAATGTCCTTACAGCCATCAAGTCTAATCACTCCCCCATTCACATCAACTACCAACATTCAATTGCTGGAAGAAGGCGTAGAAGGACAAACTTTAGATATGAGGCTACTTGGGAAACCAGAGAAGATTGTAAGCTAGTGGTTACTAAGGCATGGAGAACAGAATGTATGTCAGGCAATGAGGCAAAGGGAATGAGGAAAGTGCTTGAAGGTTGTCAAAAGAGTTTGATGGTCTGGAAACAGAAGCACAAACAGATTAACCATGCGGCATTAACTCAGAGAATGGCTAGCATTAGCCATCTCCAAAATACAGGTTCTGGTGAGCACATAACTCAAATGGAGCAGCTACAGAAAGAAGTGGAAACCTCCTAGTAGCTAATTACCTGAAATGGCGCCAGAGGGCAAAACAACATTGGCTTAAACAAGGGGATAAAAACACCAAGTTCTTCCATATGAAAGCTAGTCAAAGAAGGAAAAACAACACTGTAAAGTTTGTAGAGGATCAACAAGGAAAGGAGTCACTGCACAGGATACTATTGGTGAAGTATTCACTGATTTTTTCTCTTCCCTTTTCACCACTTCTACACCTACCAACACTGAGGAATGTTTATCAGCAATGAATACTACACTGACAGTGGACATGAAAGACTGGCTTGCACTCCCCTTCACATGTGAGGAAATCAAAAAGGCCATTTTCCAAATGAATCCTTTAGGGGCTCCGGGCCCCGATGGATTTCTAGCGCAATTCTTTCAACATCATTGGGAGGTGGTCAGTGAGGGAGTAAGCAACTATGAACTCAAAGTTCTTAATCAAGGTGGCTCCTTAGATGAGGTCAATGAAACTTACATATCCCTTATTCCCAAAATCAAAAGTCCTAAAAAAGTTGCTAATTATAGACCCATTAGTCTATGTAATGTAGTGTATAAAATTGTCTCCAAAACTATTGCTAACAGGCTAAAAGTCATCCTCCCCTATATTATTTCGTTGAATCAGAGTGCATTTGTACCTGGAAGGCTCATTACAGATAATACTCTAGTTGTATTTGAGGTATTTCATTCCATGCACCCACGGTTGGAAGGAAAGAAAGGATTTATGGCCTTGAAGCTTGACATGAGCAAGGCTTATGATAGGGATGAGTGGAGTTTCGTGGAAGCAATTATGGCAAAAAATGGAGTTCCCATCTCATTAGAATAGACTGATTCAAACCTGCCTCACCTCAGTTTCCTTTTCTATCATTATCAATGGTGAGCCTCACAAGAAGTTCTTGCCATCTAGAGGATTAAGACAAGGGGACCCCATCTCCCCCTATCTTTTTATACTTTGTGTTGAAGTACTTACATCTCTACCAAACTAGGAGAAGAGATGTGGTAGTTTAACACCTGTACCAATAGGGAGGGGTCCAATCTCTATGAACCATCTATTTTTCGTAGATGATAGCCTTCTTTTTGTCAAGCTAATTCTGAGCAACTCTCCTGCATTTTTAACATCCTTGCTCTATATGAGAAGGCCTTGGGTCAAGGTTTGAACAAAGCAAAATCCTTAGTTTTCTTTAGCAAAAATACTCAATAGGCGACTAAACAACAACTCATAGAACTTGCAGGAGTACCACCATCTAGGTCCTTCGAGAAGTATTTGGGACTTCCTATCTTGGTGGGAAGAACCCAAATAGTTGCTTTCCACTCACTCCTTCATAGGACATGGGCTCAAGTGGCTAACTGGAAGACAAGATACCTATCTTCTGCAGGAAAGGAAATCCTCTTCAAAACAGTCCTACAAGCTATACCTGTCTATACCATGGGCATGTTTATGCTACCTACCTCTATTACTAAAAGACTAAATAAGATGCTAAGGAAGTTCTGGTGGGGATACAATGAAGATACCTCAAAGGTACATTGGGTCAAGTGGAAATAGCTTAGCTATAGCAAAGAGGCAGGAGGCTTAGGCTTCAGAGATTTCAAAAGTTTTAATGTGGCTTTGCTCACAAAGCAAGGATGGAGAATGCAACAGAACCCATAGTCCCTAGTGGCAATGATCTTTAAATAGAAATATTTTAGTAAGGTTGACTTGCTACAAGCTAACTTAGGGTCAAAATGATAGAAACCAAGATGGGCCTAGTCTTAAAGATTCTTTGCAAGTTCTAGATGGGCCAATTACAAGATCAAGAGCCAAAAAGATCGAGGAAGCAATACAAGGATTGGTGCAATCCACTTGGGATGAAACTAGCAAGAGCCCAACACTCAAGATGAGCTTGAAAGAAGAAGAACCAGTATTGATCCACTTGATTCAAGCTGTGGAAGACATGACTTAGAGATATGGTCTATTGTTATTGGAGGCTTTCAATTTGGTTAAAATATTTATTTTATTAGTTTAAAATAAGTGGGCTTGAGGATACTTGGCCCACATATGTCTTATTTTATTTTAACTAGGGTTTTTGGAAGGCCTTGTATTGTGGCCAAGGGCTTATTTGGAAAGTTACATGTTTTTGGAACTAGGGTTTAGAAAAGTACTGTAGCGGCACTGTTCATGCGAGGGCATTTTTTAGAGAAGGGGTTTTATTTTGGCTAGGGTTTCAATAGGGTTTTGGGTTAAATGCTCTTTGTAGCCTCATTTGAAGACTTAGACAATATTGAATTTTATTTGTGAGCTGAGTTTACTCCTCTTGTTCTTGATCAAATTTTGAACTTATCAAAGGCAAATCACAACCTTTGTGGCATTCCTCCTTGTAATCTGGGTTCTTGAGATGGGTTATTCATCGGGTCTAGATTTTAATATAATCTAGGTTCTTGAAACGGGTTCTCATCGGGTCTAAATTCTCCATCTATTGACTTGAGTTTGGCTTTCTTGGGTGAGTTTTCAAATTGATTGTGGGTTCAATGGATTCCTTTTCCCGTGGGTTTGTATCATTTAGTATTCAGAGCTTGGTTTCCAATCAGGTCTAATTCTATCTTTTATTTCTTGCATATTGAATTCTAGGGCTTTATTGTTCTAGGATTTAGAAAAAAAAAATAAAAAAAAAAATTCAAAAAAAAAAAAGTGCAGAAATTTCCTTCATCCTAGGGCTGTTGAATTTCTCATTGTTTTCTAGGGTTTCTTCATTCTTTGGTTTGTGTTACCTTGTTATTTGATTAGCCTTGCCTTGTTCTTTGTTAGGGTTTTGTCAATTGCTTATTTCTTTGGTTGTGATCATTTCAGTTGGTGAAAAGAAAAGCAAAGAAAAGAAAGGAAAAAAAAATCGTCCAGAAAAAAAAATCGTCTGAAAAAGAAATATTATTGAAAAGCTAAAATTTTTTGTTGAGCCTTATTATCAAAGGGGCTACATACATCATTATAGTTGGTATCTTGTCTTCTAGTTACTTTTTTGTTGCCACAATTTCCTTGATTCTTGTGCCATTTTTATTCCTTCCGTGTTTTTCTTGTTCTTGTTTCTTAGAACTAATTATTTGTTGGGATAAAATAAGGTTGCATTGTCTTGATTGAGTTCAATTAGTTCTTAAAGAACTTGAGTGGAAAAACTCTTGGGGTAAAAGGCAAGAGAGTGTGAGACTATTATCGGAAAAAGGCCAATTAAGAGTAAAACATGAGTGGAGTGACATTATTTGAGTGTAAACACATAAGGGAGTGTGTGAGGTTTTTCACTAACATTCTTTTTGTACAGCACATTATGATGTCTCATCGGAGTGACTCATCACCAAAGGGGATGGCAGATAACTCATCCTTTATGTTGCAAGCCATGAAAAACCAGTTTGAGTAGTTGAACTTTGTGTTGGGTGAAGTTAGGGATAGGATGGATCATTAAGAAGTAGCGATTAGAAATCTACAAGGTGGGAGAGATAGGAGGCGACATGAGCCTAGGGTTGAAAATGAGTATGAGCATGAAGGAGATGGTGAGGATGAGGAAGATTTAGAATCTGAAGTTGGGTTAGGTAGGCATAGAAAAGTTAGGCGTGAAAGACGACTTGAGGGGAACCTAGGGGGTCGGGATGGTATAGATAGAGACCTTGGGAGCATCAAAATGAAAATAGCATCTTTCCAAGGCAGAACTGACCCGGAGGTTTATCTGGAGTGGGAGAAAAAAAAATAGAGTTGGTGTTTGGTTGTCATAATTATTCTAAGGAGAAAAAAGTGAAGTTAGCGGTAATTGAGTTCACTGACTATACTATTATTTGGTGGGATCAATTAGTAACCAATAGGAGGAGGAATTATGAGCGGCTTGTAGAGACATGGGGAGAGTTGAAAGCTCTCATGAGACGGATATTTGTACCTAGCCACTACTATAGGGATCTTTACCAAAAGCTCCAAAATCTTACACAGGGGTCTACCGTAAGGAGATGGAGGTGGCGATGATACGGGCTAATGTAGAGGAGGACCGGGAGGCCACCATGGCTAGATTTTTGAGTGGTATGAATAGGGACATAGCCAATGTAATTGAATTGTAGCATTATGTGGAGATAGAGGACATGGTTCATATGGCTATGAAGGTGGAGAGGCAGTTAAAGAGAAAAGGGGCAACAAGGTACACTTCAGTTTCTAGCAATACTTGGAAATCAAAGTGGGATAGGAACGATCCAACTGAAGCAAAGAGAAAGACCGAACCACCTAAGGGAACTAGCAACAAACCCAAGGTAGAATCTCAACCTTCACGGAATAGAGATATTAAATGCTTTAAGTGTTTGGGTTCAGGGCACATTGCTTCTCAATGTCCAAACAGGCGGGTGATGATTATGCGTGACAATGGGGAGGTGATGACTGAGAGTGAGGATGATAGTGATGGGATGCCCGAGTTGGTTGGTGCTAGTGATGATGATGGAGTGGTATACCCCGTGATAGGTGAGTCTCGTGTTGCCAGGCGTGCTCTGAATACATACATTAAGGTGGATGATGCAGAGCAACAGAGAGAGAAGATTTTCCATACTAGATGCCATGTCAACAATAAGGTATGTAGTTTGATCATTGATGGGGGAAGTTGTATGATTGAGCTGCATTATTGCATATTTTATACACTTAAGACCAATATATTTTTAATTGTTTTATTATTTTATCATTGGTTTTAGATAAAAAATTGATTAAGAGGCATAAATCTAAGTTATGATTTAAATTGATTAAAAACATAGTTTATGTTTAATTTTATAACTTGTGATTTAATTGAATAATATTTATTCACTTGCACAACACATTTTTAATATTTTATTTTTCCTTTCTAGTTTTGTTTTATTTTATTTATGTTTTTTTTTTATTTTTCTATTGTTGTTTATCTAATTTAATTTTTAATTTTTTATTTTATTTTATTTATTTTATTTTATTTTATTTATTTATTTATTTATTTTTTTGTTTTACAGCCACTGTGAAACGACATGTAGTTTGTCCAAAACTACATGTCGTTGCCTCCATCTTCAACCTGCTGCACGTCCATCTCCATGCACGACGCACGTCGACCCGTGCTTCCACCTTCATGTTCGGTAGCACCACTTCAAGCAGCACCTGCACGATCGGCATCACCAACATGCTGCACGGCCCAGTCACCTTCGGCTCAGCACCACTGCATGCATGCACCATGCACGGCTTTGCCGAAAGCACCCACGGCTTCCACCTGCTGCCTCCTCAGCCAACCACGCTGCCCAGCACCACCTTCCGAAGCTAGCACCACCTCCGTCAGCCTCCATGCATGCGGTCGGAGCATGCTCAGCCGCAGCCCACATGCACAGCTCAACCGAAACCAGTCCCCTGTTTTGACACCGAAAAACAGAGCAAAATACCAGCTCTGCCGAACACTACAACTTCTTTCAGTCACTGCTTCTCCGTCGACGTCCAGTTCTTATTGCAGGTGATCCAACTCTACACGGGTCACGCAGCAGTCCGAAAACCTGCAGGAAGAAAAACAAATAAAAAGAAAAGAAAGGGAGAGGTTCGGATAGGAAGTGAAACGCAGCAAACATGGGAACACGGAAGAGAGGAAGAGAAATAAACAGAAAGAAAACACGGTGAAAGAAAAAAAAAAGAAATAAAAAGAATGAAGGAGAAAGGAAACCGAATGAAAGAAAAATAAAGAAAAGAAAAGAAGTGGAGTTCGGTGCATGTGATGTTCGGTGCAGTGCATGTGGAGTTCGGTGCAGCAAAGAAAAGAAGAAGAAGAAGAAGAAGAAGAAGCAGTTCATTCGGTGTGCAGTCGGTTTCGGCTGTGAGTAAGAATAAAAAAAAAATGAAAAAGGAAAGAAAATAAACATGCATGTGATGTTCGGTGCATTCGGTCGGCTGGAGTTCAGTGCAAGAAAGAAAGAAAGAAAAAGAAAGAAGAAAAAAAAAGGCTGGTCGGCTGGCTTACTTTTGAGACAGGTGGGGAACAGAATAACACGAGCAGCTAAGCACAGCAAAAACAAGTGGGAGATGAACTGGAAAGAGGTGATTCTTCTGCATGTGAGAAACAAGGCAAATGCACATGGGATAGCACGGACGCACGCAATACAGTGCAGTTTGAAGCCTATATAAAGGCTTGTAAGCAGACGAAGAACGGTGGCAGATGTTAGACGCCCAGTAGAGTCTGGGTCGATGTTAGACGCCCACTTAGGATTAGTCTGTAGTTTTTATTTTGGAGAAAGTGTAGATAAAGTGAGGGAATTCGGTGATGCAGTTGAGAGCCTAATGGACCAACTGTGTTATCGAGCTGTCCTCTCCTTTATCTGCAGTCTCCACTTTATTTTTATTTTTTTATTTCAATTTATGTCATTTAATTTTACGCACTTTAAATTTATGCACTTTAAATTACTGTCATTTATTTTTCTGCAATTTAATTTTCTGCACTTTAAATTACTGCACTTTTAATTTATGTCATTTATTTTTCTGCATTTTACTTTACTGCAATTTAAATTACTGTCATTTAATTTTCCTGCACTTTTAACTTCTTGCAACTTTTAAATTCTAGTCATTTAATTTTCCGCAATTTAAGTTCACTGTTTTGCACTTTAAATTCTTTACTTTTCAACATGCATCTCAAACACTCAAAGCCAACAAAATGAATCTGGTTCACGACCAGTAAATCTTTTCTTTTTCTTATTGCACTTTTTCATCCATTGTACATATCACTTCTTTTTAATTTTTATTTTCTCATTGTAAATATTTCCACCATTTTACACGAGTTTATTTTTAGCACTTTCCCTGTGGAGACGATCTAGGAATTTATTCCTAATTACTACGTGACACGCTCCTCCACCTGGGATAGCCTTTGGGCTGCTCATTTTCGAACGAGTCATTGTACTAATGTGGCTAACACTACTTTGGTTGAGAAATTGAATTTACCAATCTTAAAACACTCTTGACCATACAAATTGCAGTAGTTGAATGATTGTGGAGAGGTTAGGGTAGATAGACCAGTGTTAGTTACTTTTTCAATTGGAAAGTATCAGGATGAGGTGCTTTGTGATGTTATGCCTATGCATGCTAGCCATATTTTGTTGGGGAGGTCGTGGCAGTATGATAGGAGGGTGACACGTGATGGGTTCAAGAACATGCACAGCTTTGTAAAGGAGGGCAAAACAATCAAACTTGCTCCTTGATTGAGTTGCATTATTGCATATTTTATACATTTAAAATCAATATATTTTTAATTGTTTTATTATTTTATCATTGATTTTAGATGGAAAGATGGTTAAGAGGCAAAAATCTAAGTTGCAATTTAAATTGATTAATAGCATAATTTATGCTTGATTTTAATACTTGTGATTTAATTTGATATGTTTCTTCACATGCACAACACACTTTTTTTATATTTTAGTTCTGTTTTATTTTTATTTATTTATTTATTTTCTTTTTCTAGTTTTATTTTATTTTACTTTATTTTATTTTATTTTATTTTAATTTTAATTTCTGTTTTTCAGCGCAGACTAAACGACATGTCGTTTGGTATGCAAACCAAAATGACATGTCGTTTTGTACTTGGTTTGAATCGGCCATCTGAGGAAAATGACCTGTCGTTCAGTACTCATAGAAAAACGACTTGTCGTTTTTACCGTCGAAGCTTTAACTCTCCTCTGCCAAAACGACTTGTCATTTAGTCAATAGACGAAACGACAAGTCGTTTTCGTCATCTTCAACCTTCGGCCAGCTTCTACAGTGCACGAAACACAGCTCTTCCACGCCACCGTTCGATGCCACCAAGCTCCTCCACTTGCTGCAGAACTTCATCCACCACCCTAAGCACCTCTGCCCGGCTAGCATCCTTTGTTTTCACTTCATAAAACAGAGAAACCGTGAACCACCTCATTGCCAACGTGCATCTACTGCACTGCCTCCACTTATTCCTCAACCTTTTCCTGTACACGAAGACACAGAACATGAAACAAAGAAGGATAAAAATAAAAGCTAGTGGAATGAACTGGAAAGCAAGTGGGAGCCGAACGCCAGCGAGAAGGAATATTTTCTTGACAAAAAAAAACAGTGATGTGTTCGGTGCATGCTGGGCATTCATTTAGACGAAAAAGAAAAGAAAAGAAAAGAGAGGGACGGCTGGAACAATAATGCAGTCAGTAGAAGGTGCACTGTGAAAGAAAAAGAAAGCCGAAAGAAAAAAAAAAGAGAGGAAAGAAACGCACGGCACATGGCTTGTGGGAAGTTTTCAGCAGTGGAAAACAACACAGACGAATGCCAGCGAGAAAAATATTTGTTCTTGACAAAAGCAGTGGTGTTGTTCTGTGCATGTTGGGTGTTATTCACATTTAGATGAAAAGAAAAGAAAAGAGAGGTACGACTGGCCAAATAATGTAGTTCGGTGGATGAATTGTTTAAGCCGAAGCTGGGCCAGATGAAATAAAACAATTCCCAGTGGACTACACGGCAATTATGCCTTGTGATTTCTGAAGCCTATAAAAAGGCTTGAAGTGAACGAATAAGACATCAGAATTTTGGAGAGCTAGTCCTATTTCTCTTCAGTAGCTCATTTTTATTTACAGTGTTTATTTAAGTTTATTTCATTTTTATTTGCAGTATTTATTTAAGTTTATTTCATTTGAGAGTTAATTTATTTTCTTTAAGCTTGTTTTGTAATATTTGGTGTTGTGTTTTATTTTAGTTTTCTAATGGAGAATTTATCATTGAATTCCATGGTTCTTGTGATGAACATGGTTGGCTAATTTTTCATACTAAGGTTAAGAGGTGAAGTCTAATAATTTAAATATTGTTTTAGATCAACAATAGAGTTCATATTGTGAGTTTGATCAATTGATTGGTGTTATTATTAGAAACTTTGATTATCTATATATTTCTCTTGATTCATTGTGATTTTCGAATACAGTGAATGCTTAAAGAATCCCTGAGGTAATCAATTGGACTTGTAAATGTTTATACCATAAATTGTTCAAACTTAATTTTTAGTGATCGAAAGAATTTTTGGTGTTATTATTAGAAACTTTGATTATCTATATATTTTTCTTGATCCATTGTGATTTCCGAATATAGTGGATGCTTGAAGAATCCCTGTGGTAATCAAATGGACTTTTAAATGTTTATACCATCAATTATTCAAACTTAATCTTTGGTGATTAGTTTTCTTGGGCGTAATTGTTAAATCTTCCAATTAAACGGAATCATTATTCTAGTCTAACTGAGCTAAATTGATTGGGAATAATATTCTAAATTATTAGACAGATCCTCGAAACCTTAGTCATTCTCCATATTAATTTATTCTATTATTTCAGTTATATTTTGTTACTTTAAAAATTCTCATCTCTGTAATCTCCTCTTTTTGATTCCACACTCCTTTTGATAATCTACTTTTATTTTGTTCTCTTTATCACATTAGTCAATCCCTGTGGATTCGATCCTGTAAGGTACTACAACACCTGTATACTTGCAGGTAAAACTGATCTGGAGTTTTTATTCATTATTTTGAGTGAAAGTTCAGACTCAACACTCCTTTAACTCCAAGCCGACCAACTGAAACTGAAAAGTGAGGTTGCTCAAAAAAGAAAGAGTGAAAATGAGAGTGATTAAAAAAGAAAGAGTACAAATGAGAGTGATCAGAAAAGAAAGAGTGAAAAAGAGATTGAGCAAAAAAGAAAGAGTGAGAGTGAAAATGAGCACAAAAGAAAGAGTGAAAAAGAAAGTAGAGAGGTGGCTGAGAGTAAAGAAAAAAGAGTGGAGCCACGATAGAAAAAAAAAGACAG
Organism: Cyclocarya paliurus; assembly: GCA_029856935.1. Lineage (NCBI taxonomy): Eukaryota > Viridiplantae > Streptophyta > Magnoliopsida > Fagales > Juglandaceae > Cyclocarya > Cyclocarya paliurus. The sequence continues at coordinate 12,761,453 of CM056958.1, forward strand.
TCTGCTGAGAGAAAAGGAAAGGCAAAAGTGAGTTTCTATGCAAGAGCGAGTGAGGTTAAGAGGGGCTATCTTCACAGATTGCCCCATGATTTTTCTTGTCTATAAAGAGTCTTATTTTAATGTTGATGAAACTAACTAGTCTCTTCCTAGTTTGGTTGTTTCTATGTTGCTGGAGTTTGAGGATATATTCCCAGAGGAGATGCCTAATGAGTTGCCACCCATTAGAGGCATTGAGCACCAAATTGATTTTGTGCCTAAAGCTACTATTCCAAACCGACCAGCCTATAGGAGTAATCCAGAGGAGACAAAGGAGCTTCAGAGGCAAGTTGAGGATTTAATGAGCAAGGGGTACGTGAGGGAGAGCATGAGCCCGTGTGCAGTACCAATGCTACTAGTGCCAAAGAAGGATGGGACATGGAGGATGTGCGTTGATTTCAGGGCGGTCAACAATATCACAGTAAAGTATTGCCATCCTATTCCTAGATTAGATGATATGCTTGATGAATTGCATGGCTTATGTATTTTTAGTAAAATTGATCTTAAAAGTGAGTACCATCAAATTAGAATGAAACAGGGTGATGAATGAAAGACTGCTTTTAAGACTAAATATGGGCTTTATGAATGGTTAGTTATGTCATTTGGACTTACAAATGCACCCAGTACTTTCATGAGATTAATGAACCATGTCCTACGTGTGTTCATAGGCAAGTTTGTAGTTGTGTACTTTGATGATATCCTAGTGTACAACAAGGACTTACATGAACATATTGAGCATTTGAGGTACGTGTTTGATGTGTTAAGATGTGAAAAATTGTATGCTAATTTCAAGAAATGTACCTTTTGCATGGAAAAAGTTATTTTTCTTGGTTATGTTGTTAGTACAAAAGGTATTGAGGTGGATGAAGAGAAAGTCAAGGCCATCAAGGAGTGGCCAATGCCAAAAAGCATCACTGAGGTAAGAAGCTTTCATGGCTTAGTTAGCTTTTATCGGCGTTTTGTTAAAGACTTTAGCACCATTGCTGCACTACTCACTGAAGTAATTAAAAAGAATGTTGGGTTTCATTGGAGGGTTGATCAAGAGAATGCTTTTGCCACTATTAAAGAAAGGTTGTGCTCTGCACCTGTGTTAGCATTACCTGATTTTAACAAAACTTTTGAGATTGAATGTGATGCCTCAGGAATAAGGATTGGAGCCGTTTTGATGCAGGATAGGTGGCCCATAGCATTCTTCAGTGAGAAGCTAAGTGGGGCATCCCTGAAGTACCCTACTTATGACAAAGAGCTTTATGCTCTTGTTCGTGCATTAGAGACTTGGCAGCATTACCTGTGGCCTAGGGAATTTGTGATCCACACTGATCATGAATCATTGAAGCATCTCAAGGGTCAAGGTAAGTTGAATAAAAGGCATGATAGATGGATAGAATACATTGAGACCTTTCCATATGTCATGCGTTACAAGCAAGGTAAGGAGAACATTGTTGCTGATGCTTTATCCACAAGGTATGTACTTCTTACTTCTATGAGTGCTAAAATGCTTGGGTTTGAATATGTAAAAGACATATATGCTGATGACACTGACTTTTCTTATGTGTATAAGGCATGTGATAAGGCGGCATTTGGTAAGTTTTACAAGCATGATGGTTATTTGTTTAAAGAAAGTAAACTTTGTGTGCCAAGTTGTTCTATGCTTGAGTTATTGGTGCGTGAGGCACATGGTGGGGGATTAATGGGACACTTTGGTGTCAAGAAAACTTTAGATATTTTGCATGAACATTTCTTTTGGCCTAAGATGAAGAGAGATGTCAACCGTATTTGTGGCAGGTGCATTACATGTAGAAAAGCCAAATCTAAGGTTATGCCACATGGGTTGTATACACCTTTACCCGTTCCTAGTGGGCCATGGGTAGACATATCTATGGACTTTGTTTTGGGGCTGCCTAGGATAAAAAGGGGTAGAGATTCTATTTTTGTGGTTGTGGATAGATTTAGTAAGATGGCACATTTCATTCCATGCCATAAAACAGATGATGCCACAAACATAGCTGACTTGTTTTTCAAGGAGATAGTGCGACTCCATGGTGTACCTAGGAGTATTGTTTCTTATAGGGATGTTAAATTTCTTAGCTACTTTTGGAAGGTGTTGTGGGGGAAATTGGGTACTAAGCTCTTATTTTCCATTGGATGTCATCTGCAGACTGATGGTCAGACTGAAGTAGTTAATAGGACTTTAACTCAGCTTTTACGCACTGTTATTCATAAGAATTTAAAAACTTGGGAGGATTGTTTGCCATTTATAGAGTTTGCATATAACAGGACCATGCATACTACTACTTCATATTGTCCTTTTGAAATTGTTTATGGTTTTAACCCACTTATTCCTTTAGATTTGATGCCTTTACCTATTGATGGCAGGAGTAGCTTGGATGGGCAAAAGAAGGCAGAGTTGGTGAAGTCACTTCATGAGAGGGTACGACTACAAATTGCCCAAAAGAATGAAAGGATAGCTTCACAAGCCAATAAAGGGCGACAGTGTGTCATCTTTGAACCAGGAGATTGGGTTTGGGTTCACATGCGTAAAGAGAGATTTCCAGCCCATCGAAGGACTAAGTTGCATCCTCAAGGAGATGGACCTTTTCAAATTCTTGAGAAAATTAATGACAATGCATATAAAGTGGACCTTCCAGGTGAGTATAATGTTTGTGACGCCCCGACTCCCATGTACAAAAAGTCTCAGGAATCGTAACGTCAGGGTGATGACAATACGGTCACGCACCCCAACGACAAGTGTCAAGTGTGTGCAATAAATAAACAGTGCACAAATAAAAAAAATACACAGCGGAATAATAAAGAAGTCAACTAGTACCAGAATTTTAGTTTAATACAAATATCCAAATACAAAGTGTTTAAAACATAACCAAATGTCCCAATAAAATAAAACAAGGTTGAAAAATAACAAAGCATGAGTGATCCCAGATCACTACTCCGGCGGAGCCAAATCCTCAGGCTCGGCATCTGCATAATCATCAACAAAATCTGCAGTACCATTAAATGGTACCACAGGTAAGTTATAACCTAACCAATCCTGAAATAAAAATACATTTAAGCATCTAATCATGTATGCCCATGATGTAGTATGCAATAAATGCAACCCACGCCAAAAATCACATTTGGCCCAAAAATATTTCCGATAAAACATTTCCACCATTTTCCCAGAAAATGGCCTAAAAATCAATATCCATCATTTTCTCAGAAAATGACACAAAAACCAACTCACGCTATTTTCCCAGAAAACAGCCTTTTCCCAATTATCCATTAATCCATATGCACCATGGCCTCCCCTATGGACCATCCGCACGTCCTGGCTACTTTATGAGCGATGCCTAGTTCCGCACCCGGTGCGTTTGTGGTCAGGTCATCTTCTAGCCCCCGCCAACAGAAGGGCCACGGAGTCGGTACGTCCCACGTCCGATCCCGTTGTTGCCCGGCGACAACTCAGGGGCCGTCACTCAGTATATTCCGCTCCCGAGTGACCAGAGGAGCTCCACCGAGATAATGCCCCATCTCGGCTTGGGGTCGTGATACACACGCACCCACAAATCCAATCCACATGAAAGCCCAGTTTTCAAAATAAACACATGAACATGAATGCAATACACGAAAACCCAGTTTTCAATTTACAAACATGATCATGCGTGCATATGTAATGTACCAAACCACAACAATAAACCTCAATAACCAATTCTAGATCACAATATAACCGCTATCCAACAATCCAATCATAATAATCAACACCACAATATAACCAATATCCAACAACCCAATCACAATAATCAATACCACAAATACTCCGTACTCAACCATCCACCCCCGAACTCCTCGGACTCAGTCCGGAACCAACCAGAACACAGTAAAAATAATTAGTGCAAAAATATATTTAAATCTCAAAAGATTGTTTAGAAAATACTTACAGCGCTATAAAAATATTTTTGGAGGATCACGGAGCACTTGGAATCACCAAAACAGCAACTCCACAGTGTAAAAACACTGTGGCCGAAATACACAGTGAACCCAAAAACACACGAGCTCAAACGAAAACTTGGGAACGGTAGGGTAGGGCCTATTGAGGTCGGTGAAGCTAAAGGTGGTGGCCTTTGGTCGTGGGTGGCGGCCGAAACAGTGGTTTTAAGGCCGAAAAGTTCAAAACAAAGAGGGTGTTGTTGGGGGCGGCTTCGGCGATGGATCAGGGCCGGGTTTGGGTTCAAAAGGTTGCTTGAGGGCCGGTGATGAGGTTGCTAAGAGATGGTGGCCAGACGGCGGCGGAACGGCGAAATGAAGCTCACGGCTTCGCACAGTTCACGGCGGCTAACGGCAGCATTAGCCGGCCTGAAATTTGGAGGGATGACTCGCCGACAGCTGGGGAAGCCGATGGTGCCGGCGGTAAGAGCCATGGACGGCCGACGGCAGCGCTGCGTGGAAGAGACCGGTTCGACGTGGGGGAGAGGAGAGAGAGTGTATCGGGTTGGCACGAGGGAGAAGAGGAATAAACCGGAAGAAAGAAGAAAAAGAAAAGAGAAGGAAGAGAATAGGAAAAAGAGAAGGGGAAAAAAGAGAGATCCAGACTTCATCAAGGGTTTCGAAATGATCCAACGAATAAGATTTTAAAACTACTAGATAAATAAAATTATCCAAACTCAATGAAATGCTTAGTTAAAACAATAATTATTTTAAAACCCAAAAATAAACCAATTTAAATTAAAGATCACTTTAAATGCCAAAACAGTAAATAACATCAAAAAAGCACATAAAAATTAATTTTCACAACTTAAAATATAATAAAATAATATTTAAAACTCCCCAAAACTTTAAAACAAGACAATCAATCACTAAATAAATTAAATAAATCCTTCATTAAAAATGCACTAAAATCCGGGATGTTACAATGATTCTGCTACTTTCAATGTTTTTTATATTTGTCCTTTTGATGTAGGTGAAGATTTGAAGTCAAATCCTTTTGAGGAGAGGGGGAATGATGAGAACCAAGGTGGGCCTAGTCTTAAAGATTCTTTACAAGTCCCAGATGGGCCAATTACAAGATCAAGAGCCAAGAAGATCGAGAAAGCAATGTAAGGATTGGTACAATCCACTTGGGATAAAGCTGGCAAGAGCCCAACACTCAAGAGGAGCTTGAAAGAAGAAGAACCAATATTGATCCACTTGATTCAAGCTGTGGAAGACATGACTTAGAGATATGGTCTATTGTTAATAGAGGCTTTCAATTTCGTTAAAAGATTTATTTTATTAGTTTAAAATAAGTGGGCTTGAGGATACTTGGCCCACATATGTCTTATTTCATTTTAACTAGGATTTTGGGAAGGCCTTGTATTGTGGCCAAAGGCTTATTTGGAAAGTTACATGTTTTTGGAACTAGGGTTTATAAAAGTATTGTAGCGGCACTGTTCATGCGAGGGCATTTTTTAGAGAAGGGGTTATATTTTGGCTAGGGTTTCAATAGGGTTTTGGGTTAAATGCTCTTTGTAGCCTCATTTGAAGACTTAGACAATATTGAATTTTATTTGTGAGTTGAGTTTACTCCTCTTGTTCTTGATTGAATTTTGAACTTATCAAAGGAAAATCAGAACATTTGTAGCGTTCCTCCTTGTAATCTGGGTTCTTGAGATGGGTTATTCATCTGGTCTAGATTCCCCATCTATTGACTTGAGTTTGACTTTCTTGGGTGAGTTTTCAAATTGATTGTGGGTTCAAGGGATTCCTTTTCCCGCGGGTTCGTATCAGACCCTCTCTAGCTTGGAGAGGCATTCATGCAGGGATTACTTTGATAAAGAAAGGGCTATTGTTGAGGGTAGGGACTGGGCATAAAGTGAACATCTGGACAGATAGCTGGATCCCATCCACTCAATCACATAAAATTCTGTCACCTCGTGAACTTGAGTACTGGTGTGAAAAAGTGAGTGATCTCATAGATCCTCACCTAAAAATGTGGAAAGTGTCACTAATTCAGGAGCTATTCTCCCAGCAAGAATGTTAAGCAGTAAAGGAAATCCCAATTAGCCTGGGGGGACGAGAAGACAGAATGGTTTGGAAGTTCACAAAAAAATGGCTTGTATACAGTGAAAAGTGGATACCATCTTAATAGAGAACTGGACAGGGAATCGGAAGGAGAGACTTCAAACAGATCTAGGAACAACAAGGTCTGGAAGAACCTATGGAAACTCGATGTCACACCTGCAACTAAAATGTTCATATGGAGAGCTTGTAATGAGGCTCTACCTACTCTTGCAAACCTCAGTAGAAGGAATATAATTGAGGATAGCTCATGCTTCATTTGTAAACAATGCCCCGAAACATCAGGTCATGTGTTATGGGGATGCCCTACTGCACAAGATCTCTAGAGCCAAAGTGTTAAAAAAATACAAAAGATGTCCATCTATAGTGACATGTTCATCGACATATGGACAGTCCTTGCTAATCAACTCGACCCTACAGTCCTAAAAGAGGTGGCAGGCATCTTAAGAGGTATTTGGATGAGGAGAAATGACTTCCTACACAAGAAGGTGTTCAAACATCCCACCATAGTTCTAAAATTGGCACAAGTAGAGATGGCTTCTTACCAGGAGGCACTAAGGGGCACACAGGCAACCAAGGCTAAAGTCCCAATTGTCAAACACCCTTGGACCAAACCTGCTAAAAGTTGGCTCAAGGTAAATTGGGATGCGACTGTAAAACCAGAGGAAGGAAAATTTGAGATTGGTGTCATTATTAGAGATCATATGGGTCAAGTTAAGGGTGCTCTTCATGCTACCAAGTTCCTCAGGGGAAACTCTTTTGATGCTGAAGCATACGACCTGCTATTGGCCATTGTATTTCACAAAGAACTCGGGTTGAACTAGTTCTGTTTAGAGGGTGACTTGAAGCAAGTTGTGGACCTTCTTCAAAGTACGGACTCAAACTGGAGTTTGGGAAGATGCCTCATAAATGATTCGTTGAAGGCCTTGGGGACAGTAACTACCTGGATAGTAAGTCATGCCTATAGAGAGGCAAACATGGCTGCTCATCAACTAGCCAAAAATGCCTTTGAATATGGAGAAGATATGTATGACATAGGAATGTGCCTTGCATGTATTCTTTCCATTGTAGCAAAAGAAATGTTGTAATTGTCTAAGCTCAATGTCTTATGAGGCATGTTGAGTTTTTGTAAGCTGTTGCTTTCTGATAAATGCAATCAGGCTGATTTCAAAAAAAAAAAAAACTTGAACTGAATTCTGACAATCAAAATGATTACGCCAGAAGTACCTCGTGTGAATTACAAATGGAATGCTCAGACAATCATAGTGATTACATCGTGAGCATTCTAAACATAACTAACTTGAACGCAACTTAAAATATATGACTTACTTGGGATAGAAACATTTCGTAACATGGCACAACAAGTAATGGACAACATACTTAACATGACATACTTGAAACAGTGAATATTACATGACATGACATACATATAACAGATGTCATACTTAAAAAAAAGACGTACTTGCAATGTATAGTAAAACATGATAGAATATCTTACATAACAGATGTATAATTCATGACAGAATAAATTCTATGTAATAAATAAATATGTAATGACTTAGCATGACACATGCTATAACATACATACATACATACACACACTATAGTTCCTTTACTTATCACCCATACACATTAAACTGATAGTAAATTAAAAGTTAATTTATCTCTATTTTCGCGTTTATAGATAAAAACTACAATGCGATCACGAGAAATTGAAAGTAGTGATTTTTAAAAGTTAGAACCTAGTCACTAACAATTAAAAATATGGAAAAATATTAACTTAGAGTAAAATTACTATTTTACCCTCTATATGTGAGAAAATGACCATTCTACCCCTAACTTAAGGATTTTGCATCCTTACTCCAAAAATCACCAAAATTTATATACCTCATATAAATTTTGTCCTAAACTCAAATATCTATTCAAAAAAATTTAAAACTAAACACAACCATTAAAATTCTATAGGGCCGAAATTGTGATTTTTCTTCTAAGTTGAAAACAGATTTTTGTTTCTAACTTGTTTTGATCAACCTCTTGATCCATGACTTACAAAGTTGTGATTTTCAAATAAAAAAATCCCATGGTTTAAAAAGGTGTCCTAAAACATATTCAAGCTCCAAAATCAAGATCACATGGTTAAACATCAATCAAGACATAAATTTAGCCAAGAACATCATCACTTTGGCCTAACCAAATATCTCCTTGCATAAAATTTTATATCTTTGAAACTAACATCAAATATATTCAAAAACATATTCTAACATGTATATAAGAGGTTTAGGATCATCAAAGAAAAATATCAAAGCCATTGGATTAGGATTAAACCATAAAAGATTTAAACTTTCCCAAAACATAAACTATTTTTCATCTTCCAGTTTCTAAGTTTCTAGATCTAAGAAAATCTTTCACCAAAACTTTTAATCATGCAAAAAATCCTTAATAAATAATAATATATACATGTTAACAGTACTCCATAAAATTTTCGGACCAAGAACTATTCATTAGCTTGGTCAAAAACTCCAAATTACAACACACTCTCCAGTTTATTGCCTAGATTAACCTTTCTGGAGTTTGAACAGCTTTTGATCAATCAAATGATCTCCAAATAGAACAGATAAGATAATTTCGTAAACTAGACTTAAAAGGAACAACTGTAATGAAGGAAGCTTTATGAGAAAACACTTAAAAAAGTTTTGAATAAGGCATGCAACAGAGATCAGAAAAACTTCCTGAGAGTGTCTTTTGTGTTTTGTCAAAGAAAAGTGTAAAGAAGGGTTGATTTTCATGGGAAGTGGACTGAAGAGACTCTTACAGAGGTTATGGAAAGTGATAGGACTGAAATAAAGTTTGAGTGTTGGCCTTTTCTTCCCCAAAAAAATCAGCCCAAGATCGTTTTTCAAGATGGAGTGTAAAAGTGAAAGAGTGAGGTGGCCCTTTAGATTTTTTCTTCAAAACCTTCTAGAATATCTTTTGGAAAGATCTGGTCAGCCATGTGGGGGGTGAAAACTTAGCCAAGAAACAATGCTAATGAGACCAAATTCGTGGGCCTTAATGGGCCTAAACCGAGTGGGCCTCATTTTGGGGTTTTAAGAGAGTTTGAGTTGCTATCATGCCCAAATCCAATATCTCTTGGCCTAATCAATTTTTTAAGGTTAACAAGGTTGTATAATGATGTTCTAACATAATTTTGAAGGATTAATAGCATTTGAAAGTGATTTAATCAAGCGATTAAATACAATGCTAGAAACTGATTCATTTAGATTTTTGGAGGTCAACTTTATGGTTTGGATAAAACCGTTTAGAATTTCAATTTCAACCATGCTTTTGGGTTCTTATTTGGATTCCAACTACACAGGATTTCACTAAGGTGGAAATCCTCTATGGTTTGGCAAAATTCGATTGGTCGGACGTAATAGGGTTTTGCTTTGGTGGCATGATCTCACACCTTGATTCCTTCAAATCCAAAGTGAATAATAAACTTAGTACTGAAAAATTCTAAACATTCAAATTACCCTACAATGAAAATCGTTTGCCAAAATTCAATCCCGAAGTGCCCCAAAAAAAGAATTCATAGTTTCCAATAGGCGTTTCATCCAAAAATATGAAAATAGACTTATTGAACCATAAAATCCTAAATAATTAACTAAGTCTAATGGCACAGACCATAATGTATTTTGGCACTTATAATAGCCTCAAACAATTAGAATCGCATTTCTAGCACCATAATGAGTGATAACACAAACTATATTGACAGACTAAAACCTATGCCATTGATCGATTCGTGAAAACTATGGAGTTTTCACGAGATTCCTAAAACCAATAGAAATTTGATCAATGAATTTCTAGCAGGCTATTAGAATAATATCTCTTGCAATGGCTCAAAATGGTATTTCATGTCCAATTCCCATTATTTAGGACAATACAAATTACACCATTTGGGCCTAATTTATGCGTAGGTTTCTAGTCTTAAACTTTGGCTGTATGTAACTAGAGACATCCCAAAGTCCACCAAGAGCTCTACTGAGTCTAATGACACCTTTTGGATTCATCTGATTGATTCAGAAGAGTAATCATTATTAGATTCTCATATAATTTTGTAATACTACCACTCCATGAATTGTCTTGAATTGTCTGATGGTAATGCATCTTCCTTCACCCTCTTAGTCTTGCCAAGTAAAACTTCTCCTTAGATCTTTAACTCTGCATGTTGCAATGACATGAAACTTAACCAATCTACATTTACCAAATTTGCACCGTTATGAAATTCATCTTCAATACACACAACTAATGGCTCTACTATGACCATTACAAATATAGGGAGTGTCCATAAATCTAATCTTTCTATTCCCGATCTTTTTCATGTCCCTAAACTTTCATTTAATCTTCTCTCTATGGGCCAATTGTGTAAACTTGGTTACAAAATTGTGTTTGACTTCCATGGTATTGTTGTACAAGATCCTCGGACCAATTAGATACATGGGATACGGCATAGTGTTGGGTGACTGTTTCATCTCTCATCCCTCCACCTTCCTAACAATAACATTGCTGAAGTTGCTTCCTCCACTTCTTCACCCTCACTTTCCTTTTGGCACTATTGTCTTGGTCATGCATCTACATCTTGGGTACAATCTAATGGTTTAGTAGGTTTAGCATCTACTAGTTTTAGTCTTTTTTATTGCATTTCTTGTCATCTTGGGAAACAACTAGAATTACCTTTTAATACTAGTGAGTCTATGGCATCTACTTGTTTCAATCTAATTCATTCTTATGTTTGGAGAACTTTCATTCCTAGTATGAGTGGCTCAAGATGTTTTATGATCTTTGTGGATGATTTCTCTCAATATACTTGGAAGTCTTAAAGAAATCAAGTTCTGAATTATTAGATATTTACCACAACTTTGGCAAAATGATTGAAACTTAGTTCTCAAATGCATTAAAGTCTTTTGTTTTGATAATGCTTTAGTGTGTACACAACATGCCTTTCATGATATACTCAAACATTATCACATTATTCTACACCTTTCATGGCCAGGTATCTCACAACAAAATGGGAGGGCTGAACATAAACTTAGATACATTTTATATACCGCTCATGCTCTTCTCCTATCACCATCCTTGCCTACTCCATTTTGGGTTGAAGCCTTTCTCATGTTGGTCTACCTCATCAATTGGTTGCCTTCTCCTATTCTTAATAATGATTCTCCTTACGAGAGACTGTTTAGCTCCACTCCAGCATATCATCAACTACAAGTTTTTGGTTTGGTCAGTTTCATTTTACATCAACCATACAAACACACCAAACTCAAGCCTATGTCACATCATCTAACTTTAGTTGCTTTCTTGGATGTGGGATCGAACACAAAGGCTATATTTGTTACGATCCTATGTCAAATCGTCTTCAAAATTCCCATCATGTGATTTTTTGGGAACATTCATTCTTCCACGGGGTTGATAAATTGTTGATGTCATCGTTTTCACTTTTTCCATTAACATCCCTACTGAGACACACACCTTTGCTCAACCCCTGATATTATCTTCCCATAATCAAGCTCCCCCAAACTACACACATCTGATGGTCCTAATGTCGCTACAATCAAGTCCCTAAGTTCTGTCCAATCTCGGATCTTGTTAACGATCCACTTTCAAACCTTTGACGTTCCACCCGAGTATGATCTCTACCCTCACATCTCCATGTTTTTCATTGCTTTCATGCCTTAACTAGCTTGTATGAATCTCACTCCTATCATAAGGCTTCCACTAACACCCTTTAGCAGGCTGCAATGAAAAGGGAAGTTGATACTTGGGATATGGTCGATCTACCCTCATATGGTACTGTTTATAGATACAAGGTTTGACTTGTGGCCAAGGGAATGATTATGAAGAGTAATGTGGCGCCCCCAACTTCCATGCATGGACACGAACGGAAATCGAGATGCTGAGATGATGACAACACAGGTCACGCATCCCAACGACAAGTGCCAAGTGTGTGCAACAAATAAACAGTACACAGAAATATGCAGCGGATAATAATAAATAAGTCAACTAGTACCAGAATTTTAGTTTAATACAAATATCCAAAAATAAAAGCGTTTAAAAACAATACCAATGTCCCAAAAATAATACAAGAGTTGAAAAGACATAAACCCGAGTGATTCCAGATCACTCCTCCGGCGGAGCCAACTCCTCCGGCACAGCCTCCTCAAAACCTGCATCATCAACACCAAAATCTATGGTACCAGAAAATGGTACCGCAGGTAAGTACAACCCAAAATGCTTCAAGACATAAATATATTAAAACAACTAATACTATGCATGGACATGATGACCAAACACAAACCCAAGAAAAAACACAATTTCTCGTAAAATCACAAGTTTTCCACGCACGCCAAAAATCACCATTTGGCACAAATTAAAATCCATGAATAATTCCATTAATTCTAATTTTTAACCGTATGCACCATGGCCTCCCCTAGGGACCATCCACATACGCTGGCTCCCTTCGTCACACCATGGGTAATAACCGTATGAGTGATGCATAACGAGTGATGCCCAGTTTCGCGCACACCGCGTACATAGCCAAGCATCCTCGGACCCCCGCCAGCACAAAGGATCACAGAGTCGGATCGAGAGCGCTACCATCTCGTCCAAGTCCCGGGCAACAGTCCCAGGGGACGAGACTCAGTATATTCCGCTCCCGAGTATCCAGAGGAGCTCCACCGAGATAATACCCATCTCGACTTGAGGGTGATACACACGCATCCGAAAAACCTTTTTCACAATACACAGTTTTTAAAATACACACCCACGCATGTGTGCACAATGTCATGAAATCGATCAATTACCAAACAGGGTAAAATATAAACAACACACAAAATACTCCGTCCTCAATCCATCCACCTCCGAACTTCTCGGACTCAATCCGGAAACTAACTAGATTATAGTTTATAAAACAGGTTAGTGTAAAAATATACTTAAGTCTAAAAAGTATTTGAATAAATACTTACAGCGCTTTATAATAATTTATGAAGGATCACGGAGGTGCAAAAGGTGGCTGGAAGACAATGTAACAGTGTAAAAACACTGTGGCCGAAATACACTGTATACCCAAATTTACACGGGATCAAACGAAGACTTGAAATTGATAGGGTAGGGCCTATGGAGTGTGACGAAGCTAATGGAAGTGATGGTTGGCCGTGGGTGGTGGCCGAAAGGGCGGTAGAAGACCACAAAGTTTAAATCGGAGGTGAGCTCGTGGAGGTGGCTCCGGCGACGGATCGGAGCCAAAAATGGGTGGGTTAGGACGGCAAGAGGCCGGTGATGATGTGGTGAAAAAATGGTGGCCAATGGTGGCCGGACGGCGGCGGAACGGCGAAGGGAAGCCCGCGGCTTCGCACTGCTCCCGGCAGCTAACGATGGTGTTAGCCGGCCTGAAAATGGGGGGGTAGGGTAGCCGGCGCACGGGGAGTCGAATGGCATCGGTGGTGTCGACCACGGAGGTCGGCAATGGCGACGGGGAGGTGAAGGCTGAAACACAGGGGAAAGAGGAGAGAGAGAGAATTGAGCTGGAGGAGAGAGAGGCTACGCGGGAGAGAGGGAATCCGGAAGAAAAAAAGAGGAGAAAAAGAAAAAGAAGAGAAAAAGAAAAGATAGGGAAAAGAAATGAGGTCCAATCCTGACAACTTTTGGGTCACAACTGATTTTCAAAATAACTATTTTTAAAACAGTAAAATAAATAATTCAATTTAAACTCAGAACTAGTTAAAGTAAAATATTAAACTCCAACAATAACATCCTTTAAAATAAAAAGGAATTAAATTGCAGAACACTAATTAAACTTAATCAAACGCAGTGAAATACTTTAATAAAACAATAATAATTTTAAAACCCATAAACAAACTAATTTAAATTAAAGATCAATTTAAATCCAAAATAATAATTAACAATAAGAAAGCCCAATAAAAGTAATTTTCACAACTTAAAATATTATAAAACTCTCAAAATTCTAAAATAAGAGAATCAATCTTTAAATTAATTAAAATAATCCTACATTAAAATACACTAAAATACGGGGTGTTACAAGTAACCAAACTCAAACCCAAATCCACTTTTGGCGAGGGGATTTACTCAAGAATATGGTACTCTTTTTCAAATTTTTAAAATGTGTTTTAGATTTGCCCAAGTTTTTTGATACGTTACAAAAAACTTAGGCAGTTTGTTGTTGGATCTACTCAAGTTTTTGGGTACGTTATAGGCTTAAGGGTTCATTGATTGGTTGATTGAAGCGAAGATGATTTTTATTATAAGGAAGTAGCAAATCATTTCAAAGTGAAATTAGTCGCCATCAAACTCAACGGCAAAGGATTTGGTGGTGGAATAGTTGAAGCGATCACAAGATAGTCAGGACAAGGCCAAGATTACTGATTGGGAGATGATGAAGAAGAATATGAAGGGTCAATTCCTCGATGAGGCAAAGCACGAGATTGGTTGATGATTACATAGAAGAGTTCTATCAATTGATTGCCTAGAATGATCTATCAAAAATTCAAAAGCAGATGGTTGTGTTGTATTTGGGGGTTATGGCAGTCTGTGCAGGGTCTCCTCAGTCTTCACTTTCTATGGACAGTTTCTGAAGCATACTTGTGTGCACTCGTCATGGAGAAGTAGTAGCACAAAAGGCCAGCAATCAAAATAGTTGAACCGTTCGCCCTTAAGAACCTCGTCCTGCTCAACAGCCACCGCAAGGTCAAAGTTCTAACTCTAATATTAGATGTTTTAGAAGTAGTGAACAGGGGCATAGAGCGACCAAGTATAGAAAGTCTGCTAATCAAAAAAGTCAAGAATCTCTTGATTAAGGAAGACATGGTAGAAGAAACTGAGGAGATTGGAGAGCCTATGTATAATGATGATGAGGATGGAGGTGTGTTGTATGGTGATGGCCATGGGACCCTGGTCATTTGCAAGAGTCTACTGACTCACAAGGGTGATTCAGGGGACGATTAGTTGATAACCAATATATTTCCCATGACCTGCACAGTAGCCGATAAAGTTTGCAAGATAATCATTGATTGTGGTAGTCATGAGAACGTGGTGTCTCAAGAGGCTGTTCAGAAGTTACAATTGAAGACAAATCATCCCAAGCCATATAGATTGTCGTGGTTGAATAAAGGATGTGAGGTAATAATAGATAGGCCTAGTATTTTTTTTGATTGACAGAAAATATTTTGATAATGCTTAGTGTGATGTCGTATCTATGGATGCTTGTCATGTATTGTCAGGCAGGCCTTGATAGTATGATCGCAGTGCTATTCACAATGGGCAAAAAAATAGGTATTCCTTTAGAATCAAAGGGAAGAAGATTGTGTTGGCACCTCGCTGAGAAGGAACCACTCCTACCCTGGTAGCAAATAGTACTAAACTGCTTTCTATGTCCAGGGTTTAAAGGAGATTGAGCATGAATACATGATTTCCGCTTTGCTTCCTTATGGGAATAGCAGCAGATGTAGGCCTAGATTTACCAGTAAAGGTGCAGCAACTATTAGCAAAGTTTTCTAATCTGATGCTAGAAGAGCTTCCTCCTAGACTACCACTTATGACGGATATTTAGCATTAGATTGACTTTATTCTAGGGTTGATTTTGCCAAATCGACCTGCATATTGCCTCAATCCCAAGGAATTTGAAGAGCTACAGTGTCAGGTGGTGGAGTTACTAGAGAAGGACTACATCTGTGACAGCATGAGCCTATGTGCAATTCCCGCCTTGCTTGTGCCGAAGAAAGACTTTTTCTGGCATATGTGCATTGACAATAGAGCAATCAACATGATCATAGGAAAGTATAGGTTTCCGATTCCAGGACTAGATGATATGTTGGATCAACTATCTGGTTCTAAGGTCTTCAAGAAAATTGACCTTAAGAGCGGATACTACTAGATCATAATAAGACCTGGAGATGAGTGAAAAATGGCGTTTAAGACACAACATGGGTTGTATGAATGGATGGTCATGACTTTTGGGCTGTCCAATATGCCCAATACATTCATGAGGTTTATGTAAAAGGCTTTACAACCTTTTATGAGGAAATTCATTGTATTTTACTTAGATGATATCTCATTTATAGTCCGACAATGCATCACACTTTGATCACCTCTGAGCTGCTTTTGATATGATGAAAACTGAGTGCCTGTTTATTAATCAAAATAAATGTTCTTTCTTTACTACTTCTGTAACTTTCCTTGGTTTTGTTATGTCTATTAGTGGTGCTCATGCAAATCAATCAAAAGTAGATGAGGTCCTAGAGTGGCCCACACCTAAGACCTCGGATGATGTCAAGAGTTTCCAAGGATTGACATCCTTTTACTGCTGGTTCGTCAGAAACTTTAGCACTTTGATTGCTCCTTTCATAGATTGCCTTAAGGGACGTGAATTCTAGTGGTCTAAGTAGGCAAAAGTCAGTTTTCAACTGGTCAAGTAGAAGATGATAGAGGCACTAGTTTTGGAGCTTCTAGATTTTGAGAAGGTGTTCGAGGTCAATTGTGATGCATCTGGGGTTGGTATTGGTGGTGTTTTGAGTAGGGAGAGGCGCCTGGTAGTGAGAAGCTGCCATGGTCCAAATTGACTAGTGGCGTGGCTCATTACATGGAGTGATGTTGTGTGTTAGCAATCGAAGAGGGTTCTCACCAATATAGGCTTGTACACTCCCTTGCTTGTCCTTGAAGCCTCTTGGTGTGATGTTAGTATGGACTTCGTATTGGGCTTTCCCAAACCCAACAGGCCATAGATTCTATCTTGGTAGTAGTTGACAAGTTCTCCAAGATGGCCCATTTTGTTGCTTGCAGGAAGATGATGGATGTCGCACGAAACACTCATCTGTATTTCAAAGAGATTGGCCGTTTACAAGGCTTTCCATGATTAATCACTTCTGATCATGATATCAAGTTCATGAACCATTTTTGGAGGAGTTTATGGAAGAAATTGGGGACGTAGTGGAATTTAAGCAGTGCCTACAACCCCCAAACAAATCGTCAGGCTGAGGTAGTGAATCAGAGTTTGGGTAACCTTTTGAAGAGTTTAGCAGGGAATAAGCCAAGTAATGGGACTCAGCTCTACCTAAGGCAGAATTCGCCTACAACAGGTCCAAGAACAAAACGACATAGCTGAGCCCCTTTGAGATTATCTATGACCAAAATCCATTTGGTGTGCTTGATTTGGCACCTATTCCATGTATTAGTCAATTGAGTCACAAGGCTGAGGAGATGGTAGAACATTTTCAGAGCACCATGAGTAGGTGAAGTTTTCTATCGACAAGAGTAATACTTAGTACAAGGCTCAGGTCGATAGTCAATGTAGATAGGTACTTTTTGATGCTGGTGATTTTGTTTGGGCGGTATTAGTTTGTGATTGTTTTTCTATTGGAGAGAATAATAAGCTTAGAGAGCAGAAGATTGGACCCTGTGAGATTCTACAAAAGATCAATGATAACACCTACAAGTTTTGCCTCCCCAGCCATTTGAAGATGTCTGATGTATTTAATATGAAACACCTAAGTTCTTGTTATGTGGATTCCGATGAAGATTTGTGAACTCAAGAGCAAGTTCTTTCCAACCCAGGGTGACTGATACAGGAGAATCCAAGTCAAATGATGCTGAGTTGTCAAATTGTACATTGATGGTGCTGAAATACCTTGAGTTGGTAGATCAACTCAAATATGGCAGGAAATAATGATATTTCCGTGATTTGAGACAATTTTGAGCATATTTCAGTATTTTGGCCATAACTTTGGCTACGGGTATCAGAATCCTGCAAATGACCTCAATTCAAAAAGGTATTTTTGGTGTGCACATTGTGGTCAACTAGCTATACTTTGTATGCATCTTTTTTTAGGCCAAAATATATTTTTCCCTCTCAAATCCGTTATTTTTCAATTTTGAACCCGATCTTGGCTAGAGTTTTAGTAGATTACTTCTTTAGTTACTTTTTCTTTTGTTTATTTTTGGGGTTTCTCTATTTTTGGAAAATTTCTGATATTTTTGATTTACAGCTATTTCAGCCCGGCTTGTGAGAAGATTGTGGTCATTCTAGAGATTGATTGTTTTCTATTGAATATTAGAGTCGTATTCGCTGAGTTTTTAGGCGATTCTCCGGTCGTCCTTCGTTGTGAATTATCTGTTGAAACTAGCTTTTAGAATTAATCCCAATTCTGTTTGGCATCAAACTGGCAAGCTACAGTTAATGCAAAAGTGTATATATACCCACCCATCTCACACAACAACCAGAAATGTTTGGAAATAGACCATAACTTCCTGCCCATAAAAGGAGGCAGCACCAATACAAATAAGGTGGAAACCATCAAAATGAATATTATCATTCCAAAACAATTTCAGTAACCTATTTAGTTAACATGATTGATCCATTAAAGTTAAAAAAGGAAAGTTTCTAGAAAAGCAAGGCAAAAAAATTATTTATGTTGCCCAACTGCTTTTTCCTAGTAGTGACTGTTGCGGCTGAACTTTCACTCAAAATAATGAACCAAAAATTCAGAGTAGTTTTACCTGTAAGTATACAGGTGTTGTAGTACATTACAGGATCGAATCCACAGGGATTGACTAATGTGATAAGGAGAATAAAATAAAAATAAATTATTAAAAGGAACGTACAATAAAAAAAGGAGATTATTGAGATGAGGATTTTTAAAGTAACAAAAATATAACTGAAATAATAAAATAAAACAATATGGAGAACGACTAAGGTTTCGAGGATCTGTCTAATAATTTAGAATATTGTTTCCAATCAATTTAGCTCAGTTAAACTAGAATAATGATTCCATTTAACTGGAAAATTTAACAGTTAAGCCCAAGAAAACTAATCACCAAAGATTAAGTTTGAATAATTGATGGTATAAACATTCAAAATTCCATTTGATTACCACAGGGATTTTTCAAACATCCAATGTATTCGGAAATCACAATGGATCAAGAAAAGTATATAGATAATCAAAGTTTCTAATAATAACACCAAAAACTCTTTCGATCACTAAAGATTAAGTTTGAACAATTTATGGTAGAAACATTCACAAGTGCAATTGATTACCACAAGGATTCTTCAAGCATCCAATGTATTTGAAAATCACAATGGATCAAGAAAAGTATATAGATAATCAAAGTTTCTAATAATAACACCATTCAATTGATCAAATTCACAATATAAACTCTATTGTTGATCCAAAACAATATTTAAATCATTAGACTTCACCTCTAACCTTAGTACGAAAATATAGGCATGTTTATCCTAACTTAAAACTAAAATAAAATAAAAATAATAAAACTAGAAAATAAAATCATACTTAAAATAATACTTCTACTCTACTCTACTCTACTCCTACTCCTAATTACAAAAAACTCTAACTGTTTTATTTCTCTACTTCTCACTTCCTCTAAAATCTAACGAGTTTTTCCATCTGCCTCCAAGCCCTTATATAGGCTTTAAACTTCAAAGAGTACTACAAATAAGTGTTGCTTAGTGGCCCATGTCTAATTTCAGGTCCTTATGTCTCCCACTCATAGCAGAAAGTTTGCATCCATGTGTTAAAGCTGAAAGTTTGCATCTCCTTTCCAGCTGCGTCATTCTGCTCAACCACTCCACTAAAAACTTGTTGTGCCTTTTTCTTCTGTACCCCACCCAGTTATCACGGAAAGCAAAAGCTCTATCAGTAAACCGAATGCTTCTCTCTCTTCTTTTATTTCTTCTTCGTACAACCCATCTTCTTTACATATGAGTTGTAGATGGGTCCCACGTGTGAGTTGAAAAACTTAGCTTTCTTTTCTTTTTCCTTGTGCAGCGTTATCTACCCGGGCTTCATGCTGGTTTGGATGTGCTCTGTGTGCATGGTGATGGTGCAGTGCACAGGAAGATGATGCTGTGTGTGGAGGTTACGTGAAGGTTTGGCTATGCATGCTCCGAATGCATGCATGGAGGCTGGCGGAGGTGTTTTTGACATGTGGTTGGTCTGTGCAGTGGCGTTGTATGAGGTGGAGGTGTGGTCTGTTTAGGTCGCAGAAGTAACTTCGGAGGAGCAATGGGCACGGCTTGATAGTTCAGTGGTGCTACGGAGCAGCTTCGGATGGTGGATGCAGTGTTGTGTAGGAGGTTGCCGAAGGTGGAGGCCGTGTGTCGTGGGTCACGGTTCCTCTGTTTTCACTTCATAAAATAGAGGATGCTAGCTGCCAATTTCCATGTGGAGGTGCATGGAGGCCGAAGGGATGTGCATGGTTGTTGCTAGGTGTGCTTGTCTGAGGAAGAGTGCTACAGGTGAGGTTGTCGTGGTTGAGCTTGGTGTTATTATAGAGGAGCATGGTGGATTGAGGTGGTGGTTCTCGGTGGTGTGGAGGAGCTGTCGAACACATGCAAGGAGACTGTGCTAGAAACGGGAGGTTGAAGATGACGAAAACGACTTGTCGTTTTTGTCTATGGACAAAATGGCAAGTCGTTTAGCAGAAAGCAGTGAAACCATTCACCGCGAAAATGACATGTCGTTTTTCTCTACTGAAGAAAAACGACATGCTGTTTAGAGGGACCTGTAAAATAGAAAATAAAATAAAAATAAAGTAAAATAAAACTTAGACAAGCAAAATAAATAATAATCAAAGAAGCAAAAATAAAACTAGACAAAGAAAATAAAATAAATAAATGGTTAAAAAAAAATTTAGACAAAAGATGAAAAATAAAATATTAAAAATGTGTTGTGCAAGTGAATAAATATTGCCCAATTAAATCACAAGTTATAAAATCAAACATAAACTATGCTTTTAATCAATTTAAAACACAACTTGGGTTTATGACTCTTAACAATTTTTCCATCTAAAACCAATGATAAAATAATAAAATAATTAAAAATATATTGGTTTTAAATGTATAATATATGCAATAATGCAGCTCAATCAATAACTAACATACATACTTGAATAACAATCATGAAAAATCCAGCATATTTACAAGTACACACATGCATGATGTCTAAATACAACTATAATGAACATTAAAATCCAAAGTTATATAATAAGGAAACTTAAACAGCCAAAAATGTTCTCCAAGATAGTCATGCTTTGCACATTACCAACTTAAGACCATCACCTTGTCTAGTTATATGAGTTCGCATCCATGTCACTAGTTATCTAGCAATGCTCAAAAACCAAGAACTAGAGGGCCAAGCTCTACTTGTAACACAATCTAGTTAGGGTGCCAATCCATTGTAGTATGTGCAAAAAATAGGTTCTGTGTACTTACATGATAAGGTGCAAATCCTAGATAATTCCCTAAACCAAATTGGCCCATATCATGTTCCCCAAGATGAGGCATACAATACAAACAACATACATAAAAATAACCATGATATACAAGACCTAACAAAGGCAGTGTATCCCACACCCATTTACCTCCCACAACATAAATGGTAACTATTAGAGTTAACAAAATGCTGCTTGCATTTTACTATCAAAAAACAAAATATGTGATTCTAAATTTCGTTCCGAAGTAGCTCCCTGAGTCTCCCTTTGAGACTCTCCATGGGACTACCTTTCCAACATATTGCTGTTCCATAACCTGTCATACTCAAGTTGTCTCTCCAAAAGTACTCCGACATCTCCCCTCAATTCCTCTAGCTGACTCTTGTAAATCAGCATCTCTCTTATGTCTTTCCATTACAGCAACGTGTTCTTTATCGCGTTCACTCTCATGTTGTTTTGTACACTCAGGTATGACCATCTCTACTACACCCCTAGCATACCCTGCTCTATGAGCTAGTGCCACCCTAAAGGCAGAGGCCGCTTCCTCCTCAATACGTTTATCAGGTTCTAAATCATCCATCGTACCAACCATCTACGTCTACACAACCATCTTCGTCTATACAGGACCTTATCTTCACATTTATCAAACACTTTCCCAAAACAATATTATATACAATAAGTTGAATATGCATAGCTCTTCTGTGGCACCCCCAACTTTCATGCACGGACACTCACGAAAATCGAGACGCACCCCAACGACATGTGCCGAGTGTGTGAAATGCAACACGTGTACAAAAATAATATGCAGCGGAATGGTTAAGTCAAATAACTAAGTACCAGAGTTTATTACAATACAAAATAGTACTGAAATCCACAAGTCAACATAATATAATTTTCTTGTTCACAAAACAAGATCAAATAAAATACAAATACAAAATAGCCAAAAGTCCCTACTCCTCAGGCAGAGCCGCATCCTCGGGCTCAACCTCCTCAAAACCTGCATCAAAATCTGCAGTACCAATAAATGGTACCACAGGTAAGTAAAACCAAAAAAAAAACTCCAAGACATATAAATATATTAATACAACAGCCACTATGCATGCACATAATGACCAAAACACAAAACCCGAGAAAAAACACAATTTCTTGTAAAATCACAAGTTTCCACGTATGCCAAAAATCACCATTTGGCTCATAAATAACATCTAGGAATAGTTCCATTAATTCTAATTTTATTCGTATGTACCATGGCCTCCCCTAGGGACCATCCACATACTCTGGCTCCCTTCGTCACACCACAAGTAGCGACCGTGCGAGTGATACAACACGAGTGATGCCCAGTTCCACACCCACCGCGTACATAGCCAAGCATCCTCTGATCCCGCCAGTCCGAGGGATCACGGAGTCAGATCGAGAGAGCTACCATCTCGTCCAAGTCCCAGGCAACAGTCTCAGGGGACGACACTCAGTATATTCCGCTCCTGAGTGCCCAGAGGAGCTCCACCGAGATAATACCTCATCTCGGCTTGGGAGTGATACACACGCACCCAAAAATCCTTTTTCACAATATACAGTTTCTAAAATACACACCCACGCATGCATGCACAATGCCATGACACTGATCAATTATCAAACAGAGCACAATGTAAACAATACACAAAAAACTCCGTCCTCAAACCATCCACCCCTGTCAACTCTGTCCTCGGACTCAATCCGAAAACCAACCAGGATACAGTATATATAACAGATTATTGCAAAAATATATTTAAATCTTAAAAGTCTTTTGGAGAAATACTTACAGTGCTTTATAATAATTTATGGAGGATCACAGAGTTACAGAAGAAGGCTGGAAAGCAACGTAACAGTATAAAAATACTGCGGCCGAAATACACTGTATACCCAAATTTACACGGGGTCAAACGAAGACTTGAAATTGATAGGGTAGGGCCTATGAAGTGTGGTGAAGCTAATGGTATCGAAGGTTGGCCATGGGTGGCGGCCGAAATGGCGGTTTATGGCCACGAAGTTCAAATCATAGTGGGTGTTCGTAGGGGCGGCTCCGACGACGGATCGGGGCCAAAAATGGGTGGGTTAGGACGGCAAGGGGCTGGTGATGAAGTGGTGAAAAAATGGTGGCCAATGGTGGTCGGACGGCGGCGGAACGGTGAAGGGAAGCCCGCGGCTTTGTACTGCTCCCGACAGCTAACGGCGGCGTTAGTCGGCCTGAAAATGGAGGGGTAGGGTCGCCGGTCGGTGGGGAGTCGAATGGCACCGGCGGTGTTGACCACGGCGGCCGGCAACGGCGACGGGGAGGAGAAGGCCGAAAATGACATGGGAGAGGAGAGAGAGAGGGTCGGGCGAGGAGAGAGAGGAAATCCAGAAGAAAAGAGAAGACAAATAAAAAGAAAAGAAAAGAAAAGATGGGGAAAAGAAATGAGGTCCAATCCTCACAACTTTTGGGTTACAACTGATCCTCAAAATAACTATTTTTAAAACAGTAAATTAAATAAATCAATTTGAACTCAAAACCAGTTAAAGTAAAATATTAAACTCCAACAATAACATCCTTTAAAAACTAAAAAGCAAATAAATTGCAGAACTCTAATTAAAATTATGAAAGCACATTAAAATAATCTCACAACTTAAAATATTATAAACTAATATAATAAAATCTCTAAATTTTAAAACAAGGTAAAAATCCACAAATTAATTAAAATAATCCTTCATTAAAAATACACTAAAATACGGGGTGTTACATCTTCCTTGCTAGCACCCATTACTAAGAGGTAAGCAATGGAAATGACCCTTAGAGTTTTTTTAGATATGAAGACTTTCATACGTTCTTTTGTTCTTCGTTTCTCTATCTATCTTTATATGCATTTGTAATCATATTTTAAAGTTTCGCCCAGTAACATTGGATTATGCTGATTAGCTGGGAAGGTTGCTTTGATAACTAGAGGTGTGAGTGGAATTGGCGAGAGTACAGCAAGGCTATTTGCTCAAAATGGTACTAAGGTTATCATTGCTGACATCCCGGACAAGCTTGGTCTCTCTATTTGCAATGATAAAAGCACCAATGGTGCCATTTCCTATGTCCACTATGATGTTACTAGCGAGTTTGATGTCAAGAATGCTGTCGACATTGCATCTCGAAGCATGGAAAACTTGACATAACGTTCAACAACATAGGTTGTTCTGATCCACCAAAGCCAAAACTTTGTAATCTCAACAAGGAAGAGTACGAGAAAATCTTTGGCATGAATGTCTTGGGGTCACTCTTGGGGGAAAAACATACAGCCAAAGTAATGATACCTGCGTCTAGAATGAGAGAGTAATTTTGTAGGAATTATTCTCATTAAATTCGTAATATAGGTACAAGGCAGTATATATAGATTATAACTAAAGAGAAAAAGAAAAGAATAAAGTAGGAAAGAATAAATTAAATGCTAACTTATAAGGAAACTAAATCTCCTAGAATATTCACACATTTACAGCCAATATCTCCTAGAAGGCAGTAGAGTTGACAAGGCAGATTTTGGAAACTTTCCAACACTCCCCCGCATGTTGGTTTGAAGATGTCTTCCATAGCCAGCTTGCTGATTAATTTTTCAAACTGTTTCTTAGGCAGTTCCTTTTTAAGTATGTCTACTACTTGCTCAACTGTAGAAATATAGGGCAAATAGATTACCCCACTATATATTTTTTCCTTGATAAAATGCTTGTCCACCTCCACATGTTTTGTTTTGTCATGAAGAACTGGATTGTGAGCAATAGCTATTGCAGCTTTATTATCACAATACAGTTTCATTGGTAATGAACTAGTAACTTTCAACTCTTCCAACAATCTTTTCATCCATAGTGCTTCACAAATTCCATGAGCAACAGCCCTAAACTCAACCTCTACACTACTCCTTGCCACCACATTTTATTTCTTGCTGCACCATGTTACTAAATTTCCTCCAACAAATGTGCAATAGCCAGAAGTTGATCTTCTATCAATGACACTTCCAGCCCAATCTGCATCAGTGTATATTTCAACTTGTAAACTCCCATGACCTCCAAAAAATAAACCTTTACTTGGAGTCCCCTTTAGGTACCTTAGGATTTTGGATACAACATCAAAATGTTCAAGTCCTGGTGAGTGCATAAACTGGCTTACCACACTTGTTGCAAAGGCTATGTTAGGTCGTGTGTGAGAGAGATACAAGAGTTTCCCTACCAATCTTTGGTATTGTTCTCTATTGATTATTTCTTCAGGTTTAGCTAGTTGGAGTCTTAGATTAGGCTCTATAGGTGTTTCTGCAGCTTTACACCCTAATAAACTTGTTTCTCCAAGTAAATCAAAAACATATTTTCGATGGGAAACAAATATACCTTTCTTTGACCTTGCAAACTCCATGCCAAGAAAATATTTCAAGTTACCTAAGTCTTTGATTTCAAACTCCTTAGCAAGAATCTTTTTCAATCTGCAAATTTCATTGTTGTCATCCCCTGTCAAAACAATATCATCAACATAGTCAATAAGTATAGCTACTTTGCCTCCACCAGTGTGTCTATAGAACATAGTGTGGTCAGCTTGACCTTGGTAGTAGCCATGACTCTTTACTACCTTCCCAAAGCATTCCAACCAAGCTCTAGGAGATTGCTTGAGTCCATATAAAGACTTCCTCAATCTACACACCTTCCCCTTGCCTTATTTGCCTTCAAATCCTGGTGGTAGATCCATAAAAACTTTTGTCTCTAGGTCTCCATTTATGAAGACATTCTTCACATCTAATTGATACAAAGGCCAGTTTGAATGGACTGCCAGGGATAGTAACACACGAATTGAGTTCATCTTGGCTATAGGAGCAAAAGTTTCCTAGTAGTCAATTCCATATGTTTGAGTGAACCCCTTTGCCACAAGTCTTGCTTTGTACCTTTCTACACTACCATCAGCCTTGAATTTTACTGTAAATACCCATTTATAGCCCGCAGCCTTCTTCCCCTCTAGTAGATCAACAATTTCCCAAGTGCCATTAGCAATTAGTGCATTCATCTCTTCTTGAACAGCCAATCTCTATTATGGGTGATCCAAGGCTTCTTGAATGGTTCTTGGAATAAACAAGTGAGAAATATTGGATGTAAAGGCCTTATGAGTATCAGAGAGTCTATGATAGGATAGATGTTTGGCAATAGGATGTTGGTGCAGGTTCTAACTCCTTTCCTAAGGGCTATAGGTAAGTCTAGATCAGTAGAATTGTCTTTAAAAGGAGCATAAGTGGAAGAGTTACCTGGTGTATTAGAAGGACCAACTTGTAAAGGTGATGATGATTGGCTTTGCTCCGAATTGGAAGAAGGATTTCTATTATTCTGATGATCTGTTCTTCTAGTATAAACACGAAGTTCAGATGAGGTAATATCTGGTAGTATTTCTCCCCCTGGTTGTGAATCACTTATGCCTTGTACAGGTAGACTAGGAGTTTCATTATTTTCACTGGATAAAATTTTCTGTTTCCTGAACTTTTAAAGGAGTATGGATGTTCATGTCAATGTCAATGAGAACATTAGGAAATAGATTAGAAGTTTGCTAGAACTCATCTTCACTTTTCTCTTTCTCCCCTTGAAGATAGTTATGGCTAAAGTAAGGCTTTTTTCAAGGAAAAAGACATCCATGCTGACGTGAGTTTTCTTTGTAATAGGGTTAAAATATTTGTACCCTCTCTTATTAGGAGCATATCTGAGGAAAACAAATTTTTTTGCCCTAAGGTCAAGTTTGTACCAAAGATGGATTGGTATATGAACGAAAACAATGCACCCAAAAACTTTTAGTTGTAAATCTGATGTTACTCTACAAGTAGGGAAAAGCTCCTTTAGGCAAGCTAAAGGAGTGAAGTATTTTAAAACACGAGTAGGCATCCTATTAATGTGATAACAGGCAGTCAAAATAGCATCACCCCATAAATATTTAGAAACATTAGGGCACGTGCAACCTCTAATAAATTATGATTTTTCCTCTCCACAATACCATTTTTGTTGTGGGGTGTCATGACAAGTAGATTGATGTTGAACACCTTTTGCTAACTAATCGGTGCAAAATTGTAAGTGCACAATATCATAGTTTTATAGTAAAGTGATGAGGAGAGTATCATCCTCAAGGATTGGTAACTTACTTTTGACAAGTATCGAAATTATACTAATCTTAACTTTATTTAGAAAAATAACTAAGATTTTTGTAATTGCAATTTAAAATAAAAATCAATTCAAATAAAATACTCAAAGAAAAAGAAAGATGTTGTACGAAGATCAAATTAATGGGAAAGAAAACTTCTAGGAAATGGATTTCACCTAATCTCTCACTATGCTTTACTCATCTAACTAATTGAATTTAATTCTCTTTGTTTGTTAGCAAATCTCCAATTCATCCAAAAGCCTCTTTCAATAGTCAATTGAAAATTATTTTTGTTCATTATTTTACACAAGAATATGCAAAATAATAAAGCAAGAAAGTATTAAGACCAACGATTTTAATACTACATAGGTTCATATAAGTCTTTCGATCTCTATATTTACCTATGACGAAATATTCAAGATCTATCCTATAATTCCCTCTTTCGATAGTAAATCATAAGATCAAAATCATCTAATTAATGGCCAATTAATTAGAGGCAATAAGCTCAGAATAAATTAAACAAATATGAAAGAGAATTACTTCAAATTAACATAGAAAATCAAGTATAGTTTGAAACTAGATTACATCGTTTTCCTTGAATAAAGAAAGTTTAGTTCCTGCTAAAAATTAAATCTAACATAAACGAATTCACCATAATTTTTCTGAGAAAAATGTGAGGAAATGAACAGTAAAAACAAATGCTCCTAGCAGTCCGAAGTGTCATCCAAGTCGCAGCATCCTTCTCTTTTCCTACTTTTTTTTAAAAAAGGCTCCTAAACATTTTTTAAAGTATTCAATACCATTATCACTTCTAAGAATACTAATTTGTGTTCGAAATTGATTTTCAACCATATAATAAAAATCCTTGAATAATTTTTCAACTTCAAATTTATCACTCATCAAATACACCCAACACAACCGTGTGTGATCTTCAATAAATGTCACAAACCATTTTTTTCCTGATGCATTAGTGATTTTTGAGGGACCCCAAACATCACTATGAATTAAATAAAAAAGGTTTTGAAGCACAATAACCTTTTGATTGATAAGTGTTCTGATGAAGAGAGTTGCAATCAACAATTTTAATAAGTTGGGAAACAAATGTTTTAGATAGAAAAAACTAGGACGTCCAAGTCTAAGATGCCAAAGCATAATTTGTTCTCTTACAGGGATTGAACTAGTACTACTAGTACTCAAACCCTGAGCTTGTTCAATGTCGAATAGGGTCTCATCAAAATAATAGAGTCCATCAATCATCCTAGCACTGCCAATCATCCTCCCCGAGAGTTGGTCCTGAAATTCACAATGGGAATCAATGAATATGACACGACAGTTAGAATCCCGTGAGAGGTTACTAACAAATAGCAAATTACAAGCAAATTTAGGAACATGAAGGACAGATATTAGTTCAATTTTGTCAGAGATTTGGACAAAACCTGTTCCTACAATGGATGAGAAACTTCCATATGCAATTCTGACTTTTTTTATTACCAGAACAAGGGTAATAAGATTGAAAAAATTGTGAAGTACTAGTCATATGGTCGGATGCACCAAAATCAATAATCCAAGGTGCAAGAGTTAAGCCACAAGAGTAGGTACTAAGGGTATCACCTGTTTGGGCCAAGGAACCAGTAGGAGGACCGGATGTAGGAGTGGATTTCAGCAATTGAAGAAAATGATCCACTTGCTCAGCACTTAGAAAATTAGCCTTTGCTTCATTGGCTTTAGGGGCTATATATAGTTGCTGCCAGAGGTTCCAGTTTGCAGGCTTTCCATGGAGTTTCCAACAAGTCTCTCTAATGTGGCGTGGTTTATTGCAATAATCACACCATACACGAGGCTTATTTTCAAACCTCCTTTGATTAGAATAGGACCGCTATGCAGAAATATTGGCAGTGGGTAGATTTGTGCTAGTAGCATAGTAAGGAGCAGGGTTGGTAGCAACTAATACATAGTTCTCCACAGTTTCATCCTCCTTTTTTTTCATCATGACATTCTGACGACAATCTTCTCTTCGTACCTTAGAAAATACCTCTCCAAGTGGAGGTAATGGCTGTCTCCCTAGAATCCTTCCCCTAACTTCATCAAATTCATCATCAAGTCCAGCCAAGAATTTAAAAATTATGGCATTCTCCACCATTTTCTTATTATGATTGCAATCATTAGAATTTCTCCATTCATAATCATTGAATAAGTCTAAGATTATGTTTGGAAGTTTCATCTTCAATAAAATTCTCATCTCATCTCATCTCATCATTACAACCTTTTCAAATTCCTATATAAAATATAATAAATAATTCAACTTTTTCAAATCCCAATACAACTTTTTCAAATTTCAATTTAACTTTTTCAAATCTCAAAACTAAAAAATAATATTTTAAACTTTAAAACAAAACACAAAATTCTCATCTTACCTTCCAAACATAATCCTAAATCCTACCAAAGTCCCTTAAGAACATTGAAATACTTGGTCACATTGCCTTCTCCTTGATAAATATTGCTGATTTTTTGCTGTAATTCATATATCTAATAATAATTTCCAAGGTCAGAATATATCTGACTAACATTGTCCCAATGCTCCTTTGTAGTCGAATAGCACATGTAGTTGGCACTAATTTCTTCATCCATAGTATTCACAAGCCACACCATCACCATGGAATTTTTTGCAGCTCATATAGCATAGGATGTGTCTGTTTTCTTGGGCTTCTTGGTTTCACTAGTCAAGTACCTTATCTTCCCTCTCCCTCAAATATACATCCTGACTGATTGTGACCAGCATAGGAAGTTTGCCACATTCAGTCGTATGTTTGTGATTTGGAAAGAGTAGGGTTCAGAATGGGTAGGTTTTGGTTTTGGTTTGTTTTTGGATTTGGCCTCATTTGAAGTATCAGACATGGTAAAAGGCTTGATAGCAACAGAAGAGAAAGGCAAAGATGAAGAAGTAAGAAAACCCAAGATATTAGGGGTTGATTTAAGCTGCCAGACGGAATAGGGTTTTTAGATGAATCAGAAAAAGAACCTTGCTCTGATACCATCTAAAATAAGAGAGTAATTTGAGGAATTATTCCCATTAAATTCAGAATATAGGTACAAGGCAGTACATATAGATTACAGCTGAAGAGAAAAAGGAAAGAATAAAGTAGGAAAGAATAAATTAAATGCTAACTTATAAGGAAACTAAATCTCCTAGAATATTCACACATTTACAGCCAATATCTCTTAGAATATAGTAGAGTTGACTAGGCAAATTTTGGAAACTTTCCAACACTACGAAAAAGGGAACCATTTTGTTCACCTCAAGCTTTGCATCAATGACACATGGACCAACCTCACAACTATACATGGTGTCCAAGCATGCCATAGTGGGACTAACCAAGAACATGTGCATTGAATTAGGACAATACAGAATCAGAGTCAGTTGCATATCACCGTATTGTGTGGCCACCCCGATGGTGTTCAAAGAGCCAGGAATAGAAAAAAAAGATGGATGCATGTCAGATTGGCAACTAGAAAGAGGTCATGATGTTAAGTGCATAGACTGTAAGAGGTATCAGAGACTAAGCATGGTTAGAGGTTAAGGAATGAATGACATAACGTTAGGAATGGATGATGTACGTTAGGACATGTAGAATTAGCTGCTAGCTAATTAAGGAACGAACTAGAAATGTTAAGAGGGACTGTAATAGTTAAGAAATGTATGAACGACCACGTGCCAAGCTAGGAACGAGACGGAAAACGTGATGGTGTGTAACACCCCGCTCCCCAATAAAGACATTTTAGAATTTTTTGGGGACCAGTGTGCTACTACTGAACTTGAAAACTTTTCTTTTAAATAACACGCCAGATGTAAAAGATTCCATAAATAAAAAAAATTTAATAAATACTTAAAATCCGACATAGAGTCTGCGGAAGCACTTATTTAAAAAAATATACGGAAGTCTCATGTGCTTATCAAAATAATTTACAAAAATCTTAAACCATAAAACTTAATCATAGCAAAATCTGTCTAGGCCTCTGCCTCGCCTCCCGGGGTCAAGTCCTGTCTTGCAGTCTCATCCTTATAAATGTTATCACCTGGAGTGGTTTAAAAACATGAAATAAACTAAAATGAGTCGAATACTCAATAAGCACATATCATACAGTAAACATAACAAACATAAGGTTTCTTGAAAAAAAACGTGCATACTCATAAATACATACGTAAATAATATGAACATGAATATGAGCTTATCTTTCACTTGTCATAGGCCGTTACCCACTGTTGACCCCCGTGAGTTAGGGTTAGCGAATCTAAATAGATTCCGATTCCGCCCGTGGCCGCAGGTTGTGGAATCCATACATAAGGAAGACATACTGGGTGCACTACCAGCATGTACGACCTAGCAATGCAATATGTCCATAACATAGGTACCGTCTTCATATCATATCATAGGCCGTTACGTATCGTATCATTCATATTTCATCATACTCATACTTGCATACTTGTCATTTTATAGATTTCAAAAGAAATCACATACATACTTGCCATATCTTGTCATATCATATCATAGATTTCAAATGAAATCTCATTCTTTCATAACATGTCATGATGCATGACTTCTCACATAAAATCATAATTTTTCATAAATACTTTAATGCATACATTTTCACATAAAATCATGATTTTTCATAAATACTTTAATGCATAGATCTTCACATAAAATCATGCATGGCTTTTCATAAATTATTTTAAATGAATAACTCTCACATAAAATCATAACTTTTCATAAATATTTTGATGCATAACTCTTTTCATAAAATCATGAATTTTCATAATTTTATCATGTCTTGGATACGTAAAAAGGGGCTTCCAATGAAGGGTATACATGCATAATATTTTTATAAAAGACATGCCATTTACCGTAAATACGTGTAAGGGTATGATCATGCTACTTACCTTGCAGTGCTAATCCACTATTTTCGGCACAAAATCGGTCACCTATAAAAATAACACGTAATTTGCATAAGTTTCTAATTAATCATATGAATTTATTTAAAACCTAAACTAATAAAATAGTCTATATTTCCTAAACCTAAATTTCTAATTCAGCCTATATTTCCGTAAATCTTGATATATATACACATGTATATATATCCCTTTACGTCCAACACATAAATTGTTCTCATCTATAAGTCTTAAAAAGGGCAGGGCATTTTTGTAATAACAACATAATGGGATGGGCAATATGGGAAGGTTGAAGATAATGAAAATAAGGGAACAAATGCTTACGGGGAGAGGAGGGTGGTGCAATGCTTACCGAGAGAGGGGCTGAGTGCGACGAAGGGTTGAGGTGGCTGGCCGAGTTCACGGTGGAGCAGCTAGGGGATCCTCTTGACTATGGTGGTGTGACACAGAGG
The DNA here is from genome assembly GCA_029856935.1 of Cyclocarya paliurus. Taxonomy (NCBI): domain Eukaryota; kingdom Viridiplantae; phylum Streptophyta; class Magnoliopsida; order Fagales; family Juglandaceae; genus Cyclocarya; species Cyclocarya paliurus. The sequence goes on from CM056958.1 coordinate 12,794,361, forward strand.
GAGGGTGAGAGAGTTTACAGAGAGAGTTTAGAGAGAGAGACTATCAAATTGAGAGCAATAGAGAGAGAAGAGGGTGACGCAGGTCGTGGGCTTACCGAAAAAGTGCGAGGTGGAGGGAGGTGCCTGGTCGACGAGTTCTGAGGTAGTCTCTGATGAGGAGCAACGATTGAAATGGTTGAATCTTGGCTTTATGATGGGCTTCGAAAATGCTCTGTTCTTGGGTGGTAAAATAAGGGATGCCATGTTTGGAGCTTGGCTTCGGGTGCGAGGCTTCCGATGGACTGAGGGGAGGAGGCCAAGTTTTCTGATTTACGTGGGGCTGGGCAGTGCTAACGTACGGTTTATGGCGTGCTTAGTGAACTGGTCGTGGCTTGGAGGGAAGGGTGTTCTGAAAGTGGAGGGGGCGACGTGATGGTCAGAGGAAGGAGATTCAACGTGGTTTGCTTGGTTTTGGCAAGGTGGTGCAGTGGGTTCCTGGTGGCATGCAGTGGTTCGTGCAGTGGCTAACACAAGGTGAGCGACTGGAAGGAGCAGTGCTATGGAGGGTCTCGGCACGTTGGTTGCCTTCTGTTTGTGGTTCTTCTGCTGTGCTAAAGGGTTGAGTGTGAGGTTTACTGTGTGTGGAGAAAACAACTCGACGAGGGCTTGCTTTCGGCTTGAGGAAGAGACTGATTTGGGAAGAGCTAAAATGAAGGGTGCTGTGTGTGGTTCTGTGTAACGAGCTGATATATATAGAAAAAAAAACTGATAAAACCCTAGTGACAAACGTGCATGTGATTAATAAACAGAAAGAGACGTGCATGGCTTTGAATTTATGGAAGTAAATCCGGTAGTTAGGAGTTTTATTAGGTTTTGTATTATGAAAAGGAATTAAGAAGGGTAAAAGCATTTGGAGTCTAACACTCACGAGCGTGGACTTAAAATAAAATAAAATAATGCTAATGGAGTTTTTAACTCTAGATTCAAAAATAATCTCTCGGAATGTTTTTTTTTTTTTTGGCTCTAACTCATTTTGAGCCTAATGAAATTATCCGTAATTTATCCATGAAAATATTGGGTTGGATCATTACATGGCGACTCAAGCCCTTGTTGGCACAAGTCTTGGAATGGAAGGTACGAGCACGACGTGATGGATGGGCTCAAGCAATTTGAGCTGGCCTTAAGCATGCTGACGATGGACTAACGGAATGTGGAAGCAAAGCTATGTGCAAGAATCGACCAAGATGCTAGACGTGCACAAAGACGCGTGAAGATAACGCAACGGCCCATTCGTACCCCCAGTAAGGATGGGCAAATTCTTAGAACACTGCACAAATTCTTAGAACGTTAAGCAAATTCCGAGGACGGAATTTATTTTAAGGAGGGTATATTGTAATACCCTGCTCCTTCCTTCCTTCTGACGTAAGCAATTATGTTAGATGCGTCAGCCTGCCCACTCCTCTCTCTAGTGTCTAAGAGCCCCGTTACACGTGCTAGACCCCGATGGCGTGTTTTTAAAAGATATTACGTAATTTATAAAGCTAGTTTTTTTAAAGTAATGTGTATTTTACATGGAAGATTCCTATTACTATTTAAACAAAGAATATTTTAAATAACTCAATTATAATATCTTTGAAGAGCTCCAAAAATATTAATTTTTAGGGAATCATTTTATATAAATGATTCCAGTTATTTAAAATATTATGTGATTTAAATAATGATGGAATCTTTATTAATTTAATAGTTTTATTCTTTTAAATATTTTAAGTAAGACTTCATCAATTTATAAATGATGAAGGAATATTATTTTAAATAATATTCTATCTTAATTCCTCTCAGTGCTTTTAAATAAGTTAGCTTTTACGCATTTTCAAATCAGTATTTAAGAGTCATCGTAGATCATTTTACTGATCTACAGACGAATAGTTTTAGGATAAAACTCCAGCCCCTCTCTCTTTCTCCCTCACTTTTCCCTCTCCCCTCTCTCTCCTCTCTCTCTCCTTCGGCTTGCACTGCACGTTGCCCCCCCATGGCCGAACGGTTCCAGCCCCAGCCTGGGGCCACCGTGCTCTGGTTCCAGCGCCACTGTGCGCCATTCTCTGATGCCACCACTTCCATGGCAGCCTCCCCTGCCACCGACAGGCCCCCCCCAGCAAGCCCAGCCTCTACCTCCTCGCCAGTAGCTCCCCATACACGCACATAGTCCTTCCCATGCAAAGGTTCACTGTGCGAGTCCACAGCGCCGCCGTGTGCAGCCATCTCAGCCACTGGACACCACCATGAGACTCCTTAGGTCTCCCCCTTCCTCCTCCTATAAACCCATGACTGGTAGACCTCTCCTCCACCTCCCGGTGTCTCTCGCTCTCACGCACGGGTTAAGCTCGATCCACCGCCGTGCGCCGCCACCCACGGCGAGTGGCCACCCTCGCCGGCACCCTTAGACCACCACGAACCCAACCATACCACCCACAGCCCCGATCTGTCACCCACATCCCCACGCTCTCTCTCACTCTCCCATGGCTTCTCCTCCTTCACAGTGCACGGCCAGCCACCTTTCACCACCGCGGACCACCGAGCCTCCATGGCTCCACTAGCAACCTAGCCTAGCCTAGCCCAAACTTAAACCACCACCTTATGTGGTGGGTAATCATTGTACGTGATGGACAGTCACTGTGCGTGACTGACCGCCACTGTACACGGCAAGATCCGCCATGATACGCTCATTGCCATCATCATCAAGGCCACCTTAGGCCCTTCCAAGACCACACCTAGCTACCCAAACGCATAAACTGTCACTATACACCGTGTAGCCACCTCGTACGTTCCTCCGGCGTATTCGTTGTGATGGTCAATGAGTGACACACGGGTTATCCCGCCGATGGTATAATTCTCTATCCCTCGCTATTTATGTTAGATGCTAGCTAGTTGACTAGGTTGTGGACTGTGATGTTAGTATTATAGGGTTGCTGTGTAGTATGATGGTGGTGTGATGGGCTGTGATGTGAAATGCTAGGCGTAGTTGAGAAGTGTGTTGTGTAGTGGTATGGACTGTGGCGTGAAGTGTTGGGCGTATTGGAAAGTGTGCTGTGAAGTGTTGTGGTCTGTGCTGTGTAGTGTTGTGGACTGTGCTGTGAAGTGTGGTTGTAGTGCATGTGCGGTAGTAGTAACGTGGCATAGTGCCGTGAGTGGAGTACACATAGAGTGTACTCCATATGGTGGAACGGTGTACCGTACGGCATATGTGCCGTAATGGTGATGTGGCGGAGCGTTGTGAATGGAGTATGTGTGGGATGTACTCCATGTGGTAAGGTGATGCACCATATAGCGTGTGTGCCATAATGGTGATGTGGCGAAGTGTTGTAAATGGAGTACACGTGGAGTGTACTCCATGTTGTGAGATGATACACCGTATGGCGTGTGTGCCATAACGGTGACGTAACGTAGTGCTGTAAATGAAGTACACGTGGAATGTACTCCATGTTGTGAGACAATGCACCGTATGGTGTGTATGCCATAGCGGTGATATGGTGTAGTATCATGAATGGAGTACATGAGGAGTGTACTCCATGTTGTGAGACGATGAACCGTATGCCATGTATGCTATAGCGGTGATGTGGCGTAGTGTTATGAATGAAATACACAAGGAGTGTACTCCATGTTGTGAGACGACGCACCGTATGGCTTATATGCCATAATGGTGATGTGTAGTGATGAAATGGAGTACACGTGGAGTGTACTCCATGTGATGGGATGATGCACCATACAGCGCGTATGCCGTAATGGTGATGTGGCATAGTATGTGAAGGGAGTATGCATGGAGTGCACTCCCTGAGGTGCAGCGATATACCGTATGGCGTGTCACAAAGATAAGGATGGTTGCGTAGTTGTTAGGGGAAGAACTTGATGTATGGTGCCAGGAACTGTGGAACAGTGTCCTGAAATGGCTGTGAAGTATGACTATAGTCGTGTCGCCATGTGATTGGCCTATGGCAGGGAATAAGTGCAAAGTGGCTAAGAAGTATCAGAGCGGTGCAGCGGAAGTATGATTGGGCAACATCATGAAGTGACGTGGTCCATCATGGAGTTGCGCTGTGATGATTTAAGATGTATGTAAGGTGATGTGACAAGGTCACGGTGTAGCTTGGGAACAGTCTCGAGCTATATGGCGTGACGTAAAGTGTAGTTATGAACAGAGTCTCATCGGCTAAATGTTGGGATGAACTGTCATGAGGGTTGGGTAGCACGAAGAGTCGTGCTAACTGAGTAAGAGAAGGATGGTATCGGAGTATGGCGCTTGTCCATACGACCCGATGATCAATGTAAGGTATCTTGGTCTCAGATGATAAAAGGGTAAAGTACGTGTGTTGTCTAGTTAGACACATCTGCCGAATGGATTTACCGTATATAATGGGTAATTTGTCCTATGTACGGTGACACGGTGCTTAAGCCTCAGGATTGGCTTAGAGCCGTGTGATGTGTATGGATGGTTATGAGAAGTAGAGTGAGCTAAGATACATGAAGGTGAGGATGAAGGTACTGTCCAAGAATGGGATGCGTGACTTAGTCGGTCTGAGTCATGCGTCAGAATGTGGTTAATAAAAAGAACGGGACAAAGGTCATAGTGTTTTAATCCTAAGGTGAATCATGAGTTCACCCTAATGAGTAAGCACTCGAAGTAGAACGTTAAGGTTGAAGGAAGTAGAGACCGTTATGGGTCTCCAAGGGTTTTATCATAGTAAAGGACATGAAAGAGCACGGGATAGAAGGAGAGTGTTTTAAGTAAAGCATAGCTCTATTTCTAGTCAGTTGCTTATGCACTAGATAGAAAATAACGTTAAGGTTATGTATGCATGTAGGTTGCCATCTGACACGGGCATGAATGGACTGTATGGTATGAATGGACTGTATGGTATGAAAGTAGCATGGAGTCCAGGTAAGTATTACGTTCATACTCTTCTAGAGTTTTCTAAATATAAGAAAGAGAAAAAGAAATGCTTTTCCTTACGAAAATGAAGAAAAGAAATGGTCTTCCTTTTTAAGGGCAGACGTTTTACAAAAAGAAGAACGAAAAGTAACGTATTTAAAGTATAAGTATGTACGGCCCCCTTTGGCAGCCCCTATTCATGCACCCAAAATTATTAACTGTATGCATGTGAATGGATGACTATACATAGTATCTATTGTATGTATTTTCAAAGAAAAGACGTTGCACGAAAAGATATTTTTCGGGCTCTCACCCCAAACGAATGTTTTCTCACGAAAAGAATGTTTTCTCACAAAAAGATGTTTTTCCATGAAAAGATGTTTTTCCATGAAATAAATGAAATGAAATGAAAAGAAATGAAAGGCATGCTCATGCACATGAAATGAATGAAAGCTACAGCTCTCTAGAGCTGCCATGAATGAATGAACGTAAGAAAGAGATGAAAGAAAGGCAAGAGCATGCATGAATGTATGAAGCTACGTAACGGCCACATGAAATGAATGAACGGGGTACCCAAATGAATGAATAGACAGATTGCAATGCCGAGCGGTAGTATCTGGCAGTGCACCTAGTGCTGCATCCCTGACGGAATGGGGTTCCAACCCCATGGCCACGGGTGAATCCATTGGCCACAGTGTTGCTAACCCTAGCACGCGGGGCATAACGGTGTGCACTGGCCTATGAAAGTGATAAGAAAAGAATATATGAATGCATGGCATTCTTCAAGAAATGAAGGCAATAACGGGGGAACATTTTACGAAAAGAAAAGCATGTTTTAAAGATGAAAACCCCCCGTCTACTGACGTTTACGGACGAAAGCATGTATGCATGTACGTATAGTATGTATGGAATGATGAATGCATGACTGAAAACTTTATATTTTAACGGTATGAAGTAATGCTTACTGAGTATTCGACTTATTTTAGTTTTTATGTATGCCCCTCCCCCACAGGAACTGAATGAGCAGTACGCTCAGGAGGGACACGGCCAAAGGAGAAGGGCACAGAAGTCTAGGCATGATGGTTTTAAATGTAAGAAAGGCCTTTTTATTTTAAAGATTTATATTTTCCACTCTTTTAAACGCCGAGCCTCTTTTATTATAAAAGCACATTTTGTTTTATAACGTAGAGTCTTGCACCCTGGGAATGACAGTAAAAGTGTTTTAAATCGGATGGTAGTTCCCGTCGTATTTTCTAAAATATTTTGTAAAAGGACCCACCACGAGGATGGGCGTTACATAGAGGCATCATTGATTTTGGCGAGTGAGGAGTCCAAGTACATGAGTGGGCTCAACCTAGTCGTGGATGGGGTTATAGCACCACCAATATAGCTTTTGTAAACATAAGTCGAAAGTTCTTCAAATAAGCGAAAGCATTATTGTAGTGTTCTCTCCAAATATATATGCTTGTTTTCGGCATATGTGTATAATGGCTTGGTCAGATAACATAGAATTAAAAACTTTGAAGCTTCCTGAAATTGGTTATATGGTTGGTCTATTTCCACTTGATTATATTATAGACGATTCAACCACATTTCTCTCTAATTCAAATTTGATTTCGAAACTGTTCAAACATTAATCATTTCAATAAGACTTCAATTTGCAAATGGCCCATTGCTTTATTTTACTCAGAACTCTTGGTCAAATAGAACATGATTATTGCTAACTACTCCATCCTACAGCCACATGAACAATCCTCCACCAACACATATTAATTAGCATTAATATGGAAGATTCTAATTAATTACTAGTAATTATTCACAACAGATTTTCCCTCAAGCCAATCATTATTCGCAGCAGATTCTCCCTCAAAAGGTGTAATTCTTGTTGAGGAATGTATGTAAGTAATATGCCACTATTATGTCCTAGGTAGCCAGTGAACCCATTGCTTTAGCCTCTCACTAACAAAGCACCTCAAATATTATTGGACACACTTGTTGACTATTTCAGTTTGACCATCTAATCGAGGATGGTAACCTAAAGTGAAGCCAAACAATGTTCCATGTAGTCTAAGCATTTCCTTCCAAAAATTGCTTGTGAAAATCACATCTCTATCTGTGACAATGGTTGTTGGCATGCTATATAACTTGAAAATCTGAGAAATAAGCAACTTAGCTACTATTGCTATAGTGTAGGGAGGGACGATGGCAAGAAGTATTGAGCATATTTAGTGAATTTGTCAACTACTACAAAAATTACATAAATACCTTGTGAATAGGCAATGCTTCAATAAAATTCATGGAAATATTACTCCATGATCTTATTAGAACTAGCAAGGGTTGCAACAGCCTAGTTGGCTACAAATTCTCAACTTTGCATTTTTACACACTCGGCATTCTCTAATAAAGTTTTTTATATCATTCCTCATAGCAACCCAAATAAAGTCTGCCTTGGCCCTATGTAATGACTTCTAATATCCTAAAGGACCCCCAACTGCATTGTTGTGTATAAGCTGTCGAACCCGTTGCTTTAAGGGAGATGTTACTGGTAAAAATAATCTGCCATACCTAAACAACAACTAATTTTTAACCACAATTGTCTGATCAACTCAATATCATTGTCGTAACTTCCCACAAATCCACAAATCTCTTTCTCTAGCAAATATGAGGCTTTTAGTTCTTCCAACTTAACTTGATCAAGCATTGTGATTGCAGAGAGAGTAGCTTTTGTTCCCGACTTTTCACACCTTTTCAAGAGTGCATCTGCAGCTCCATTTTCTTTGCCTTCTTTATATTCAATAGTGAAGTCATATCCAAGAAGCTTACTTATCCATTTTTGTTGTGATGGTGTGGCTATCTTTCGTTCCAACAGAAACTTCAAACTTTGTTGGTTTGTTCTTATCACAAAGGCAACTCCTGACATGTAAGGCCTCCACTTCTTCACAACAAGCACCAAAGCAGGCAACTTCTTATTATAAGTAGATAAAGCTAGTGCATTGCCTTCCAAAGCTTCACTTAAAGGATCAAAGGGTTTCCCATCCTACATCAATATTGCACCAACACCCCTTCCAGATGCATCACACTCTACCAAAAAGGGTCTCGAGAAGTTAGGAAAAGTACACATAGGTGGATTGTTGACTATCTATTTCAAAGCCTCAAATGCTTTGGAACCTTCAGGCCCCATACAAATGAATCTTTCCTCAATAAATCAGTGAGTGGGGGCAACAATCAGCCTATAACTTCTCACAAATTTCTTATAATATCTAGTTAAAACTAGAAATCCCTTCAAGGCTTTAATGGATTTAGGCAAGGGCCAATCAACCATGGCTTTCATTTTAGATGGATTTGCTTTTACCCCATTTGCATAAACTAAATGCCCCTGATATTCTATTTCCACATAGCCAAATCTACACTTACTCCTTTTAGCTAACAAAAGGTTTTTTGTTGAGGTACCTAACACCATTTATGAAGTGTTGTAAGTGACCCTCCTTGATTTTGCTTTAGACTAATATGTCATCAAAAAAACTATAACAGGCTTACAAAGGAAAGGCTAGAATTCCTATTCATCAAGCCTTGAAAAGTTGCAAGAGCATTGGTTAAGCCAAAAGGCATAACCAAAAACCCATAGTGCCCTTGATGTGTTCTCTAATTCAATCACAAACAGCAATATTCAATTGAAAATCAAGTAATTGAATTCAAACACACAAGAATTGACAATAAAATAGAAGAGAATCAATGGAACGACACTCCAAGTAATTGACAAACTTAAAGATGCAGGAAACCCTAGAATTTTGAAATTCTAGGAGATGCAAATTTTAGCCAAACCCAAGACCCTAAGAATTTCGACAGCGTACTTTTTGTTCTATTTTTTTTTTCTATTTGCAACCCTAGACTATTGAAACCCTAGAATTAAATTTAAAGTTACAAGAATTAAAAGATAGAATCAAACCTGATTGGAAACCAAGGTCTGGTACCAAATGATATGAACCCGCGGGAAATGAATCCATTGAACCCACAATCAATTTGAAAACGCACCCAAAAAAGCCAAACTCAAGTCAATAGATGGAGAATCTAGACCCGATGAGAACTTGTTTCAAGAACCTAGATTATATTAAAATCTAGACCCGATGAATTACCCGTCTCAAGAACCTAGATTACAAGGAGGAACGCCACAAAGGTTATGATTTATCTTTAATAAGTTCAAACGTTCAATCAAGAACAAGAGAAGTAAAACTCAACTCATGAATAAATTCATCAAATTTCATTAACTGATTAAAATGAGACTACAAAGAGTATTTATTGCAAAACCTAATTAAAACCCTAGACAAAATAAAGCCCTTTCTTCCAAAAATACCCTTGCATGAACAGTGCTGCGGTTGCTACAATGTCACTACAGTACTTGGCTACAGTAAATGCTTAAAACCCTAGTTCCTAAAAAGTAACTTTCCAAATAAGCCCTTGGCCCAAAAACAAGGCCTTCCCAAAAATCCTATTTCATAAAAATAAGACATATGTGGGCCAAACATCTTCAAGCCCAATTATTCTAGACTAATTCCTATAACTAATAAAATAAGTCCATTTAATTAATTAAACAAGTCCAAGGCCTTTAATTACATAACCATAATAATAGGCCCTAATTTATGTTGCACTCTTCCATAGCTTGTATCACGTGGATGATCACTGAATCTCCTTCTCTCAAGCCCATCTTAAATATTCGGCTCTTGCTAAACTCTTCCCAAGTGGATTGCACCAATTTTTGCATTGCTTCCTTGATCTTCTTGACTCTTGATCTTGTAATTAGCTCATCTGGAACTTGCAAAGGATCTTTAAGACTAGCCCCACCTTGGTTCTCATCACTTAGAGAATTAGAGGCCTAAAGTTTTATGTCCATTAAGTTGGGCCTATTACCTTTACTCTTACTAAATTATGCCCAATATCTTTAAGTCCTTTTCATTAGGCCTATTTTCTAGTGTCCTCCAAGAAATGCTTAAAACTTTATATCTCCCAAGTTGGGCCTAAGGCTTTTTAACATCTTAACCTTAGTCCATCATATCCTTAATACATTAGGACCCTAAAGTCTTATTGCCTTTCCTAAGCCTTTATACCCAAAAAGGTTGAGCCCTTAATAAACCAATCTTCTTCGCCTTTCCTAAGTCCATCAAAAGATTTAGACAAATTACTTAGTCCAATAAGGTGAAAAAATCTTCAATATGCCACTTGTTATTTTGACATTGGCCTTTTGGCACCCTTCCTCAAAATTAATTGCGTACTAAAAATTCTCCAAAATAATATTATTAAACCAATTAAAATCCAAAAAATCTTCATTTTACTTAAAAATCAATATTACACTAGAAGCTTCTAATAATTCTACTAAACCCAAAGTATACGGTCCTCTTGCCATCTCAAATATCCAAAATTATTCTTATTTTAGAATAACCCAACTCCTAATTAACTAGGATTAAAGCTACTAAGATCAAGGCCTAAATAACTTTTTAGACGGCGTGTTATACCATTGTGTCCCCACTACAATATCACATCCCCCTAATGATAGCAAAAGGAAATCATTCATAAACTTGTTACCTTGCATATGGAATTCAACCCCTTTTACCATGTGACCAACCGATTGGTCACGAGTCTCGCCTTTAGGTTTTAAATCTCGAATTTGTGTTTTAAATTTAGTAGGTGATTTTTAAAACAAGCCTTGTATTTAAAAATCCACGAAATATTTTAAAAGTCCAAACCTAATTGGGGTGTTTTTAGTATTCTTGAACCAAACCTAATTTAAAGTAAGCATCTTTATATTTTTGGAACCCTAAAAATAATATAATTTTAGAAAATCATTTTCTTTAAATGATTTTATTTCTTTAGGAATATTAATTTATATTCATTATTTTATTGTATGTTAAAAAATTAAAACTCTACTTATTTAGATGATTATATTTCTTCTAAGAAATATTTATTAAGCTCATCATTTTATTTTATGATGCAAAATATTATTTCGGGATTAATAAATCAACGTTTGATTTTAATTTAGTCCCATTGTATTTCTATTTTTTTTTTCATATTAGTTAGTTAGTTTATTTCTGCATGTTTAATCTACACCATTGTATCTAGATTAGGGACCCCAAAATGTAGGATTAGGATTAATTTTCCAAAAAGCCTAATTCTACCACATTTTCTTCTCTTCTCTCTCTGCCCCTCCAGGTGTTGTCACTCTCCCCCTCCTCGATCTCTACTTCGCACCATCCACTCTCACACTGTCACCATCCACCCTCACACCATCACCAGCCGCTTCCCCTCTGCTTCACACCTCATAGGTCTCTCTCTCTCTCTCTTTCTCTCTCTCTATGTAAAGCACCCAATGACACCACATGCCACCATTGTGAGCAGCCCCATGAGTACGTCGTCGAGCTTCGTTGCAACCACCCTTCTTCCCACTCTCGTCCCATTGTCATGGTTCCCAACGCCTCCCTATATTTCCCCATCTCTCTGTTGAGGCTCCTTATGCCACCCCCACAAAATCCTCCCAAGCCACATTCAACCAGTCACCATGAGGCCCGATCTATGATATCCCGTCCACCATGAGACCCAATGAAGGCCCCCAACACCACCACCCTTCACGACAGAACACCCATATTCTCCCTTTCCCTCATGATCTCGGTAGCCATGTCAATGTCGCCCACTAAAGCCAACCCGTTGCACCCTCACCACTATGGTACACTAGATGCAAGCCGAGGTAATGCTCTATTCTCCAGTCCAAATAGAGTGAGTTTCCTTGCTCCTCCACAAGCTCTACCGCAAACAACCACCTCCCACCACTAGACTCTCCTCAATCATGATAGCTCTACCCATCCCTTACACTCCTCCACTCCACGCACAGTCAGATCACCAAACACGTGAAACTCTCCACTGTGCACCTCCACAAATCCCAACCCCCATTTTAAGGTCACGACAAAGACCAACAAGCCTCAACCCAACCCTTCTTTGCACGTACGTAGCCAACACCATGAGACCATTGAACAGCAAGTGGCACAACAATTTCAACCCCTAACCATGTTATAATTTCTGTCCCTTTCCCTCGATAATTTATTATGTGTGATAAAGCTTAATTGGGATTGTGTATGGTGTGTTGTTGTTGGTATTTGTGAATTGTGAACTTTGAATTGTTAATGGACTAGTTGTGATTTGGTTGTGAATGTGAAGTGATGAGATTAAATATGAAGTTTGTGGTGTGGTTGTGATTGTGAAGTGGTGGGATTAGTGTGAACGGTGCTTTGTGGAGTAGTTAGTGACGTGACTGTATAGTTTGAAGTGATGAGCATTATTGTGCAGTTTGTGTTTTGGTTGTGCATAGTAGGAAGTGATTGGGTTATTGTACAATTGTGATGTAGTTGGTGATATGGCAGCATGTTATGAAGCGTTGGGATTAAATACGAAGTTGTGATGTGGTTGTGTTGTATGAAGTGATGGGGTGATTATGTTGTTTGTGAAGTTGTCTCTTGTCTCTTTATTTTTCCCACTACCATGCACCACCAAAAAAAGTTAAGGAAGCCCCTCAAGTTGCTCGTATTGGCCCATGCAAGCCGAACACGACATAGCCCCTTTCTATTCTCAAACCATCGTTCATCAACTCTTCCTCCACACCGCTGCACCAAGAACAGTCGTATCCCTCCATGCACGTACATTCACAACATGCATATACCTCACCAGACCACCGCTAGAAGCAACCTCCATGTCGTACCGAAAATTGCTGCAGTTTCTACTCTATGACAGCTCCTCTAGCCACCAAATCTCCTTCACACCATCGTTGCTACTACACTGTAGACCCACGTTGATAGAGACCACAACTCTAATTGTAACACCCCACCAAAAAGGGCCCTTAGGCCTTGACCTTAGTAGCCTTAATCCTAATTAATTAGGAATTGAGCTATTTGAGAATAAGAACATTTTGGATATTTGATTTTGCAAAAAGGAGGTATACTTTGGGTTTAGAAGAATTATTAGGAGATTCTAGTGCAATATTAATTTTTTAGGAAAATAAAATTCTTGAAAGTTGATTGGAGAATTATTAGTGATTTATTAATTTTGAAGATAAGAAACCAAGATGCCTATAAGGGAATGACACCTGGTACATTGGATGGTTGCCACAATAATGGGCTAAGCAAAATTCTTGATGGACTTAGGAAGGCCCAAGAGATTGGTTTATTAAGGGCTCAAGCTTTTTGAGTATAAAGGCTTAGAGAGACACTAAGACACTAGGCCTAACCTGATGGATATAAAACTTTAGGCCTCTAATGCACTAAGGATGCGATGAGCGAAGGTTACGATATTAAAAAAACCATAGGCTCAACTTAGGAGATATAAAGTTTTAAACCTTTCTTGGAGGACTGTAGAAAATAGGTTCAATGAAAAGGACATAAGGCTATTGGGCCTAACTTAGTATTAGTGTTAATCATAATATTTAGTGTTAATGAGCTAAGGATTAGAGAGGCAAACCTATTAGTAATTTTGGTGAGGCTTTTTAGGACTTTAGAGCATTCATGGTCCAAGCCCAAGAAAATTTTGAACCAAGTCTTTAGGAATTCAAGACTAGTTATGGCCCGACTATAAGGAAGGCATAAGGCCTTTGGGCCAAACTTGATATAGAATGGATCCATGGCCCAATTAGGCCAAGTCAAATATTTTCAAACCCAATTTAGTGGATCTTAAGATTTCTTTTTAACCCTACAAATCTGTAAAATAAGGCTCTTCATTCAAAACCCAAGAGCCCTTAAACCATGAGCCCATACATTTGGCCTTTTAGCCTCATGACCAAAAACCATGTTTGGACTCATTTCACCATTCAAGAACAAGGCCAAATACACCATACATTTGGTTTCCGTAAACCAAATCACACTCAAAGTATCCAATTAAGTTTTGAAAACTGGCTAAGGCCATTAACCATCATACTTGAGGTTAGTGCACTTTAAGCCATGCTTTGAAGCTTAATTTTGCTTAATCTTTTCTTAAACTTTTATTTCAAATTTTCTTGAATTAATACTACCTTAAACCTTTATTAATACCCTATTAATAACCTAGCTAAATCATCCCACACGTCATTAAGAAAAATGGCATAACAAGCCCAAACCATGCTTCAATCGGTTTTTGTGCATTGCCCTTTATAATGCTTGAATTGTTTTGCCCATGGGCCCAACATTTTTGTGGTTTGTCCTCAAGGTTTAACATGGTCCTTAAACATCACATGAGACCCTCCCAAAGTCATTTGAGTCTTGGATGAATTTGGTTGCATCAACCACTCAAAGAACCAAACGGGTGCACCTTGTTTTAGTTTGTGTTGTAACCAATTGAGTTAAAGTTTGAACCTGCAACCTTCCATGGTTTGCACCTTGCAACTTCACACCTTGCAACTATTTGTAGAAATCCATCCTCTCCTCCCTCATCATCGTAAATGCCGTTAATTAATGCAATGCGCCGACAACAAACTAGTGGCGGTGTTTACATTACACCATTAATTTATGGATTGCGATAGCAACGTACTCGTGGTGGTGTTTAAATAAATTCCGTTAATGTAGTTAATGTGTTGCTACTCCATGACACCTCCTTCTCCACCCAATAAACAAGAATTCCCATGACCATCATGAAGGATTTTGACTCATTTTTGTTGCCCAAAAACATCCAAAACTGAACTGATTTTCTGCCCCTACAAAACCACCTCCATCCACCTGTTTTCAAGGATTGTTTGATGGTTTTTCTGCCACCCAGATGATGCCCCACGACCAGACCTACCTTCTAGGATCAATTTAGCAACTGTGGAGAGGAAATCATGGTGGTTTTAGGTCACTATTCCCCTTGCACAAGCTGACCTAAGCTCATGCAAGCAAATCTGAAAATTTTCCAGATTTGAGCACCTCCCACTTCACCCAATCACCAAGCACCGAAGCCAACGTCCCTCACCCCTTGGCCTCCTATAAATACTTCCATCCCCTTCTAACTTCACTCACACCACAGCTCCAAGCATCCTCTTGAGTCTTGAGATCATTTTCCCCTCTTAGAGATCAAAAGAGTGCAAACCAAGTGAGTTTTGGTGAGTTCTTGAGTGTTCTTGTGTAAGGCAGTCTAGAGTGCTTGGAAGGCCATTGAATTTGTAATTTTTCTTTCTTTTGATCTTAGATAGCATTTAGAGCTTTGTTTCCAAGTGTTGGTACAAAATTTGGTTGAGTTTTGAGAAGGTTATGATGCTTAATGCAAAACGGGTCAATTAAGGGAAGGTTTGAATGATTGAATGTTTTAAATAGAAATTTAGCAATGGCATGTACTAAGCATGATTTCATATGATCTATCATTATCCTAAAATGATTATGGAAGGTTTAATTTGTGGTTAGAAGCAAGCCATGATAGATTTTAAGCATATTGGTGATTAAGGATTTCTTAACTTTGATTGAGTGTTGAAATGAACTTTATTACTCAATTATTAGGCTTAATAATGTCCTAAAGATGTTAGTGATAATTAGTGACTAAAGAAAATCTCATATGCATGCATTCATAGGGATCCATGCATTCATAGGGATCAATAGTTGAAAATACACATAGACATCAACTAGGATGCATGCCACGGGTTGGGACAAATTGGACAGGTTTCACTTTGAATTTTGAAAATTTAAGGGCATAGATGGTTTTAGAATGCCAAAAATATGTAGTTCATGAAATATGGTTAAATTTGGATTTTCTTAGCAATTAGTGAAAATTTAACTTCAGTGGCAATTTTTGAAAGTCTAGGGATATTCTTGTGAATAACCAATTTTTAAAGTCTTTGATTTTGAACCTATCCATAAGAGTATTAACCCTAACTTAGTATACACATGATTTACACAGCTACGACGCTAATTTTAAATTTTTCCGAAAGTTTGTAAGTTGGCTTCTAACTTACACCTTGATAGATTATTTATGAATTATTGATAAATGCTTATTTCATATTTCAATTATTATTTTTAGCATAAATTATCATTTTATATGATACATTGAGTGCATACCTACATGACATATGAAATTTTTATCATTTTTGCATATTACATTTATAAATGTCATTTTTGCATGAAATGTACTACATACGCACATGTCATGAGAAACATTTTCCAAGATATAGCATGAAAAATCATTTTTGTCAAGACCCCAATGGCCAAGATGGGGAATTATCCTGATGGAACTCCTCTGTCCACTCTGGAGTGTTTAATAATGGAGTGGTAACCCCTGAGTTGATGAACAAGAGTCAATAGGCTTCGAATGGGTTCTTTTTAAAGAACACCAGAGCGAAATCAACATATTATGACAGCTAACGCTGGAGGGTGTACACGTTATGAATTTTATGATGTTACGTTATATTTACCAATACATCGAGAACGAGTCTATAGACAATGTAGTTTCAACGAGAGTTGTACTACAGTCACTAGCAAGTACACACAGTGCATATGGGGAATTGTGACATTACCACACGTTATATTATTAATTAAGACAATGATAAAAGCTTATGATGAAATTTTTATGAAGAAGTTATGTTTTCTCAAAAATGATGACGAAATTATTTACTGAATAAAAACCTATGTCTCCATATTTTTTTAGAAGATGTTAAGTGTAATATCTGAATCCTACTACGTAGGTCCTTACGTCATTTCATTAATTCTTAAGTTAAATATTTTGAGATGAAGATTATTTTATTACTACTTTCAATTATTTTATTTTAAGGTGAGTATGTCTTATTTTATTAAACCAAGATGAGTATGTTTTATTAAGATATGATTTATTAAAATAAATCAAGATTATTATTATTTTTTTTAAGACCTTGAAATATTTATCTTAAGTCCTTTTATTTTTTTTATTTAAGAAATGGCCCAACTTTTCCCCACCATTGGATTGTTAGGTGGGGAAAGGCTTGAATCCTCACCATTAATCCCTTGGCTTATAAGATAAGCTCATTGACTTATCAATTCACTTTTCTAGCATGTGAACCGATGGCTTCCAAGATAAGTTTTGCAATTGTTTCCTCCAAGCCATACATCGGTCAAGAAGCCTTCCAAAGCTTCCAAGAGAAGCTTTTATTTCTTTCCTCCAAAGCCTCCATCGTCCAAGCCACTCCAAGCTTCCAAAGGAAGCCTTTGACCCACCTACCTATCTTCCAAAGCAAGCCAACTAAAAGGAGAAGAAGAAGAAAAATAAAAAATATTTTCCCTTCATCCCCCCCCATACCCGTCGGCCACACCCAAGGGAGGAAACAAAATTTCACTCCCTTTCTGTAACATCCAAGATTTTAGTGTATTTTTTAATGAATGATTTATTTAATTTATTTAAAAATTAATTATCTTGTTTTAAAATTATGGGATTTTTTAAATATTATTTTATAATATTTTAAGTTGTGGAAATTAATTTTTATGTGCTATCTTGATGTTATTTACTATTTTGCATTTAAAGTGATATTTAATTTAAATTGATTTGTTTTTGGGGTTTTTAAATAATTATTATTTTATTTAAATATTTCACTACGTTTAGATTATTTTATTTAGCTTTCAGTTTTAAAATCATCTTCGTTGGTTTATTTCGGGACCCAAGATGAAAAGACTGGATCTCTCTTTTTCTCTCCTCTTTTTCCTTTCTCTTTCATTTTCTTCTCTTTTTTCCTTTCTTTCCCGCGGACCCTCTCTTCCAGCCCGATCTCTCTCTCTCTCTCTCTCTCACACGCACAACTCGGCCTTCAGCCACCTGCACCACCGCCGGTCGTCCGTGGTCGGCACCGTTGGTACCACTGGACTCCCCGTGCGCCGGCGACCCTGCCCCACCATTTTCAGCCCGAGCCGCGCCGTCGTTAGCCGCCGGGAGATGTGCGAAGCCGCGGCCTTCCCTTCGCCGTTCCACCACCGTCCGGCCACCATTGGCCACCATCTCTTAGCCACCTCTTCACCGGCCCTCCAGCATCCTTTTAGACCCAACCCCGGCCCCGATCCGTCGTCGGAGCGACCCCTACGAACACCCTCTCCGATTCGAGTTTCGGGCCTTAAACCACCGTTTCGGCCGCCACCCACGGCCAACCATCACTACCATTAGCTTCACCACCTCCCATAGGCCCTACCCTACCAATTTCAAGTCTTCGTTTGACCCCGTTGAAATTTGGGTACACTGTCTATTTCGAGCACAATGTTTTTACACTGTGGAGTTGCTGTTTTGGTGCTTCCAGTTCCTCCATGATCCTCCATAAATTATTTTAAAGCGCTGTAAGTATTTCTCCAAAAGACTTTTTAAGATTTAAATATATTTTCGCAATAACATGTTTTATAACTGTGATTTGGTTATCTGGTTAGACTGTGTTGGTTATTTAGAAATTACTGATAACTATTGGTTGTTGGTAATTGGTTGATTTTATGGCATTATGCACGCATGCGTGGGTGTGTATTTTGGAAACTGTGTAATATGAAAAAGGCTTTTGGGTGCGTGTGTATCACCCCCAAGCCGAGATGGGTTATTATCTCGGTGGAGCTCCTCTGGGCACTCGGGAGCGGAATATACTAAGTGTCGTCCCCTGGAGCTGTTGCTCGGGACTTGGACGAGATGGTAGCGCTCTCGATCCGACTCCGTGATCCCTCGGGCTGGCGGGGATCGGAGGATGCTTGGCTATGTACGCGGTGGACGCAGAACTGGGCATCACTCGTGTTGTATCACTCGCACGGTTGCTACCTGTGGTGTGACGAAGGGAGCCAGGGTATGTGGATGGTCCCTAGGGGAGGCCATGGTATATACGGGATAAAATTGGAATTAATGTAACTATTCCTAGATATTAATTTGTGCCAAATGGTGATTTTTGGCGTGCGTGGAAACTTGTGATTTTACGAGAAATTGTGTTTTTCTCGGGTTTCATGTTTTAGTCATCATGTGCATGCATAGTGGCTGTTGTATTAATATATTTGTTATCTTGGAGTATTTTGGGTTTTACTTACCTGTGGTACCATTTATTGGTACTGCAGATTTTGATGCAGGTTTTGAGGAGGTTGAGCCCGAGGATGCGGCTCCGCATGAGGAGTAGGGACTTTTGGCTATGTTCTATTTTGTATTTTTATTTTATTTGAGCTTGTTTTATGAACAAGAAAATTGTATTATGTTGACTTGTGGATTTCAGTACTATTTTTGTATTGTATTAAACTCTGGTACTTAGTTATTTGACTTAACCTTTCCGCTGCGTATTATTTGTTGTACACGTGTTGCATTTCACACACTTGACACGTGTCGTTGGGGTGCGTGACCGTGTTGTCATCATCCCGGGTGTCTCGATTTCTGTGCGTATCTGTGCATTGAAGTTGGGGGCGCCACACTTTCCAAGCAAGTTAGCACACCTTTCTTCATCTCCTCTCTTTTGCTCTTCAAGAAATCAAGGTTCTTTATCTCCCTCAAGCTTGCAACTCCATGGAAATGGAGGAAAAAAAATATTTTCTTCAAAGCTTGGAACCAAAGCTTGATTTCATCTTCCAAAAGATGAAATATTGAAGGTAATAAATTTATGATTCACTTTCTAGCATGATCTCCATAGGAATTTCGAATTTCACAATTTTCTTACCTTTTGTGTTTCGGTTTTGGGGTTAGGATAGTGCTATAATCTTGTCCTCATCTACACGAGTTCATCACCTTTTGATCCTCTTTCTTGCCTCTTGAAAGGAGCTAAGAACTTGAAGTAAAAATCCTAATTTAACTTATTTACTTTTAATGTGATTTTGGGAAGCCTATTGAGTTGTTTTAACTCATGTTTTGATGTATTTAATTTTCTATATTGCAAATAAGTATGTGTGCTCCATTTTTAGCCAAAACCGAATATGTTAAACTGGGTTTTTGCTATGTGATTTCCTATATTTCGAATTTTGCTAAGTTATTCTTAAACTTGATTCAACCATAAATGATGATTATAATGATTTTAATTTATGTATATATTGGTACCATGTGTCTTTTACTAATATTGGTTGGTAATCTATTTTAAGATGCTAGAGGTTTGGTTTAGAGGTTTTGCTTGGTTTTATAATTTTATATCCTACTTTTAAGGGTATTAAATGAGTAAAGCATAAGCTTAAGTCTTTAAAAGTTTTAAAGTTTATTAAATGGGTAACCTTGTTATATTTTATGTTATGTTTAATTTTAAAGAGATAGCTAGCATGTTATTTATTTTCATGAGTTTCTTTAAAAATATTTGGAATGAAGATTTTAATGTTTTGGCTTAGTGCCATGCTTGGTGGGTAGACGAATGGGTTAAGGGAATGTTTAATTCCAAAATGAAATTTAAGTGAGCGTGTGAGAGTATCGCTTAGTAAGGCTCAAAGTAAGGTAGATGTTGATATGTCTATCTCATTTTATTGAATAGGACTAGGAGCCTACTTCCAAGTTCAAATGGACTCGCTAGTAAAGCTTAGAGGTAAGTAGCTATGACCATGCTTCTTACACCATGCTCTCTTTATGAAAGAATATCTCTCTCTTATTGCAAATGTTTCTCTAAGTAAATGAATATAGTATGTACAGCCCTTCCTTGATAGCCCCTGTTAAGTACCCTATTGATTATAATTGTGTGTACATGTATAAAGTAATGCATGCATGTAGATTCCAAGTCATGAGGTTTTCATGCATGCTCTCTCAAGAAACTTATGATTATTTCCTATATATAGTATAGCATGAAAATGCATATGCATTGAACTAAGAAAGATGATGAAAATGTTTAAATGCAAAGGAAAGGAAAGGAAAGGAACGTTTCATGTTTTATGCTTCAAATGATGCTTTAAATGTGTTTTAAAATGTTCTTATGAACTAATGCTTTAAATGCCCCTGAGAACTAACGTTTTAAAATGCCCCTGAGAACTGATGTTTTAAAATGTCCCTATCATTTTAAAGGATGCCATGAGCTGGCATTTTAAAAGATGTTTTGAAAGACGATGCTTAAGCTCTTGTTTTCAAATGATGCTTATGCTCGTGCTTTTAAATAATGTTTATGCTCATGCTTTTAAATGAGGTTTATGCTCATGCCTTTAAACGATTTTAAGCTCATGTTTTTTTTATTGGGATTTAAGCCTATTCTTTTAAATGATGTTTAAGTCTATGTCTTCAAATGATATTTAAGCCTATGCTTTTAAGTGATGTTTAAGCCTACACTTTTTAGTAATGTTTAAGCTCGTGCTCTTAAATTAAATGATGTTTAAGCTCACAATTTTAAATGATGTTTAAGCTTATGCTTTTAAATGATGTTAAGTTCATGCTTTTCAATGATGTTTAAGCACATGCCTCTCTCAATGATGTTTAAGTTCATGATTTTAAATGACGTTCCTTTCCTATGAATGAACTGTAAATGAAAAGGACTGAAATGAATGAAAGTACGAAAGGAGTGAAAGGAAACGAAATTTTCAACTAATGAAAATACGTAATGGCCACATGAAAGGAAAGGGGTACCCAATGAATGAATTGACAGATTGCAATGCCGGGTAGTAGTATCTAGTAGTGCACCCAGTGCTGCACCCAGACGGAATGGGATTCCAACCTGTGGCCACAGGCGAATCCATTGGCCATAGGGCCGCTAACCGTAGCACGCGGGGCGTAACAGTGTGCAATGGCCTATGAAAGTGAAAAGATGAATTGTATGAAAAGCATGTTATGCATGAAAAGCATGAAAAGCATGAAAAGAATGTTTATGCATGAAAAGCATGAAAAGAATGTTTATGCATGAAAGATGAAAAGCATGAAAGAATGTTTATGCATGAAAGCCTAATTATTTCTAAGAATGTTTATGTATGCATGTTTTCTAAAGGAAAACAATGGATGCCTAGTACGTTTACTGCATGGTGTACTACTTACTGAGTATTAGACTCACTTTCGTTTTAAATGTTTTAAACGTCCAGGAAATTATGAAAAGGCTAGGGAGCAAGGCATTACTGCAGAGAGAGAGGCAGACGCTTAGTGTCTTCCCTGTTAGTAAGGAAAAAGAAAGGAAGGAAAATGAAAAGAAAAATATGCTAAGAAAAGGTATGTACGTGGCGGTCTCACCCCTCGTGGGGCGAGGTCGTTACATTAAGGAATATAGATGGGAGACATGCATATTGATTTTCTACATCTCATGCTTTACATATTTATCATTTTTTATGATTGATTTATCTTTATGCTAGTTAGTTGTTTAACTTACTGAGATTTTGAGTAAATCTCACGCTTTTATGGGACCACGGAATGATAGAAGTTGTGTTAGGAATTGACCAAGATGGGATTGATGAAGCACTGAATCCGCATGTTTGAGGAGGAGCCAGATTTTGGAGGAAGCTAGATTTAATTCTGATGTTTATAGCCCGAGTCCTTCATGCTTTAGATCGCTTGAAGAGGATGATATGACTTTGTATATAAGTCTATACTACATTGGTATTTTGAACATGATGATTTTCTAATGAGGTTGGGGTGCTTTTAGTTATTCTGGTATATCTTATATTTTAGCCTTTTATTTCCGTTATGATTATTGCATAGTGCTAGTTGCATACTAGGATGCATTGCATATTAACTGTCATGTACGGGGGTATGTAACCTTGTGTTGCATGTCCAGACACCCTAAGTCTCTGTTTCATCCCAAGCGGGGATTGGGGGCGTCACACTAACTCACGAGGAAATGAGCACATTCGACGTAGCCCTCCATGGACATTCCTGTACCACCCATCTCCATTCATTGCCCAACCATCGGTTAGCCACCGTGTTGCTCCTTCCACCAAGACAAGATAGGCCATGTTTTCATACACACAAAACAGAGCACAGTTCCTTCCCTTTTAACATGACTCATCCACGAGCTACTCAACCCCTCCGCCTTTGGTTGCACCACCATACAAGACCTCCATCCCTCTCGGTCATCCACGTCGCCACATTTGTCATTGAAAATGCAGCGGCAAGAATTGATCACTTCTTCATTTCTGCCATTACCAGACCCAGTTCTTCCCGCATTCACAACTTCTAGCAATAAATCAATCTTCGAGTCTGATGTTCCCTAATGATCCTCAACTCACTTTTCTTGTTGTTCTTGATGTTCCCTAACATTATCATCAAAAAATTTTAATGATAATGTTATATCAAATATTTTTAATTTTATATTGTATGCTAAATTGCTAAGTAATATAACATTAAATTTCAAATTCCTTTTATTCATGTATAATAATATTCTAATAACATAAAATTAATATAAAATTTTATATAATATAAAATTAATCTTACAAATCTTCATATAACATTTGATATAACATTGTCATTAAAAAATTTAATTTTATAACATAAAATTAATATAACGAAATACTATATCACTATATGATACTATAGTATTAGTAAGCATACTATATTATCACTAACATATAGTATTAGTAGATAACTATATACATATCATTATATCATTATATCACTATATAGTATATGTATACTAATAGTATAGTATACTACTACTATATATAATGGGCCATAATGGGCGTGGATTACTAATAGTATATTATACTTATATATACTATTAGTAATCCATTATATATAAATAACTATATATTATCAATATTGTAACATCCCAGATTTTAGTGTATTTTTAAAGAAGGTTTATTTTAATTATTTATTGTGTAATTCTCTTGTTTTAATATTTTAGAGGTTTTATTTTATTATTTTATTGGACTTTCCTATTTTTATTAATTATTATTTTTGGAGTTTTAGAATATTATATTAGAATATTTTAAATTGTAAAAATTATTTTATTGGGCTTTCTTATTGTTAATTATTGTTTTAGATTTAAATTGACCTTTAATTTAAATTGATTTGTTTGTAGGTTTTAAAATTTCTATTGTTTTATTAAAACATTTCACTGCGTTTGATTAATTTTAATTAGTGATCTGTAATTTAATTCTCTTTATTTTAAAGGATGTTTTTGTCTGAGTTTAATATTTTACTTTAGTTAATTTTGAGTTAAATTGATTTATTTATTTTAACTGTTTTAAAAATAGTTATTGTTTTATTTGAATATTTCACTGCGTTTGGATTATTTTATTTATTTAGTAGTTTTAAAATCATCTTCGTTGGATCACTTTCGAAACCCACGTTGAAAAGTCTGGATCTCCTTTTTCTTCTTCCTCTTTTTCTTTTTCCCTTTTTCTTTTCTTCTTTTTCTTCTTTTTCCCCCCAGCCCCGATCGGATCTCTCTCTCTCTCTCCTCACCCACGCGTGCTACGGACTTACCGCCGCAGCGCCGCCGTCGACCGGCGGTGTCGACACCGCCGGTGCCGTTCGACTCCCCATCGACCGGCGACCCCACCGTACCATTTTCAGGCCGGCTAACGCCGCCGTGCGGCGTTAGCCGTGCGAAGCCGCGGTGGTTTTTGCACCGTTCCGCCGCCGTCCGGCCACCAGCTCCTAGCCACATCACCACCGGCCCATTTCCGTCCTAACCGACCCAACCTCGGCCCCGATCCGTCGCCGGAGCCGCCCCAACGAGCATCAAACCCGAACCAACTTTTCCAGCCTTCCAGCGCCGTTTCGGCCGCCACCCACGGCCAACCATCACCACCATTAGATTCCCCACCTCCTATAGGCCCTACCCTATCAATTTCAAGTCTTCGTTTGACCCCGTGTATTTTTGGGTTCACTGTGAATTTCGGCCACAGTGTTTTTGCACTGTGACAGTTACTGTTTTGGTGCTTCCAGTTCCTCCGTGATCCTTCATAAATTATTTTAAAGCGCTGTAAGTATTTCCTAAACAACTCTTTGAGATTTAATTATATTTTTGCAATTAACTGCTTTATTTTATATATATTTATCCTGGTTGGTTCCGGACTGAGTCCGAGGAGTTCGGGGGTGGATGGATTGATCGGAGTATATTGTTGTGTGATTTTTGGGAGATTGGATTTATTGTTGGATTTGATTATGTTGTGAATTGGAGTTCGTTATTGGATATTCTGGTTGTGATCTGGTTAATTGTTGGAATTGTGTTTTGATCTGGATTTGGTTGTATTGTGATTTTGGGAGTTGATCATTGATTATGTTGTCTCATTTCATGTTGCACGCATGACATGTTTGTAAACTGAAAAATTGGGTTTTTCGTGTATTGCATGCATGTTCATGTGATTATTTTGAAAACTGGGTTTTCATGAAAATTGGTTTTGTGGGTGCGTGTGTATCACGACCCCAAGTCGAGATGGGGCATTATCTCGGTGGAGCTCCTCTGGTCACTCGGGAGCGTAACATACTGAGTGACGACCCCTGGGTTGTCGCCGGGTGACAACGGGATCGGACGTTGGACGTGCCGACTCCGTGGCCCTTCTGTTGGCGGGGGCTAGAGGATGACCTGGCCACGAACGCACCGGGTGCGGAACTAGGCATCTCTCGTAAAGTAGTCAGGACGTGCGGATGGTCCATAGAGGAGGCCATGGTGCATATGGTTAATTGGATAAATGGAAAAAGAGCTGTTTTCTGGGAAAATAGCGTGAGTTGTTTTTGTGTATCATTTTCTGGGAAAATGATGGATAAATATTTTTGTGTGCCATTTTCTGGGAAAATGGTGGGATTGATTTTACTGGAAATGATTTTTGAGCCAATGAGATTTTTGGCGTGCGTTGCACTATTTCATTTGCATCATGGGCATGCATGGTTAATTGTTTAGGTATGGTTATATCTCTGGACTTGGTTAGGTTATAACTTACCTGCAGTACCATTTCATGGTACTGCAGACTTTGTTGATGATGCAGATGCCGAGCCTGAGGATCTGGCTCCGCCGGAGGAGTGATCTGGGATCACTCGAGTTGTAGCTTTTCTTTCAGACTTGTATTTTATTTTCTGGGACTTGGCTTTGTTTTTAAGGTATTTGGTACTTTGGATTTCTGTATTAATTAAAAATTCTGGTACTAGTAAACTTTATTACCTTCCGCTGTGTTTTTAGTTGTGCACTGTTTATTTGTTGCACACACTGACACTTGTCGTTGGGATGCGTGATCGGTTGTCATCATCCCGGGTGTCTCGATTTCCGTGTTGGTCCGTACATGGAAGTCGGGGGCGCCACAGGTGGTATCAGAGCAATTCGGCTCTGGGTAAAGCCACATGTCCCTTAGGTGAAGTACCAGAAAGTTTTAAAAGTTGTGATTTAAAATTATTTTGGTTTGAAATATGTTATTTTAATGGTTTTAATTTATTATATTTGTTGTTATTTTTATTAGTTTCATCTATTTGGTTGAATGTTATTTTACTTTAATTGTTTTATTTTACGGTCGCTTATTTTATTTGTTTTAATTATTTATTGTGTAATTCTTCATTGTTTTATTCATTTATCGCATGTTATTTTATTTATTTATTTGGGAGATTTTATTTTGTTTTGATTTTATGTTGTTTGAGGTATGTTACTTTAATTGTTTTAATTTATTGTATATTGTTTTACTTGGTTGGTTGATATTCTATTTTATTTGATGGCATTTTGTTGTGTTTTAATTTATTATTATTATTTTTTTTCATAATTAGATTTTAATCGGTTTGAGTTAAAAAGTGGGTTAAGGGCTACGCTATGACAGGAAGAAGGTACGACTGTGAATGTCATTATTAGGCTTGAGCATTTAGTGTAGTAGGCCTGAACTCTTAGCAATTGGTATGTTTTAATATCGAGACTCGAAGGGAACGACATGGTCTACGTGAACTCTATGGAGTAGGAACTCAAGTTGCAGCTAAGATGGGAATAGCTTTAGTTCGCCTAGGATACTTGAGGTCTTAAGTTCCATAGGATTAATTGTTGAGTCTAGGGAGTAAGAGGTCATAAGTTCAACGAACTTCGAGGATAGACTTATGAGAAGTTATCTAAGGTTTGAGGTCCTATAGTTTCTACGAAATAAGTTTATAGGATCTAAGGTGGTAGGTTCAACAAGCACTTGAGGGATTAATTAAATTAGAAGTTTTAGATTTTTGCCGACTCTGTTAAGCGCTTTGGTATTATTTGGGGTTTTAGAATTTTGCAAGGTTTGTAAGGTGAGTGCTTTAGATTTAAGGTCATCGAATTTGAAGATTTCAGGAAATGATTCTTTCTGGTTTAAGGTTTTAGAATTACAAGATTTGAAGGATTGATCTGCATTAAGATTTAAGTTTTTAATTCCTCGAGCTTGGTGTGCTAGCTTGTTTTATTTTGGAGACTGTTTAGTCTGTGATCATTAAATTGAGGTTGATCAGAGATCAATTATTAATATAGGAATTTTTTTTAATGAGAATATTTCTTTGGAGATGGAAGGTAATGATTTAACTCGTGTATTTTCTGAGAATTGTAGATTTGGATCGAATCTGAGAAAATGATTGTTTTAACTTGAGGTTACAATAGTAGATTTAAGATTTGATCCATATCAATTTTAAGGATTAAGAAGGTGTTGATTTAAGAAATGATTCTTGTTGATTTCGAGGATATAGGTCCAGATGATGGAAATGGTAGTGATAGATAACTTGCACGTTGGAGGAATATGGATTCTAGCTAAGGATGCTCGAGATCGACGTGTAACAGTTGTGAGTTTGTAGGGATTTCTGAGAGTACAGGTTCTAGTCTCATTCTTGGCTTGGAAGAAGTAGTTTTGGTAGGTGTTGTTAAGAAGTCGTTACGACAGTATTAAGTTCAAGAGTTTGGTGAGTTGATCGAAAAGTATAGTCGAAGCAAGTTACTCGATGGAATGATGATTGGCATTAATTATTGTGATTACCTAAAGGAATTAATTGTGACTTGAGGTCACGTAGGAATTTAAATTTTTGAGACTATACTTTCCTTTGGAAATGGAACGTCAAGTTTGGTGAGTTAAGGACATTGTTATTTGGCTTAATTGATGAATTTTGGAAGTTGAAGCTTAGGCATCAACGGTGGATAGCATAATCAAGTATATGAGTTAATAAAATATTAAGATTCTTGGATGTTGTGCAATAATTTTGGTGGAGTGATGGTTTAAGCAGTATAGCATGCCTCGAGGTTTATTAGTGATGTGTTATTGAAGGATTTAGTTGTGTTAAAACTAGCTTATAGGAGTAGAAATAGGTAGGCGAGTTACCAAGAAAGTTTTGATAAGATTTTGGTAAACTCAATGGTAGTTCATAGTGAGTTTAGTCATCGTTAGATTAGATGATATTCAGAATTTAGATATTAAGCTTTCAGGTTTAGGTAGTCGCGTAGAAGTTGTTAATTGTTCTTTTTGGTTGACGGGTTGGATTCGAGTCTTTCAGAGTAAGTTCCTTATCTTAAGAGGAGACGAGTACACTTTGTGGTAGTGTTACTTGTTTTCAATTGCGATGCTGAAGTTGATTAATATTGGTTTTCTGTCATTGATCGTGGATGTATTCTTTTTGGATATTGATCTTGTTTAAAGTAGCGGGAGTTATTTGAGTAATGTGTGATAATTCATGATTTTGGAGGAGGGTACTTCCACCAATTGTGGTAAGAGTTTCTTGGTTAGTAGGTATGGAACTACCCTGTACTCAATGGTGTTATTTTAGGAGGACATGAATTTTCGGTATGTGGCGAATATCAGAGTGCGCAGTAGGAGTGTGATACTTTGGTTGTAATAAGGAGTTCAAATTTTGTGCTGAGTTTGAGGAATTAGTGATGACTTGGAATTTTTGAGGAATACCTGTAATTGGAGATTAATTATTGTGTATGCAATTTCGTTATTGATGGTTAATTTTTGGAAGTGGCCACTAGGTTACTAAAGTGTAGTATTCAGCGAAGGTTTGGAAGTTTTACCGTAGGAATCAATATAGGTTAGTTCAGATTATCAATTGGAACTAGTAATCACTGGAATTCCTTAGGTGTTGTGTTAAGGTTTTGTGGATATTGAGATCTTGGTTTACCTGGCCGCTCTAGGAATGATAATCATGATGTGCATTTGGGAGAATGTGCAGACCGCCTTTGTGTTGGGATGAAATTGGTGAGAGTATATTAATTGAGCCAAGTTAATAAAAGAGATGTTATGGCGGAAGAGTAAGGTTGTCAGAAAAGTTATGTGGATTCAAGGAGAAAGACTTGTCTTTTGAGGAAGGTGATTGGATTATCTCAAAGTCCCTCCTAGGAAAGGTGTTAAACGTTTTGGTAAAAGAGGAAAACTTAGCCCAAGATTTGTGGGACCTTTTCAGATTTCGGAGATGAATGAGGTTGTTGTTTACAGGACTGCTTTGCCAGAATATTTTGGAAATGTTCTTGATGTGTTCCATGTGCTCTCAAGAAAAGTTTTGGTCAGCAAGAGGTACGATTTGTCGACCCAAGACGCATCGAACTTCAGTCTGACCTTACTTATGAGGTTGCCCCGATGCAGACTGTAGATTGGAAGGAGCAAAAGTTAAGATCTAAGTCGATACCTTTGGAGAAGGTAGCTTGGGGCGATTTACTGGTTTAAGATTTCTCTTGGGAAAGAGAAGCAGTTATGATGGATCAGTATCCGTATTCGTTTGATTGATTGGCGGTATGTCTCTTAAGCCTACTTTTAGTCGCATCTCATGCCTGTCTTTAGCATTGATATTTGACCCTTCAATTTCGAGGACGAAATTTTATTTAAGGGGGGGAGATTGTAACATCCCAGATTTTAGTGTATTTTTAAAGAAGGTTTATTTTAATTATTTATTGTGTAATTCTCTTGTTTTAATATTTTAGAGGTTTTATTTTATTATTTTATTGGACTTTCCTATTTTTATTAATTATTATTTTTGGAGTTTTAGAATATTATATTAGAATATTTTAAATTGTAAAAATTATTTTATTGGGCTTTCTTATTGTTAATTATTGTTTTAGATTTAAATTGACCTTTAATTTAAATTAATTTGTTTGTAGGTTTTAAAATTTCTATTGTTTTATTAAAACATTTCACTGCGTTTGATTAATTTTAATTAGTGATCTGTAATTTAATTCTCTTTATTCTAAAGGATGTTTTTGTCTGAGTTTAATATTTTACTTTAGTTAATTTTGAGTTAAATTGATTTATTTATTTTAACTATTTTAAAAATAGTTATTGTTTTATTTGAATATTTCACTGCGTTTGGATTATTTTATTTATTTAGTAGTTTTAAAATCGTCTTCGTTGGATCACTTTCGAAACCCACGTTGAAAAGTCTGGATCTCCTTTTTCTTCTTCCTCTTTTTCTTTTTCCCTTTTTCTTTTCTTCTTTTTCTTCTTTTTCCCCCCAGCCCCGATCGGATCTCTCTCTCTCTCTCCTCACCCACGCGTGCTACGGACTTACAGCCGCAGCGCCGCCGTCGACCGGCGGTGTCGAACACCGCCGGTGCCGTTCGACTCCCCGTCGACCGGCGACCCTACCGTACCATTTTCAGGCCGGCTAACGCCGCCGTTAGCCGTCAGTAGCCGTGCGAAGCCGCGGTGGTTTTTGCACCGTTCCGCCGCCGTCCGGCCACCTCCGGCCACCAGCTCCTAGCCACATCACCACCGGACCATTTCCGTCCTAACCGACCCAACCCCGGCCCCGATCCGTCGCCGGAGCCGCCCCAACGAGCATCAAACCCGAACCAACTTTTTCGGCCTTCCACCGCCGTTTCGGCCGCCACCCACGGCCAACCATCACCACCATTAGATTCCCCACCTCCTATAGGCCCTACCCTATCAATTTCAAGTCTTCGTTTGACCCCGTGTATTTTTGGGTTCACTGTGAATTTCGGCCATAGTGTTTTTACACTGTGACAGTTGCTGTTTTGGTGCTTCCAGTTCCTCCGTGATCCTCCATAAATTATTTTAAAGCGCTGTAAGTATTTTCTAAACAACTCTTTGAGATTTAATTATATTTTTGCAATTAACTGCTTTATTTTATATATATGTATCCTGGTTGGTTCCGGACTGAGTCCGAGGAGTTCGGGAGTGGATGGATTGATCGGAGTATATTGTTGTGTGATTTTTGGGAGATTGGATTTATTGTTGGATTTGATTATGTTGTGAATTGGAGTTCGTTATTGGATATTCTGGTTGTGATCTGGTTAATTGTTGGAATTGTGTTTTGATCTGGATTTGGTTGTATTGTGATTTTGGGAGTTGATCATTGATTATGTTGTCTCATTTCATGTTGCACGCATGACATGTTTGTAAACTGAAAAACTAGCTTTTTCGTGTGTTGCATGCATGTTCATGTGATTATTTTGAAAACTGGGTTTTCATGAAAATTGGTTTTGTGGGTGCGTGTGTATCACGACCCCAAGCCGAGATGGAGCATTATCTCGGTGGAGCTCCTCTGGTCACTCGGGAGCGTAACATACTGAGTGACGTCCCCTGGGTTGTCGCCGGGCGACAACGGGATCGGACGTTGGACGTGCCGACTTCGTGGCCCTTCTGCTGGCGGGGGCTAGAGGATGACCTGGCCACGAACGCACCGGGTGCGGAACTGGGCATCTCTCGTAAAGTAGCTAGGACGTGCGGATGGTCCATAGGGGAGGCCATGGTGCATATGGTTAATTGGATAAATGGAAAAATAGCTGTTTTCTGGAAAAATAGCGTGAGTTATTTTTGTGTATCATTTTCTGAGAAAATGATGGATAAATATTTTTGTGTGCCATTTTCTGGGAAAATGGTGGGATTGATTTTACTGGAAATGATTTTTGAGCCAATGAGATTTTTGGCGTGCGCTGCACTATTTCATTTGCATCATGGGCATGCATGGTTAATTGTTTAGGTATGGTTATATCTCTGGACTTGGTTAGGTTATAACTTACCTGCGGTACCATTTCATGGTACTGCAGACTTTATTGATGATGCAGATGCCGAGCCTGAGAATCTGGCTCCGCCGTAGGAGTGATCTGGGATCACTCGAGTTGTAGCTTTTCTTTCAGACTTGTATTTTATTTTCTGGGACTTGGCTTTGTTTTTAAGGTATTTGGTATTTTGGATTTCTGTATTAATTAAAAATTCTGGTACTAGTAAACTTTATTACCTTCCGCTGTGTTTTTAGTTGTGCACTGTTTATTTGTTGCACACACTGACACTTGTCGTTGGGATGCGTGACCGGTTATCATCATCCTGGGTGTCTCGATTTCCGTGTTGGTCCGTACATGGAAGTCGGGGGCACGACAAATATAGTCTATAGTATTAGTAGTTATACTAATACTATATTACTAGATATTATAATATACTATAATATATCATTATATTATATATTATAATATATCACTATATTGTCACTATATTATTATATACTATAATCTATATAGTATATTATATATAATCTCAAAACCTGTTCAATTTTAAAATATCTCCACCGACCCGGACGAATTACACCCTAGCCATTCTCACTGAAAAGGAAAAACAAATTCTTAGAATTTTGAAATGCTTTGATGTCAATTGTTACAGCGTTCCAGAATTTCAAGAAAAATCAAGAACAAAGGAATTAATCTGATCTTGGAGGCCTCCAAGAAACTAATTGTATTAAACTTTGTGAATGAATGTTCCTTATATGCATTTCAATTCTTATACCTTTGAAATACAAGTGTCCCTTGCACCACTGCACCTCCACTCACAACCATAAGGAACAATAAACTTGTAATGAAAATAAACTTTAAATTATTTCCAAATTTTATATACCGAGATTTAAGATTGAATTGGTCATAATTACATTTGAACCATTATGTTTTGATGCAGACTCGAAAAAGAAAATCTCGACAATATTCTTTCATGTTTTTATGCATTTATCCACTTCCCTTTTATTAAATGATATTCGTGTCCTAACTTCTTGTCTCATTCGGAATGGAGTAGAATATTACATTCACGTTCAAAATAAACTAAGATATTTCTAATGTATGTCGTCATAAAGCAAAGCAAACTCTTTGGAATGGAGCAGAATATTACAGCTTTTGGAGGTCTATGAGAAAGCTTCAGGTTAGGTGCTTTAAGGAAAATCCCTCTATTTTCTTTAGCAGGAATACCCCCACTAATATTCAGAGGACCATCCTGAGTAACTCTAGGATTAGGCCTCGTTTGCTTCCACAAACATTCTCATCTGATCTCATCTAATCTAATCATTACAACTTTACCAAATTTCCACACAATTCAACTTTTTCAAATTTTAAAATAAAAATAATATAAAAAATATTCTAACAACATTTTTTCAGTTTTCAACTTTTATCTCAACTCATCTCATCTACGAAAACAAATAAGAAGAACAAAATGCCTACATTTCATTCCCTTATTGAGAGAACTTGGGCTTAGATTACCTAAAAAACTAAATGTCTCTCAGCTGTTGAAAAAAAAGTGCTCCTTAAGACTGTCCTTCAAGCAATTCCCGCATACACCATGGGCATTTTCCTCCTTCCCCACTCACTATCTTAGAGGCTCAAAAATTGCTGAAGAAGTTTTGGTGGGGATACAATGGAGATCACTCTAAAATCCAATGGATCAAGTGGAACAAGTTGAGTCAATCAAAGGACAAGGGTGGCTTGGGATTTAGATATTTTAGGAGTTTCAACCTTACCATGATTTCTAAAAAAGGTTGGTGTATGATCCAAAACCTAGATACCCTGCTTGCACAAATATTCAAGCAAAAATATTTTCTAAAGGGGACTTTCATGGAGCCTAAGTTAGGGTAAAAACCCTCATACACATGGAGAAGTATTTTAGTAGCCTTACAGCTCCTAAAGGAAGGCCTGATTTGGAGGACTGAGAATAGTAAAATATTTAGAATTTGGGAGGACAAAGGGATACCAAAACCCTTATACTTGCAGAATTCAATCTACAAAGGATGAGTGTGGAGTTAGTGTCTTGGTGGCTGACCTCATAAACCCTGACCTGAGAATGTTGAAGGATAGTTTGCTAGACAACCTTTTTCCCGTCATGAAGTGGAGCTCATCAAATCTATCCCCATCAGTGTTGGTGGTAGAGTACATCAATTGGTTTGGAGATGACCAAGAAATGAGATTTTTTCAATGAGGAGGGCCTACCATCTACACAGAGAAATTTTGACTAGAAATGAAGGAGGTCCCTCTCATGACAAATTTCAAGCTGGAGTCTAGAAGACTATTTGAAAACTTTAGGTCCCTAATGCTATGGGAATGTTTATTTGGAGAGCATGTAGTGATGCTCTCCCTACCATGTCCACCTTGTTAAAGAAGAAAGTGGTGGAGGATAGAAGTTGCCTTATCTGTCAACTTGAGATAGAAACATCAGGCCATATATTATGGGGTTTTATAGCTGCAAAAGATGTATAGGGCCAACGATTTAGGAAAATTCAAAAGATGGCCTTCAACTACTATTATTTTCTGGGTATATGGGGCCATCCTGTTAATATTTTGCAGCAGAATGAGCTTGAGGAGGCTACCATGATAGCACGGCTCATTTGGTCTAAGATGAATGACTTTATGCATGGCAAATGTTTCATTCATCCTAACTCTATCATTAGTAGAGCCAGAGGGGATTTGTAGACTTATAGAAGTACAAGGAATACACACCCCCAAGCTTAAATAGGATCAATGACAGTATCTTCATGGTTGAGACCATCAGAGGGGAACTACAAATTGAAATGGGATGCAACCATTAATGTAGTAGAGGGATCAATTGGTGTTGGTGAAATTCTAAGAGACTGTAAAGGCCAGGTTCTTGGTACGCTTAGTGTTAGCGTCTTATTTCATATGCCTTTGAACTAGGTTCCAGCAACTCAGGTGTTTTGAAGTGGGCCTACAAAAACAAAGTAGAAACTAGATAAGAGAGGGTGGCCTTGTGGCTGGGGAGTCTCTAATGCAAAAGTTAGTCACGTCTTTTGAAGGTTTGTAAATAATGAAAGAGTTTAGGAATCAGAGTGATTTTCTCGTACCTTGAAGTACTTGCTATTTATACTGGGAGTTTGGGAGGGACAGATCGTGTCTACCATGATGAAGTCCATGTCCTTTTACTGTTCCTTTTGTAAGAGTCCTTTAATGTGGCATGCCTCTATGACAGCTTCATTGATGTGGCGTGTAGCTCGGGTAGAGGTGCCATTAATGTGGCGTGGTTTCCCGATTTTCCTTACCCTTTTGGTGCCCTGGGTGGTCCATCAATATCTCCTTGTCAGAGGATCGAAAGTCCCCCTTACTTCCTGTCCGTTTACATGAACACAAGTACTCAAGGGCTGGACGTTGTTCAAGGTGTCGAGGATGGTGAGTCTCATCCCTTGCAGTATGCTCTCTCATGGAGGTTGCATCTAGGGGGTCTACCTATGGACCATGTCGAAGAGTCTACTTATTCTAGGCTGAGCCTTCGCTTCTTGATAAGTGTGATTTTTATGTGATTTTTATTACTTTTCTATTTATGAAAATTTTTATTTTTGCTTAAATACTATTGATTTTATTTTATTTATTTTCTTGGATTTGAAGGAATGAGAAGATTTAGTACCAAATGAGAGCATTTTGATACAAAAGAAGAGACTATGGATCTAGACTGATGAGAGGCAATGAGATTTGAAGAGAGCCGATGAGATTTGGGTAAGGAGCCTTGTTCTATGGGTAGTAAAGATATTTCTATCACCCAAAGGCTAAAGACTTACTCCTCGGTAGGCGAGGAGACTCATGACTAGAAGGCGCGAAGTCTTGGCAACAAGGCTCTAGGCGGTTAGATTGGAGTCAAAACGACCAACTTAAAAGGCCAACCTAAACGATATCGTAGGCAACAACTAGAGAAGGCAAGAGGAGTCTTTCATCCCGTTTCGGGAGTCTTTCCACTCGGTAGGTGCGAAGATGGCCGTGTGATCTTTGTGACCTCCACACCAGTTATATTCAGAGCACACAACATCTACTCGGTGGGATAATTCATTCTAATAGGGATCAATCTGCTGCTGACCACCAAATCCTTACAAGCTTTGAAATTCAAGCCACATATCACTTAATCTTCCATTTTAGAGAATTCCGTTATTTTAGAAGCTATTTTCTAGATCTTTAGGCTAGATTATAGCCGCAATTATCGTGTTTCTATATTTGAATTTCAACATCTATTTAATCACGACTTCTGAGATGAATAGAGGGGAGTTCTGAATCGAGGTTGAGAGTTTTGTTTTGAGTTTTAGAGAGTCTAAGTTTAGGTTTCAATAGTTCAGAATTTATTATTTGAGTTCTTTCAAGGAAGTAGATATGGGGGAGCAGAGGTGAGAGCCGTATGTTTTATCAACTAACTCCAACGGAGAACACTAGTTTTATTGTTTTTCTTTTTAATTTCATTATGAACTAATTTTATTTTCTAGAGCTTTGATGTAGCCTAGCATTGAACACATAGTTTATATTCCAAGTTATTTTATTTTTAATATTTTCATGATTGAGTGTTTATTCCTTGTTATAATGCTTGCAATTTTCTAACAACCTATTGTTTGATCTATTGAATCACAGTGAAATCGAGAGGTGATTTGTGATTAAAGCTCTAGGATTAAACATCATTAGTTAAGCAAAAGTAGAGATACTTTACGGCGACAAGTCTAATTTCGAAGAAAAATCCAAAGAATTTAACGAGGCTCCAGTTAGTTAAATTCATATGGAGATATGAAGTTATTAGTTGGAGATATTTTTGGTATTGTTCGAGAGAAAATATTGAATAGTTAATGGATTTTTATCACCAACTTGACATAATTGGAATTCTATAACAAGGAAGAATAAATTGTGTGAGATTTGTTAGGTGAAGTCAAATGCAATAGATTTATTTCTTATTATCTTTAAAATTTTAATTTAATGCTTTTGTCTTCAGTTTAATTTAGATAATCCATTCTTCAAATTTCAGTTTTCTAAATATTAATTAATTTAGTCAATTTCAATACTCAATAGCATAATTATTCCTTGTGGGTTTGATATCCGTTTTCTTTAAAATACTTTCCTACTTATTATGATTCTGTGCACTTGCATATATATTTTTATGTAAACAAGTTTTTGGCCCTATTGCTTGAGAATAGTTATTTGTTATTGATATTGATACCAGCTAGAGTTTTACTACTTTGGATTTTATTTTATTTATTTATTTAAAAAAATTGGTTTAAATTATATCTCAATTTGGTTTTTCTTTTCAGGAATCAAAAGTGCATGCCCCGATCTAAATCATTAGAGCATACACCTTTTGATCCCATGATTGAAAGAACTTTATGTCAGATCAATAAAAGAAGAAGAAAGAGGTCACGGCCTCCAAATTTAAAATGGCCAACCAGGAGTACAAGGCATTCAGAGATTATGCTATTATCACATTGGTGGTGCAGATGGCAAATCTATCACAACAAATAGGCAAGATGATTGTTAATGCTATCAAACTAATGTTGTTTGTGATCATTGTGCAAGAAATCATTCAATTGTAGATTTCCAAGTGGGGAATCATTTTGCCCAACCGAGTTATGAACAAGCCCATTACGTGTCTAATTTTCAACGTCAAGATAGTCCTTATTCAAATATATTCAATCCCCGGAAGGAGAAATCACCCTAATTTTTCATCAAATAATAACCAAGTGATGGCTAGACCACCCCAACAGTTTCCACAGCAAGAGAAGAAGTCGACACTTGAAGATATGATCATGCAGTACATGCAAAAGACTGATATGGTGATCTAAAACAACTCGACTTCAATCCAAAATCTTAAGGTAAAAATCAGTCAACTCTCAAACATGCTTATCGAGAGGATAACAAGGACTTTATAGAGCAACATTGTGATCAATCTGAAGGAACATGGCAAAGCCATAACATTGAGAAGTGGGCAGACATATGACCAGACGAAAAAGTTGCCAAAAATGTGGAGTCCGAGAAGTAGGAAACCGAGTACGAGGTGAAAGAAGCAAATCAGGATGCGACCAACCAGAAAGCTGAGAAAACTAAGGAGAATAAAGGGGCTGCAAAACCCAAGAAATCCAAGGAGTTTATTTCTAAAACTTATTCCGCTTTAATTTATGATTCACCAATTCCTTTTCCACAGAGATTAAGAAAAAATAAAATTGATAATCAATTCTTTCTACAGTTGGCGATCGAGGAGAGCAGTGTAATTGTATAAAAGAAGCTGCCGCCTAAGGAACTAGGTCTTGGAGAAGCAAAGCCGACCATCATTTCTCTACAGTTGGCGGACAGATCCATTACATACTCGAGAGGACTCATTGAGGACGTATTGGTGAAATTTGATAAGTTCATCTTCCCAACCGACTTCATTGTACTTGATATGGAGGAGGACGAGGAGATCCTTTTGATACTAGGCCGACCTTTCCTTGCGACGGAGAGAACTTTAATTGATGTCCTGATAGGAAAAATCATTTTGAGGGTTGGCAAGGAGCAGGTCACTTGTGACGTATTTAAATCTATGAAATTTCCTTCCGAGGTACATTCTTGTTTTCAAATAGGCGAACGAGATGTGATCATGACCGACGAGACTTATGGAGCTGAATTCCCAAAGCTACAACGTAAGGAACCGCCCAAACTTGAACTCAACCCGCTTCCATCAAATTTAAGGAATGAAGAGACCGGAGAGATCTCCAAGGGGTACACGGTCGCATCTTCAAGAAAAATATTCAATTGGAAGACCAAGAAAAAAAAATCAAGGGAGTATCTCTTATCTTCTCTCATTCTTTACTTTAGTTTTTCTTCTTCTTTTTCTCATTGAGTATAATGTGATATTTAAGTTTGGGGGGAAAGGATATTATTTTATTTAAAAATTAATAATAATAATTATAATAATAATAATAATAACAACAACAACAATAATAATAATAATAACAAGAACAGTAATAATAAGAAGAAGAAGAACAAAAACAATAACAACAACAACAACAACAACAACAACAACAACAACAATAATAATAATAATAATAATAATAATAATAATAATAATATTGAAATGGATTATAATTTTTAGGAAAAATTCTCATTACTCAAATCTAGTTGTTAATTCTTTACTTGATCTTACTTAGTTTGATATTTATTACTTTCATGAATGCTTCTTATGATCATTAACTGTTTTGAGTACCTATAGAAATTTTATGTGAGTTTTGTGAATTTATATGGTCTCAACTTACTCTAGAACTCGTTTGATTAAACTCAAGGTGAAATCCTAGACAAAATATTACTGGAAAGATGATTAAGGCATTCTTTGGACTGATTGAGCCTTTCAAGTTTACCTATTTATTATCTTTATCTCTAGTTGCCCCTTTGACCTTTATTAAAATATCTTTTGGCCTTATATTTTTCTTTCTTGTAAACCTCATATTCCCTACCCTATTTGAACTTCAACACTGATTTCCTTACCATTTAAGAGAACTAAGTTTACACAAAGTCACAAACTCATAAGAGCATGAAAGGCAAGAGAGGTAAAAGGTCTTCAAGTAAAGTTAAGTATAGCAATATTATCAAAATGATAAGTGTGAGGGTGTGAAGAGTCAACTCGTCTACTGTGTGGCCAACAAGAAAAGGCCAATGAGAGTCATCCACAAAGGCAGTCGAAAAAGTATGGAATATTTGCACACACACAAACACACACAAAAAAAGAAAAAAGAAAAAAAGAAAATGTCTAACTTGCCAAATAGAGGGGTAAAGAGAGAGATACTTGAAAGTGCAATAAAGAGAGGTATGTTGAGAGATTTACAAAGATTGATAAGAGATGCTTGTGTTAGAAGTGATAATGCTCTATTTATTCTACTATTGTTCAAACTTAAGTTATCTTGCTTTGTTTCAATCCTACCTTTTCTTTGTAGCCCTTACTCGAGTCTTACATTACAAGCTTAATAAAGACCTATTGATCCCTAGTGATAGTTCTGTTCTATATTAGTAGAGAGTGATTTGAAAAGCAAGCCTATGGAGTGTTTAGAGATCCATTATTTATTTACTTGTTCGCATAAAACTATCCAGGGACCTAATGATGAAGTGAGAATGATGGGTATACATGAATGTGGGGATGGATAATGCAGTGGAATTGAGTTTTGAATTAACTTTTGGACTTGATTGATCTTGAATGATTCCTTTGAGTTATAGACTCTAGACAATTTTTGAGGCAATAAATTTTATGAATCAAACAAATGCTCATTTTAATTGTCTTTCTTTCTTCTTTGCTCGAGGGCGAGAAAAGCTTAAGCTTGGGGGTATTTGATAAATATTTTTTTATGTGATTTTTATTACTCTTCTATTTATGAAAAGTGTAATTTTCCATTCAATACTATTGATTTTATTTTATTTCTACATATTTTTATTTATTTTCTTAGATTTGAAGGAATGAAAAGATTTAGTGCAAAAAGGGAGCATTTTGATATAAAAAAGAGGCTACAGATCTAGACCGATGAGAGGCAGCGAGATCAGAAGAGAGTTAATGAGATTTGGTTGAGGAGCTTTGTCCTATGGGCAGCAAAGAGATTTCTCTCGCCTAAGGGCAAGAATACTTACCTCTCGGTAGGCAAGGAGACTCGTGACTAGAAGGAGTGACCAAAAGGAGCGAAGTCTTGGCATTAAGGCTCTAGGCTTTTAGATTGGGCGACTAGTCTAAATGACCAACTTAAAAGACCAACCTAAACAAAATCGTGGACAACAACTAGGAAATGGGAGAGGAGTATTACATCCCAGTTGGGAGTCTTTCCACTCGGTAGGCGAGAAGAGGGCCGTGTAGTCTTTGTGATCTCCACACCAGTTATATTTAGCGCACATGGCATCTACGCAGTGGGATAATTCATCCCGAATGGGATCAATTTGCTGCTGACCACCAAATCCTTCTGAGCTCCTCAATTTAAGCCACATATCACTGAATTTTCCATTTTAAATGATCCTGTTATTCTTGGGATAATTTCTTTTATGTTAACATTTATCTTTAGAAACTATTTTCTAGATCTTTAGGCTAGATTGTGGCCACAATTATCTTGTTTTCAGATTTGAATTTCAACATCTATTTAATCTCGACTAGTGGGATGAATAGAGGGGAGTTCTTAATCGAGGTCGAGAGTTTGTTTTGAGTTTTAGAGAGTCTGAGTTTAGGTTTCGATAGTTCAGAGTTTATTATTTGAGTTTCTTTCAGGGAGACAGATCTGAGGGAGCAGAGGCGAGAGCCACATGCTTCATTAACTTACTCCAATGAAAAACACCAGTGTTATTGTTTTTCTTTTTAATTTCATTATAAACTAATTTTATTTTATAGATTTTTGATGTAGCCTAGCATTGAACACATAGTTTATATTCCAAGTTATTTTATTTTCAATATTTTCATGATTGAGTGTTTATTCCTTATTCTTAATGCTTGCAATTTTTTAGCTAACTATTGTTCGATCTATTGAATGATAGTGAGACCAAGAGGTGATTTGTGATTAATGCTCTAGGATTAAACACCATTAGTTGAGCGAAAGTAGAGATACTTTACCGCGACTAGTGTGATTTCTAAGCAAAGTCCAAATAACTTAATGAGTTTCCAATTAGTTAAATTCACATGGAGATATAAAGTTATTAGTTGGAGATATTTTTGATATTGTTCGAGAGAAAATATTGAATAGTTAAGGGATTTTTATCATCAATTTGAGATAATTGGAATTCTAAAACAAGGAAGAATAAATTATGTGAGATTTGTTAGGTGAAGTTAAATGCTATAGATTTATTCTTATTATCTTTAAAATCTTAATTTTAATACTTTTGTCTTCAATTTAATTTGGATAATCCATTCTTCAAATTTTGGTTTTCCAAATAGTAATTAATTTAGTCAATGTCAATACTCAATAGCATAATTATTCCATGTGGGTTCGAAATCCCTTTTTTTTTTAAATACTTTACTACTTGTTACGGTTCTATATACTTGTAGATATATTTATGTGAATACTTCTTATTCCCTTAATTGACCTTTTTAGGCTCGCTAAGACAGTGGATGGAAAAGCCCTTTCACTTAGAGATAGAGGAAATCTGTGAGAAAATTCACTTTAGAGGGAGATGCATTACGATTCTGTGCCTATGCTATGATGCTTGCTGCTCTTTTTTGTAAGAAATTGAGTGTTGCAAAGTTCACTTTAGAGGGAGATGCATTACATGTTGTGAACATTCTGAAGAAGCCAAAATTCAATTGGTTATTGATCGAAGATGCAAGGCTTAGACCTTATAATCAAATGGAAAAATTTAGAGAGGCAGTCGAGTGCTGTGGATTGAGTGATGGTTATGAAGGAAAAAAAAATTCACTTGGAACAATGGCAAAGAGGGACCTCAGTTTACCAAAGAAAAATTAGATAGAGCATTCAGAAATCTAGTCTGGCTATCACTATTTTCTTAATGCAGTGTCACTAGCCTACCAGCCTAGAACTCGGATCACTGCCCCCTTCTACTGGATATGAGGAATGGAAGGGAGAGAAGATGGAATGAAGAAAGGATTAGATCCAATCTGTTCAGATATGAAGCCAGCTGGGAACTAAGGGAGGAATGCACTGGTATTGTTCAATCTAGCTGGAACCAAAATCAAGGCTGGAATGGAACTTTACTGAGGGGTGTCTAGAACAGTCTAGAAAGATGTAAGGCCTCTTTACTCAAATGGAGCAAAGAGAAGCTTGGAAAGCAAAAGATAGAAATTCAAAAGAAACTCAAAACCCTCTCAGACTTATAGAATTCCAATGAGGGGCTCCATACAGTGGCTGTGAAGAATCTACAAACGGAAATTGATGTTTCATTGGAGGAGGAAACTCTGAGATGGAAGCAAAGGGCCAAGCAAGTTTGGCTCAAAGATGGAGATAGAAACACCAAGTTTTTCCACAGAAGGGCAAACCAAAGAAGAAAAATTAATGAAATCAAGCAAGTGGAGTGGAGGGATGGAAGACTAGCCTTCGGTCTAGAGGAAGTTTTAGGAACCTTTTGCTTACACTATCAGGAGCTCTTTAATTCCTCTAATCCTGTGAACTTAGATGAGTGCTTGGCCCAAGTGGAAGTTAAGGTGGATGAGCAGATGAACAGAATCCTATCTAGGGATTTCACAGCAGAGGAGGTTAAATCAAATTTGTTCCAAATGAACCCCTTAGGCTTTCCAGGACTTGATGGCTTCTTAGTTGTGTTTTACCAATCACACTGGGACATTGTGGGAGGGGATGCGACTCGGGCAGCTCTTGAGTTTCTTAATGCAGCAGGTGACATATCCTCTATAAATAATATTTTTTTAGTGATGATTCCTAAAGTTAAAAAACCTCTTTCTGTTACTGAGTATCAGCCAATATCTTTATGTAATGTAATTTATTAGGTGATCTCTAAAGTCTTAGCTAACAGACTCAAGCTCATTTTGCCTCAAATTATTTCTCCAACCCAAAGTGCCTTTGTGCCTGGAAGATTAATCCTGGATAATGTGATAGTGGCTTTTGAGGCAATGCACTCAATGAATACAAAGTTAAAGGGGCAGCAGGGATACATGTCTTTGAAATTAGACATGAGCAAGGTCTATGATAGAGTGGAATGGGTATTTTTGAGAGAGGCAATGAAGAAGATGGGCTTCAATTCAAGATGGATTTCCTTAGTGATGGATTGTATTTCAACAGTATCATACTCTATACTTATTAATGGATCTCCATAGCCTTGGTTCCAACCATCTAGGGGTATTAGGCAGGGGGATCCACTATCCCCTTACATGTTTATCTTAGTGTCTGAAGTGCTGAGCTCTGTCCTAAACCAAGCTGCTGCTTCTCAGCAAATACATGGCTTCCATTTTGGCAACAGAAGGCTAAGTATAAATCACTTATTTTTTGCAGACAATAGTCTACTATTCTGTCGAGCTAATGCTGAGGAATGGTCCAAGATATTAGAACTACTTGATCTCTATGAAAGGGCTTCAGGTCAGAAACTTAACAAGAGTAAGACATCAATTTTCTTTAGTGCAACCACTAAACAGAAAATCAAGGACCTTATTCTTGGGATGGCAGGGC
This sequence comes from Cyclocarya paliurus, assembly GCA_029856935.1. Lineage (NCBI taxonomy): Eukaryota > Viridiplantae > Streptophyta > Magnoliopsida > Fagales > Juglandaceae > Cyclocarya > Cyclocarya paliurus. The sequence continues at coordinate 12,838,072 of CM056958.1, forward strand.
TTAGAGCCACCTCTAGCAATGAGAAATACCTCGGTCTACCTGCCTTCATTGGTAGATCAAACTATGAGGTTTTCAAAGGGATCCTGGATCGAGTTAGAAGTAAGGTTAGCCACTGGTCAACAAAACTACTCTCACAAGCAAGGAAAGAAATCTTACTTAAGGCAGTGGCCCAAGCTCTTCCCACCTACTGCATGAGAGTCTTCAAACTGCCTCAAACTATTCTAAGAGAACTCAACAGAGTGATGAACCACTTCTGGTGGGGTCAACAACAAAATGAACACAAAGTCCACTGGGTTTCTTGGAAGCAAATGGGAAAGGCAAAGGCAAAAGGTGGAATGAGATTCCGAGACTTATAGAGCTTTAACCTGGCTTTATTGGCCAAACAAGGCTGGAGAATTATGCAGCAGCCCAATTCACTGGCCTCTCAAGTGCTTAAACTTAAATATTTCCCCAAGGCAGATTTTCTTAAAGCTAAAGTTGGTATAAGGCTCTCATTCATATGGAGAAGCATCTGTGCTGCTAGAAACCTACTGGAGAAAGGCTTAGTGTGGAGAATTGGTGATGGTCAGAATTCCTCAATATGGGCAGATAGGTGGTTTCCAACTCCCTCGGGTCACAGGGCCCAATCTCCAACTAAAATACTCCTTGTGGATGCAAAGGTAGCTGCTCTTATAGTGCAACCAGACAAACAATGGAATATAAGGCTGGTGAGAGAGATCTTTGGAGAGGAGGAAGCTGAGACTATCCTTAAACTACCTATTAGTGCATCGGGAGCCAGGGATAGAGTAATTTGGTTGGCTACTAAGACTGGAGCTTTTTCAGTCAAGAGTACCTACCACCTCCAAATGGAGCTGCTTTCTTTGGCCAGGGGTCAGGCTTCTTCAATTCCTCAAAAGGATAAGGATTGGACTTCTTGTTGGAGATACTATATTCCTAATGCAGTTAAAAATTTCATGTGGAGGGCTTGCATTGAGTCTTTACCTACTAGATTAAATCTTTTTAAGAAGAAAATCTGTGACACACCCCTATGTCCTATCTGCTTGAGTGAAGAAGAAACTTCTATCCATATATTGTAGAATTGTCAATCTTTTGGAGCCAGGGTGTTCTGAGCAAAAGCTCTCTTAGACCAGAGAGATTTTGTGATCTTGTTGAGGAATTGAGCCTCGAGAGAGATTAGACTCTTATGGAAATTTTTGCTGCTACAGCCAAAGGAATATGGGCTAGAAGGAACAAATTCATCTTTGAGGCACTCTTCACACACCCATCTATCATAGCTAAGCAAGCTGAAAAATCCATTGAAGATTTCACAGCTGCTCAACAATGCTCAAGAAACCACAATTCAGTAAAGCCACAAGTGGATGCTAGCTAGAACCCTCCTCCATCAAGTTACGTAAAGATCAACTGGGATGCAGCTTTGAACAAGAACAAAAGCTTTGCAGGCTATGGCCTTGTAGCCCGTGACCATGAGGGAAGGGTGTTAGCCACAAAAAGATTATCAAAAGCAAGCCTATACGATCGTGAACTAGCTAAAGCACAAGGAGCTTTCTATGCTGCAAAATTAGCTACTGAGCTGGGATATAGAGTTGTGTTACTAGAAGGTGATTCAAGTCAAGTGGTGAAAGGATTGCAGCAATAGCTGGATAGATGGGATAGAGTGGGCATGATCTTTGAAGATACAAGACTTGTTATCCTTGTGACGCCCCGACTCCCAAGTACAAAAAGTCTCGGGAATCATAACGTCAAGATGATGACAACATGGATCACGCATCCCAACGACAAGTGTTAAAGTGTGTGCAACATGCAAAAGTGCACTACAAAACGCAGCAGCTAAATAATAAATAAGTCACTAAGTATCAGAATTTTAATCAATACAAAATAACCAAAATAAATATTCGTTGAAAAGTTATACAGTTATCCATAAATACAATAAAAAGCCAAATACATACACGAGAGAAAAATAATTTTCATAATCCAAAATGACATTAACCACATGTCACCTCCTCCAGGGAGCCGATCCGACAAGCTCCACAACCTTACCTGCACCAAAATCTACGGTACCATAAAGTGGTACCGTAGGTAAATAATAATCCAAACAATCTCCAAGATCAAAATACATTAATGCTACCAACCATGCATGCATATGATGTACTATGCACCAGATCCAAAATATCATTTTTCCCCGAAAAATGAATATTTTCCAACACACGCAAAAATTCCATTTTGGTCCAAAAACATAATTCGTCATTTTCTCAGAAAATGATTTATACAAAAATATTTATTGGACACTGTAGGCGGGAATCACAGGCTGGACTCTACCACCATCCCTGCATACCACCATCCCTACAGTGTGCATCGTAGGCGGGAATCGCAGGCGGGACAACACCACCATCCCTACGCGTACACCGTAGGTGGGAATCGTAGGCGGGACAACACCACCATCCCTGCTTACCACCATCCCTACCCGTACACCGTAGGCGGGAATCACAGGCGGGACTTTACCACTATCCCTACAGTCTCTTTTCCTTTTCCCACAAAAATCCAATTTTCCAATGAACACATGAATATGAATGCAAATGCATGAAAACTCTATTTTCAATTTACAAACATGAACATGCGTGCATATGCTATGTAGCAAACTAACAACAATATCCAATGACCAATCCAAAATCATAATAGCAATTGCCAACAACCAACCAGATCACAATAATATTAAATGAGCTAGCGCAAAAATATATTAAAATCTCAAAAGATATTTGGAAAAATACTTACAGCGCTTTAATATATTTTTCAGAGGATCACAAGAGAGCTGGAAGCGCCAAAACAGCAACACCATAGTGTAAAAACACTGCGGCCGAAATACACAGTGAACCCAAAAATACACGGGGTCAAATGAAGACTTGAGAATGGTAGGGTAGGACCTATGGAGGTCGATAAATCTAATGGTGGTGGCTTTTGGCTGTGGGTGGTGGCCAAAACGGCAGTTAAAGGCCGAGAAACTCAAAACGGAATGGGTGTTCGTGGGGGTGGCTCCGGCGACGGATCGGGGCCGAAAGTGGGTGGGTTAGGACAGCAAGGGGCCGGTGATAAAGTGTTGAAAAGATGGTGGCCAATGGTGGCCAGACGGCGGCGGAACGACGCGAAGACCGCCGCGGGTTCGAACGAGTCGTGGAGGCTAACGGCGGCTCGGCATGGGCTGAGTTTTGAGGGGCTGGGTTGCCGGTCGGTGGGGAGCCAATTCGGCCGAGCGATGACAGCCACGGGGGTCAGTGGTGGTGGACTGGGTGCAAAAGCCGAACGACGTAGAGAGAGAGAGAGAGAGAGTCGGGCTAGGGAGAGAGAAAATCGAGCGGAAGAGGAGAAAAACCGAAAGAAAAAGAAAAGAAAGGGAAAAAAGAAAGAGAAAAAGAAAAGAAATGAGGTCGAACCTTCATATCTTGAAGTTCTAAAAATGATTCAACGAAAAAGATTTTAAAACCACTAGCTAAATAAAATAATCCAAACGCAGTGAAAAGCTCAATTAAAACAATAAAAAATTTTAGAATCCAAAACAAACCAATTCAAATTAAAGATCACTTTAAATGTAAAACAGGAAATAATATTAAGAAAACACATAAAAATTAATTTGCACAATTTAAAATATTATAAAATAATATTTAAAAACTCTCATAATTTCAAAACAAGAGAATAAATCTTTAAATAAATTAAAATAATCTTTTATTAAAAATACACTGAAATACGGAGTGTTACAATCCTCATTGCCTAGTTGGTGTGTGCACTTTGTTAGAAGAAATTGTAATGGTTTTGCTCATAATCTAGCTAGAGCATCCTTAGAGTTAGAAGAAAATGTCTCTGAACTGGTTCTTAATCCAGTATGTAATGATTCTGATATGGTGTTTAATCCAGTTTCTTAATGAAGCCTTTGTTTCAAAAAAAAAAAAAAAAGATGCAAAACAAGTGTTGAATTCCTTTGAAGTGTGGAATGTTAACCATACCAAGAGAGAGGCAAACATGTCAGCTCACAACTTACCAAAAAATGCACTTCATCTTACTGAAGACTTGTATGATTTAGAAGATATTCCAAGTTGTTATCGTCCAATTGTTCTCGGTGAGATGATGTAACATCACTCATGAGCAATAAAATATATCTTTACAAAAATAAAATAAAATAAAATAGATTATTTCCTCCCCTCCTTCCCCAGGCCTAATGTTGATACTGCTTTTTTCTGCTTTTTTTTCCCCTCTACTAGGTCGGAAAATATTCATTTCCAAAACTTTCTGATCACCAAATGATTTTGCGCGTCATTTCATAGCATTTCCAAATGTGAATCTACAAAAGAAGCATCAACCGCTGCCATCCGAACAATAGTCAGCCTCACGAAAGTTAGGTCCACGCACTGCTACGTGTACTTCCTAGTTAGGTCCACACACTGCTAAGTTAGGTCCAGTCTGTTCGTGAGCTCCACTTGCCGGAATACTCGCTGGTTTTCATTGGCTTTTGCCAAAGATCGAGTCCTTTCGTCTCTAGCTATCCCACTGTATTTTTGTTTTCCCCGAATAAGAACATTGAGATAGTGGGACCAGAGTTCTCCTCAGAAATTTTCCAAAAAAGCGCTCGTAATGTCTTTCTACGGTCAAACCAAACCTGACTAATTCACTCGTTGGATCAAAGCGAACCCCCTATAGGCTAAGCCAAGGAACATTGGCTGAAAGCCATGGATCTTAGCCTCTTTTATTTTTATTCTATCCCCTTTTCCTCTAAGCTCTACAATCACTGTAATCGGATTTTTGTATGGGGTGCCCAATCCCCTTCTCGCGTATACTTGATTTAATTTTAATGCATCTTCGATTACAAAAAATGAAAAAAATTAGTGTCCATTTTTTATCATCCTTGTGTGTAGGACCAAGCGATTACAACTTACAAGGCAATAGTAGTTTGGGGATTCAAATCTTCTAGCATTTCTATCCAAAGGACTTAGAGTGGGATAAAGATAAACATCTGAAGTACTCTATTTTATTAAAAAAAAAAAATTGTGAAAGAAATTATTATCTCAATACACGTGTTCTGAATAATTTTATATCTTTGATGTCAATCTTGTTGTAATTGGAAAGGACAATTTTTCTAGTGTTTGTGCAGTATCTTGTTGAAAACTTCGTTCAATTTAAAGAATTGTCGGCTATTGCTCTAGCTTTCTTTTTTGACTCTTAACGTTTAGAGTGTGATTATCGCAAATCTAACTAGTCAGAGTCCTTTTAATTTTGGGTATACAACATCTTTATTGAATTAATAAAACAAAATTGATATCTAGACAACCACGTTATAACTTTTATACATTAACCATATATTTAAATATTAATTCATATAAAATTTATACAATACTTACTGAATTTTAATGAATTTGAATTTAAGAAATAATAACGTGACTGTGAGGAAGTGCTGCGGCAAGGTAGGCTTGATGTCATTCAACTAGACTTCCCAAGCCTAGCTTGCCGCAGCACTTCCTCACAGTCACCACAAGAGAACCTAGACCAACCATCATTTTTCTTGCCATGTGCAGATCTGCCTTGCATCACCACTAACCACCGAGACTGCCTCCCCAAACGACCTAGCCATGAATCTGTGACTCTCCCTGCATGCCCAACCGTTTTAGTCACCACGTCGCAGTCGCCACCACCTTACAACGTCATGATCCTCCACAAAGCCGCCCTATGCCACCGTCGCCCAGCCATGGAAAATCACCGAAGCTAACACCCTGTTCTGCTACTCCGAAATCAAAGTACTCGCACAACTAGAAACCGCCACCACTATATCTCGGTGGAGCCACCGCTGGCCATCACCGAAAAAAGAAAGAGAACCCCCGTTTCTCCTCTCGAAAACAGAGCAACACCACAAATCCAGTTGATCACTACCGTCCGCCTAGCCCTAGCTACGCCGCACCCCTCCTTCCCTCTTGGTGTGTCTCTGCGTCATCACCCTAGATGTTTTTCATAGTTTTCAAACGGATTCATTTCAGTTACATTTCCGTATGGTTTTATGAGGTTTCTGGAAATTTACGACTCGGCCACCTTAGATGTAAAAAAAGAACAGGATTTTTAAAATGGGTTGTATTATTTTGGGCCACAGGAATTGTTTTCTACTTGGCCTTTTAATTTTTTGAATGTGTTGGGTTAAGTTATTTTGAAGTTAAATATTTTTTGATTAGGCTCGGGTCTAAATTATTTTTAGTTGAATAATATTTTGTTATTGTGACTTTTCATTTTTTTTATGGGTTATGTTAGGTTTCTTAAATGGACTGAGGTTTGGGTTGAAATTAGATTAAGCATATTGATTAGTTTTTGGTGGATTTGAAAAATGATGGTATTTTAGGAATTATGAGAATTTTCAGTTTTGAAATTTTAAAATAGATTAATTTAGCATTTCAGGTTTAAATTTTAAAATACGTGGATTGAAAATTTACAGAAGTTACGTGACTATTTGTTATAGGTGATTGATTTCATTCAGTACTATTGTGACGAAATTATGAAAAAACTAAAAAGTCCAGGTAAGCGGGGTTCCTATGTTAGACTTTGCATAAAAATAAATTGAACTGATGTTGATTTATGAAAATGTGCATGATATATTTTGAAAAGAAATGTGAAAATAAGCTCAATTATTTGTTGGTCATTACCCATTGAACTCTGATGAAAGAGAAAGTATTTTTGTTATGACTGGTGTAGACATGAGCTTATGTTTTGCATTTTATTTCTAACCAATGCAAAAAAAAAATGAATATGAAAATTTGTGCATGATTATGCTTTGGATTTGCTTTGATTATGAAGGTGATATGATTTTGTTTAGTATTTTGTTTGGATAAGTTGTGATTTCTAAAAACTTTTGACATAATTCTCTGATTCTGAATTTGATTCTATTTTCGCTCTGTTTAGTTACGGCCCTGCCACGGGTGATAATAGTGGCATACGACCTAACCATGGATTACAATAGTGGATACAACCCAACCATAGGTGATAATAATGGATACGGTCCAACCACGAGTTATAATAGTGGATACGGCCCAACCACAAATTACAATAGTGGATACAGCCCAACCACATATGATAATAGTGGATACGGCCCAACCACGGGTTATAATAGTGGATACGGCCCTGCCACGGGTTATAGTAGTGGTCTCTGTTTTGAGTGCACACCTTGGTGACAAAGTGATTTATGTTCTACTTGGCTATCCGTAGGTGCACAACCTTACCACAAGGGTTATACATGGTCTTTGTTCTGATATGATGTTCTGATGATGAGGATGATCATTTATGCTATGCCAAAGGATATTTTTTAAGTGAAATTATTTTTTGAATCTTCATTCTGATATTTTGATAACATGTTTTACTTACGCACTCTGGAAATGAAAATGTTTTGTTCTGCATTATGATATCTATAAATGCTCATATTTACACACTAGTATATGTTATTTGCATACTGAGTTGTTAATAACTCACCCCTTATCTCCAAATATTTTTCAGATGATTTTGAATAGTTCAGCTAAAGATCAAGATTATGGAGCATTGGTGAGATCATTATGTAAGCATAGTGGATTACTCATAGAAGATTTCTGAGAATTGATAGATTTTATTAAGAGATTTTGTAGTATTCTGATGACTTTATATTTTGGAGTCTGTATATATATTGACGAAATGTGAGTTTTAAGTTACAAGGAGTAATACTCCGACCTTTGCGGGAACGGGGCATTACATCACTAGCCCTTGCCACAGCTCCAAAACCAACCAAACATAAATGTCTATCAACTGTGCATCCCAATTAATTTTGACAATGCCTTGAGGTGGAGCCACCCAATAGGACGAAGCAGTAGTAGGAATAGAAATCCTAGCCTATTGAGCTTCATTACTGGTTTGTATTTCTAACAATCTTTGGCCAGATTGATTAAAAAGCACTAAAGGAGATGATAATAAATTCTCAAAAATCACTTCATTCCTTCTTTTCCACAACTTCCACCTCACCATAGCAATCTTTAAGACCTCCCCTTCTTCAAATGTACCAAACAGTTTAAACAACAATTCTTGAAAAGTCAGGTCTGCAATTTTAGCTTGTGTGACCCTTTTAAGCTGTAAAACCAAAAATCTTAGCAGCAACACAAGACCATAAGGCATTATTAGCTATTTCCCCAAACAGATCACAAATTGGGCACATGGGATTGTTAACAACCTTTTTCCAATAAACATTAAGCTTGGTTGGTAAACCTTCAGGACATGCCTTCCACAAAAATACATTCTCAGCATCTGGCAGATTAAGGGACCACAAAATTCTCCACTTATCTCAATTAGAGTTATGAACAGAGCACTGACCTTTCTTAGTTTCCTCAAGCTCAACTTGCATATCATAAGCTGATTTCACATTAAAAATCGCATTCTTAGTATAAATCCAAATCTGTTTATCTCCACTTCCACATTGGCTAACTGATATCCTCAAGATCATCTCAGCTTCTTCATGGTAGAAAATTTGTCTCACAAGCTGGTACTTCCATTGATATGTTGATTCATCAATAAGATCTGATATTAAAGCATCTGTACGACAGACCACCTGCTTTGGATAGACCACCTGCTTTGGACCTGAAAGTTAAGAGTTTGAGGCAGGCACCTATCAGACCAAATTCTGATATCCTTACCATTTCCTACCCTCCAAAAGAGACCTTTCTTAAAAACAAGTCTTGCTAGCAAGACACTTCTCGACAAATAAGAAGGATTTCTCCCTAACTGTGCATTCATGAAATTGCTTGAGTTATAATACTTTGAAGCCAAAACTTGAGTTACCAGAGAGGAAGGATTATGTACTAGCCTCCATGCTTTCTTGGTCAACATGGCCAGATTAAATAATTCTAAATCTTCAAATCCGAAACCCCCCCATAGCCTTACTTCTTCCCAGTTCATGCTTTGGAACTAGGGTGGCAAATTATGTTCATGAGTCATATTCGTGTCATGTCAAGGCATATACATTATACTTAATGTGTCAACACAAACACGAGCCGTTAAGGATTTCATGTCAAAATCTCAAACCCTAACACGATCCATTAATATAACAGGTTAACACGACAAGATCCGTTAATTAATACAAAATAAATTGACATGACATAGTACGACTTGTTTCAACCCATTTAAGTTAATAGGTTGAATAGTCCTGTTAGTGACCCGTTTGATCTGATTGATTTTATATAAATATATAAATATAAATAATATCTATAAAAAAAAAATTACAAGTCTAAAATTACAATCCAAACAATAAAAATACCAACATTAAAATTCCAATAGTACCAATATGATAAACAAACAAATATGATCCACACACATTGTAATAATATTAAAATTACATCCCAAATATTATAGACAAAACACACATTGTAAATATATTAATGTTACAATCCCAAATATGATAAAAACACAGATCTAAACAAATTTAGAACTTGAAGAAGTAAGTGAAGCATCCTCCTTGCCCTTGTTGTTATATAACTCCATTTCATTTTTGGTTAACTCGTCCAATTTAACTTCTTCTTATGTTTCTATTAAAAAAAAAGACATAAGTAAAGTTTTATATCAAATAATATTATTATATTGAAAAACTACAGTCATTTATTCAAAAAAATAAAAATAATATTAACTTGCTCCTCACCATATATAACGAATCTCTTGTGCAGGCTAATGCTCAACAACATTAAAAGTAGATTTAAAAAAGGTTAATTTAATGGATGCTACAGATTCTTTTTTCTTGATAAACAAAATTTTATTAAGCATAAAATAGGCAAAGGCCCGAGTATACAGGCATATACAAGGATGCTTTAGATTTCAATGTTATAATTTTATTGTGCTCCACGTTCTTTCTTTCTTACTAAATACCACCATGCAACAAGCTTTATTGGTCAAATGTATGCCAAATTCAATTGAAGTTTATCACTATGCATGCAGCATCTTGATGTGAACGTCTTAACTCAAAGGACCCAACTAGAACTTAATCATGATTTCTGAGAAATAAATAAATAAACTTCTTAAGGTCCTAGCAATGAAAAAGAAAAGATCTTCCACCAAATGGGAGTGTTAAGAAAAGAAAACATTTCAGGATATTTCGCACTTGGCCCCATTACTTGCAACAACAAAAAAGTTTATTTTATTTGTTGAAGACAAAATCGTCATCGCATTTTCAGGCATCTCTGGCTAAGCAATCTAACTCTACCACTCTAAAAACCATAAATTTCCACAAATGTCAATATTCAAAGTTCACAGAGTAAGAGCAAGTCATTCTATCGAATCCAAATCAAAACCACATTCGAATCAAACGAAATCCACAACCACCCCTAAAATGTCAAGCACCATCGTTGTTACATAAAGTAGTGAATAGATGAAACAAACTGGAGTTGCAATCAAATCATCCAATCCAAAACAATCCCAAATTTCAAAAAGAGACATAGAGAGACTAGAACCCCGAACCTACTTGTTGTAGACATTTAAATAGATGTTGAAGAGGTACTAGAGGCCAAACAAGGCTCTGAGCTCCATCGTCTGGGTTACTGCTCTGCATTTTCAAGGCCAATGTTTGAGATCTCACACACTTGGTTATTGAGCAACGAGTTACATGGTTGAAGAGGCCAACAGGGGCGGCATCACCATGAAGAGAACAGGGGCGGGGGAGGCATGGGTTAGGACTTAGGAAATAAAGTGTTAGGGTTTTTTGAGTTTTAGGTCTAAGGGTATAAAGGTAAATCTCAATTTTTTAACAGGTCATAACAGGTTGACCCGTTAGTGATCCGTTAAGCAATTGTGTCTTAACAGGTCAACCTGTTTTGAGCCAAACCCGATAAGACTAAACCTTAACCCACTTTTATCGTGTTCATGTTGGGTTGACGTGTCGTGTCAGGTTAACGAGTCGTGCCACATGTCGCCACCCCTATTTGGAACCCACTAAATCCTTTTCTCATTTGATTTGTGTCCCCACCAATAAGGAAGCATAACCCTATTTATTTCATGCAAGATGCTTGTTGAGACTTTGTATAGTAGTTGCATCATTGTCCGTTATCACTATGTCATCTACATAGATAAGCACCATAGTTATAGATGAAGCTTTAGTCTTCACAAATAAAGAATAATCTGAATGTGATTGAACAAAGCCAGTTGTTTGATAGCATGAGAGAATTTTACAAACCAATTACAAAGGGCTTGTTTAAGCCCATAAAGGGACTTATGTAGTCAACATACAAGATTCTCCCCCTGTCGACAAAGGCCCGGTGGTGGAGTCATATATACCTCTTCCTCTAAATCACCATGGAGGAAGGCATTGGTCACATCCATTTGATGCAATGGCCATTGTTTGGCGGCAGTAACAACAGGAACACATCGAACAATTGTTAACTTGGCATTAGGAGCAAATGTTTTAGTGTAATCCAAGCCTTCTTATTAGAAAAATCCTTTAGCAACTAATCGTACTTTGTAGAGTTTAAACCCATTTGCTCGTGCCATTGGAATTGTATTTGATACAATATACCCATTTGCTGCCAATGGGACATTGACCAGTAGCAAAGGAACCAAAGACCATGTCTTTTGGGTAGTGAGGGCATCAAGTTCACGTTGCATGGCCTCTTTTCATTTAGGATCTAAGACAGCCTATGCATATGAGGTTGGCTTGAGAACACTTGAAATAGTATTGACAAAGTGTTTATGATTAGATGATAAAGAATCATATAGTTACTTAAAGCGTATCGAGTACTTGACTTGGTTGAAGTCTCCTGGTTTGGAGTTGCATTTGATGGCATTGTACTGACATGTCCACAGTGAAAATCTTGAAGAAGGATGGATGGCTTTCTGATACTTTCACTTCTGTGAAAAGGAGGTGCTATAGATGATATGGGAGAGGAAGAATTGGTTGTGGAAGTGATCTCGGGTAATGAGGAATTAAGAGAGTGTGCAAGAGAAGGTGAATCAGTGGGGTATTCAGTTATCTCAGGTTGGGAAATGGTGCTGTCTAGTGAGGTTTCTGGGCATGAAAATGATAAATTTCCTCATGAAAAATGACATCTCGGCTGGGGAAAAAAAAGGGTGAGGGGTGAGATCATATAAGCAGTAGGCTTTTTGACCTATGGGATAGCCAACAAAGAAGCATTTTCTGGTGCGAGAGTCAAATTTGTGAGATGGGTTCAAATTTGTTGCATAACAAAGACATTAAAAAACGACTAAGTTAGAATCAATAGGTGGCTTGTTATACAACATTTCATATGGGGATTTATGTTGTAGCACAGGAGTGGGAAGACAATTGATAAGGTAGGTGGTAGTAAGTAAACTCTCCCCCCAAAATCGCAAAGGAAGATTAGCATCAATTCTTAAGGCCCTGCCAACGTTTAAGATTTGTTGATGCTTTTGTTCAACTACTCCATTTTGTTGAGGTGTAAATGGTCAAGAGCTTTGAAATGATATGCCAAGATTGGAAAAATATGATTTCATGGATAGAAATTATGAGCCATTATCACTTCAAATACATTTAACTTGGCAATTAAATTGAGTGTTGACAAAAGAGATGAAGGTTTTGAGTCACCCTTGTGTTTTAGATTTGAATTTTTTCTTTAAAAATATCCATGTGAATCGAGTATAGTCATCGACAATGGTTAAAAAATAATGAGCCCCTGTGACACACCCAATCCTCGTTTGGGATGTAACGGAGACTTAGAGTGTCGGGACATGCAACACAAGGTTACATATCCCCGTACATGATAGTTAATATACAATGCCTCCTAGTATTTAACTAGCAGTATGCAATAATCGCAGCGGTAATAAAAGGTTAAAATGTAAGATAAGCCAGAATAACTAAAAACATCCCAACTTCATTAGAAAATCATCATGTTCAAAATATCAATGTAGCATAGACTTATATATAAAGTTATATTATTCTCTTCATGCGATCTATAGCATGAAGGACTCGGGCTATAAACATTAGTATTAAATCTAGTTTTCTCACAAAATCTGGCTCCTCCTCAATCATGTAGATCCAGTGTTCCATCAATCCCGTCCTGATCGATTCCTGATACAACTTCTATCATTTCAAATGGAATGATAGTGGTCCTATAAAAGGGTGAGATTTACTCAAAATCTCAATAAGTTAAACAACTTATTGGCACAAAGATAAATCAATCATGAAAAATGACAAATATGCAATGCATGAGATGCAGAAAATTAGTATGCATGTCTCCCATCCAGATTTCTTAACATCTTTTTAAAATATGGAGAACTGAGTTTTTACTCGGTAAGTAATTTTGTCATCATTTTTTAGAAAACATAACTTCTTCATAAAAATTTCATCATAAACTTTCATCATCATAGACTTGCATTATTATCTTAATTAATAACATAACGTGTGGCAACGTCATAGTTCCCCATATGCATTATGAGTACCTGTCGGTGACCGTAGTACAACTCACGTTGAAACTATGTTGTTTATAGACTCGTTCTCAATGTATTGGTAAATATAACATAACATCATAAAATTTATAACGTGTACACCTACCAGCGTTAGGTGTCATATCATGTTGACTTCGCTCTGGCGTTCTTTAAAAAGAACCCATTCGAAGCCTGTTGACTGTTCTTCGTCAACTCAGGAGTTACCACTCCATTATTAAACAGTCCAGAGTAGACAGAGGAGTTCCACTAGGATAATTCCCCATCCTGGCCTTTGGGGTCGTGATAAAATAATTTTCATCCTATGCTTTTGAAAATGTTTCTCATGACATGTGCGTATGTAGTAAATTTCATGCAAAAATGACATTTTTAAATGTAATGTGTAAAAATGATAAAAATTTCACATGTCATGTAGGTATGCACTCAATATATCATATAACATGATAATTTATGCTAAAAATAACAATTGAAGTATGAAATGAGCATTTATCAATAATTCATAAGTAATCTATCAAGGTGTAAGTTAGAGGCCAACTTACAAACTTTCTGAAAAATTTGAAATTAGCATCATAGCTGTGTAAATCATGTGTATAATAAGTTAGGGTTAATACACTTATGGATAGGTTCAAAATCAAGAACTTCAAAAATTGAGTATTTACAAAAATATCTCTAAACTTTTAAAAATTACCATCTAAGCCCTAAATTTTCACTAATTGCAAACGAACTCCAAATTTCACCAAATTTCTTGACCTACATATTTTTGGCATTCTAAAACCATATATGTCCTTGGATTTTTATAATTCACAGTGAAACTTGTCCAATTAGTCCCAACCCGTGGCATGCATCCTAGTTGATGCCTATGTGTATTTTTAACTATTGATCTCTATGAATGAATGCATATGAGATTTTATTTAACCACTAATGATCACTAAAATCCTTAGGGACATTAGTAAGCCTAATCCTTGAGTAATAAAGTTCATCCCAACACTTAATCAAAGCTAAGAAATCCTTAATCACCAATATGCTTAAAACCTATCCATGCTTGAAGATAAAAACAAGATAGATTTTAAACCTATAATGGCATGCTTCTATCCAAAAATTTAACCTTACATAATCATGTTTGAATAATGATAGATCATATAAAATCATGCTTAGGACATGCCATAACTAAATTTCTATTCAATCAGTCAAACCTTCCTTTAATTGACCCGGTTTTGCAGTAAACATCACAACCTTCTCAAAACTTAACCAAATTTCGTACCAACACTTGGAAAAAAAACTTGAACTACTAGCTAAGATCAAAAGGAAGAAAAGTTACAAATTTCGTGGCCTTCCAAGCACTCTAGGCTGCCTTACACAAGAACATTCAAAAACTCACCAAAACTCACTTGATTTGCACTCTTTTGATCTCTAAGAGGGGGAAATGCTCTCAAGGCTCAAGAGGTGAGGGGTGTTGGCTTGGGTGCTAGGTGATTGGGTGAAGTGGGAGGTGCTCAAATCTGAAAAATTTCCAGACTTGCTTGCATGAGCTTAAGTCAGCTTGTGCAGGGGGAATAATGGCCTAAAACCATCATGATTTCCTCTCCACAGTTGCTACATTTATCCTAGAAGGCAGGTCTGGTCATGGGGTATCATTTGGGTGGCAGAAACACCATCAAACAACCCTTGAAAATAGGTGGGTGGAGGTAGTTTTGTGGTGGCAGAAAATCAGTTCGGTTTTGGATGTTTTTGGGTAATAAAAATGAGTCAAAATCCTTCATGATGGTCATGGGACTTCTTTTTTATTGGGTGGAGAAGGAGGTGGCATGGGGTGGTGGTGCAAACCATGGCAGGAGGCTGGTTCAAACTTGACTCAACCGGTTAGAGTACAAACTAAACCAAGGTGCACCCAATTTGGTTCAAGGAATTGGTTTGTGCAAGTAATTTTGTCCAAGGCTCAAACGGACATTGGGAGAATCTCATGAGCTTTTTAAGGACCATATTAACCTTGAGGAAAAACCACAAAAATGTTGGACCCAAGGGCAAAACAGTTCAAGCATTATAAAAGGGCAATACACAAAACCGATTGAAATATGGTTTGGGCTTGTTATGTAATTTTTCATGATGACATGTGGGTTGGTTTAGCTAGGTCATTAATAGGATCTTAATAAATATTTAAGGGAGTATTAATTCAAGAAAATTTGAATTAAAAAGTTTAAAAAAAGATTAAGCATGATTAAGCTTCAAAGCATGACTTAAAGTGCAATAATGTCAAGTATGATGGTTAATGGCCTTAGCCAATTTTCAAAACTTAATTTGGATACTTTGAGTGTGATTTGGGTTTAGGGAAACCAATGGTATGGTGTATTATAATTCTAGTCTTGAATGGTGAAATGAGCTCAAACATGGTTTTGGGTCATGTGGGCTTAAAATGGCCAAATGTATGGGCTCATGGTTTAGGGGCTCTTGGACTATGAATGAGAGAGCCTCATTTTATAGATTTGTAGGGTTAAAACGAAAACCTCAAGATTCACTAAATTGAGTTTGAAAAGATTTGACTTGACCTAATTGGGCCATGGGTCCATTCTATACCAAGTTTGGCCCAAAGGCCTTATGCCTTCCTTATAGTTGGGCCATAACTAGTCTTGAATTCTTCAAGGCTTGGTTTAAAGGTTTTTCTTGGGCTCGGCTCATGAATGCTCTAAAGTCCTAAAAAGCCCCACCAAAATTTACTAATAGGCTTGCCTCTCTAATCCTTAGCTTATTTACACTAAGCACTATGATTAATGCTAATCCCACTATCAACCTTAATGTAAGTAATTAACCTATAATTAAGAGCCTAATATCTCCACTCTTACTAAGTTAGGCCCAATAGCCTTATGTCCTTTTTAATGAGCCTATTTTCTAGAGTCCTCCAAGAAAGACTAAAAACTTTATATCTCCTAAGTTGGGCTTATGGTCTTTTTAACATCTTAACCTTCGCCCATCGCATTCTTAGTACATTAGAGGCCTAAATTCTTATGTCCATCAAATTAGGCCTAGTGTCCATCAAGTTGGGCTTAATGCCTTAGTGTCTCTCTAAGCCTTTATACCCAAAAAGCATGGGCCTTTAATAAACCAATCTCTTGGGCCTTCCTAAGTCAATCAAGAATTTTACCCAAATTGCTTAGCCCATTGTTGTGGCAACCATCTAATGTACCATATATCATTCCCTTATGGGCCTCTCGGTTTCTTATCCTTAAAATTAATAAATCACTTAAAATTCTCAAATTAACCTCCAGGAATTTCATTTTCATCAAAAATAATATTGCACTAGAATCTCCTACTAATTCTTCTAAACCCAAAGTATACCTCATTTTCTTTTGCCAAATTAAATATCCAAAATATTCTTATTCTCAAATAGCTCAACTCCTAATTAACTAGGATTAAGGCTACTAAGGTCAAGGTCGAAGGGCCTTTTTAGGTGGGGTGTTACAACCCTTGTATCAATTGCAATACGTAAAGGTTCCCAAATATCACAGTGAATAAGATCAAATGAATGTAAAGTTTTAATAGAACTAGAAGGAAAAGGGAGCCGTGTTTACTTATCCAAATGACAAGTTTCACACGAATGCTTAGAATCAAATATAAATGAAGGAATAACATGACTCAAAAACTGGGAAGGTGCCTTGGAGGGATGTCCTAACTGCTGATGCCATGGAATTTTTGGAGTGAAATCCACATGATAAGTGACAAGGTTGGGAGGTGATGCAGAGTTTACTGAAGGCACAAAGTAGTACAAGCCATTAAGTTGCTTCCTCAAACCAATCATCTTCTTCAAAGTTATGTCCTACAATACACAAAAAGTGGGAAAGAAATGAATGGAACAATTCAAGGTAGTAGTGAGTTGACTAACAAACAATACATTGACATGGAAAGATGGAGCACATAGTTTGTTTTTAACATGCATGTGATCTGAAAGTTGTGCGGAACCAATACCAGTTATGGCAAAACAAGCACGGCAAGGTTACTTGAGAAGAGAAAGGAGAGGTGATGGAAATTGATGTGGCTATGTGATTAGTGGCACCACTATCAATGATCCAATGATTCAAGGTTGTTTTGTGTGCATTAAAAGAAGAGTAGAAAGGCATAGAAGTACCTGTATAGTTTGCTCGGGTAGATTGTTTACCATTAAAAAAGGCTTTGATTTGGGCAAGTTCTTCAGAAGTGAATTGAGGAGTAGGGTTGGTGGAGAGCTTGTGTGAGTCTTGAATGATTTCTACACTGGCTTGGAGGGCAGCAAGTTTTCTACTTCGATTGGGTGGCTAAATTTCTTTGCCATGAAACTTATGACCAACTAAGAAACCATTTAGAAAATAACAATGATCCATAGTGTGAGTAGTGCCTTCACAATAAGAGTAGTAGAGAGGTTTTCGATTGCCTAGAGACTATGATTGAGAAGATGAGCATTGTTTTTGTTGTTGTGAAGCAGCAGGTTGTGACTCTATAGAGTTGTCATAAGTATTGATATTCATGGCATGAATAAGGCCACTGCTCTTTCTTCTTCACATTAAAGTGAATATGCC
This sequence comes from Cyclocarya paliurus, assembly GCA_029856935.1. Lineage (NCBI taxonomy): Eukaryota > Viridiplantae > Streptophyta > Magnoliopsida > Fagales > Juglandaceae > Cyclocarya > Cyclocarya paliurus. The sequence goes on from CM056958.1 coordinate 12,856,047, forward strand.
TTTTTGATAGTTGGTAAAGGATGCATGAGCATGATTTGTTCTCATACAATAGAGTATGTCTCATTTAGTCCCATAAGAAATTGACCAAGTCAAATCATGTCTTCCTTTTCTTTTAGATCCTTTTGTCCTCCACATGTGCATGTGATTGAGGGGCTGCAAGTGGTTAGCTCATCCCACAACATTTCCATCTTTGTATATTAGAAAAAATGGATACTTGATTTTGTTTGAGTTCAACAATGGATTGTTGAGTTTGATAATGATGAGAGAAATCACCTTGAGAGAATCATTCTTGAAGATCTGTCAAGATTTCTAAAGGAGTTTCAGTATAGAGAATACCGTTTGTAAGTTCCTGACTTAGAGAATTGAATATCCAAGAGAGCACCATATCATTGCAACACTGCCATAAAGGATATTTGGGATCCTTTTCAGTGGGGGTGGTAATGGTTCCTTTGATGAATCCCAATTTGTTTTTGGCACTAAGGCTTTATCAGCATCGATCGTTTCCACATGGCATAATTTGTTCCATCTAATACTTTTGGAACAAGAATCATGCCGGGATGATCAAAAGGGTGAAGAAATAGGGGGTTTGCAGAATCAATCGCAGATGTAGACATGTTTGATCAGAGCACACCGAAATTTACAGAAGCAATAGAATCATTGCTTTGAAAACATGACAAAAATAAGAATTGAGAAAGCTGTATATGTTCCTCTCTATTTTACAGTCAATACACTGCAATATATATACACATACACAAGATCACATTACGATCCTATCAGCAAAAGAATCAAATAAGATCTCAACTAATTCCCTTAAATGAAGGGATTACAAATTCCTAAATATGTGCAGTAAAGATTATCTCCAAATCAAAGCCAATATAATCCTAACAAATCTTAACACTAGCTATCCCACTGTATTTTTGTTTTCCCCGAATAAGAACATTAAGATAGTGGAACCGGAGTTCTCCCAAGAAATTTTCCAACACACGATCGTAATGTCTTTCTACGGTCAAACCACAACTGACAACTTCACTCGTTGGATCAAAGCGAACCCCCTTTAGGCTAAGCCAAGGAAAATTGGCTGAAAGCCATGGATCATAGCCTGTTTTATTTTTATTTTATCCCCTTTTCCTCTAAGCACTACAATCACCGTAATCGGATTTTTGTATGGGGTGCCCGATCCCCTCCTCGCGTATACTTGCTTTAATTCTAATGCATCTTCGATTACCAAAAATGAAAAAGACAGGGTCCATTTTTTACATCCTTGTGTGTAGGACCTATTTTGTTATGACAGAATTGCAAGACCAAGCGGTTACAAGGCAATAGTAGTTAGGGGATTCAAATCTTCTAGTATTTCTATCCAATGGACCTAGAGTGGGATAAAGATAAACATATGAAGTTATTAAAAAAAAAAAAATTGTGTGAAAGAAATTATTATCTCAACACACGTGTTTTAAATAATTTTAGAACTTTGATGTCAATCCTGTTGTAATTGGAAAGGACAATTTTTCTTGTGTTTGTGCAGTATCTTGTTGGAAACTTTGTTCAATTTAAAGAATTGTCAGCAATTGCACTAGTTTTCTTTCTTGACTCCAGACAGTGACTATTGCAAATCTGACTAGTCAGAGTCCTTTTATTTTTGGGTATACAACATCTTTATTGAATTAATAAAACAAAATTGATATCTAGACAACCACGTTATAACTTTTATTCATTAACCATATATTTGAATATTAATTTATATAAAATTTATACAATACTTATTGAATTTTAATGAATTTGAATTTAAAAAATAATAACATTTAGTAATTAGTTGTATAAAACTTATAGTGTGGTTTTCTGCATATCATTGCTCATAAAAATAAAAATAAAAACTACATACCATCTATGATGTAAGGTCTTACGAACTCAAGAGATGGAAGAAATCAACTTATCATAGCTTATAATCAAACGCTTGATGTCATGCAACTAGACTTTTAGAATAGCTTATAATCAAACGCTTGATGTCATGCAACTAGACTTTTATAGCGGTGACGTTTCTCAACCGCTACAATTGAGTTCTCTCCTTATAAAACATCACGTACCACACAAGATCTTATATTCACATCAAAACACCCTCGAACGACATCACAACAAATAATAAATATCATGAACGGCGCATCGTCCTTGCTAGCTCCCATTGCCAAGAGGTAATAATAAAAAGCAAAGCTTTTGTTACCTATCCGCGTTAGTTTCCTTTTATTATCTTATTATCTTTCTCTCCATCGTTTATATCAATTGTTGTGATATTTCGAGATTTCCCGTATTAAAATTTGGAATATGCAGATTAGCAGGCAAGGTTGCCTTGATAACCGGAGGTGCAAGTGGAATTGGCGAGAGTACGGCAAGACTATTCGCTGAACATGGTGCTAAGGTCATCATTGCTGACATCCAAGACGAGCTTGGTTTCTCAGTTTGCCAAGACAAAAGCATCAATGGTGCCATTTCCTACGTCCACTGCGATGTCACTAGCGAGTCCGATGTCCAGAATGCTGTCAATACTGCGGTGTCGAAGCATGGAAAACTCGACATAATGTTCAACAATGCAGGTTATCCTGGCCAAGTCAATACAAAGATCTTAGCTGCGGAGCAGAAGGATTTCAAGAGAGTTTTTGATGTGAATGTCTTGGGGTCATTTCTGGGGGCAAAACACGCGGCCAAAGTAATGATTCCAGCGAAAAGGGGCTCCATTCTATTCACCGCAAGCTCTGTAACACAATCACATGGATCGGCCTCTGACGCCTACACTGCGTCCAAGCATGCCGTTGTGGGACTAACAAAGAATTTATGTGTTGAGTTGGGTCAGTACGGAATTAGAGTCAATTGCATATCACCACATAGTGTGGCCACCCCTATGCTCCTAAAAGGGATGGGAAACGTCAGCAAGAAAAAGGTGGAAGAGTTGATATCCTCTGCGGCAAATTTGAAAGGGCCTATTTTGGAAGCAGGGGATTTGGCAGAGGCAGCGTTGTTCTTGGCGAGCGAGGAGTCCAAGTACGTGAGTGGGCTCAACCTGGTCGTGGATGGGGGTTATAGCGCAACCAATATAGCTTTTCAAGAGAGCATAAAAAAGTTTTTCACCTAAGAACAAAAACATTATCATGGTTATACTTTATATATATATATATATTTATATGCAAGCTTTGAGCGTACCTATGGGTCGCAATCGTGACATTTGTATGTTTTTTTTTTAAAGGAACATTCGAAATTTTATTCAATTTCCTAACATGCTTACAATAAATGAGCAATGCATTGAGGAACATCCTCTATATCAAACAATGAATCGACAATGCTTAATCCATTTCCTTCCAAAGCATGAGCAACCGAATTAAAAGCTCTTTGAACATGAGCAACTATCCATTGTTGAAGTTGAACTGAAAGAAATCTAGCATCTATATGAGAATGTTGTTACTGTACCATCCTTGAGAACCATGTTTAATACCATCCACAACATTTAGAGCATCCCCTTCTAATATAATACGTTGGAAACCAAGCTCCATAGCAAAATTTTAGGCATAAAAAGCAACAAAAGATTCTGCTAGATGAGGATCAGGTAACAGATTTAGTTTCATCCTCATGGTAGCCAAGACATGACCCTCATTGTCCCTGGCCACAGCTCCGAAACCAACCAAACTTTGATGTCTATCAACCAATGCATCCCAATTAATTTTGACAATGCCTTGAGGTGGAGGCACCCAGCAGGATGAAGAAGTAATAGGAATAGAAATCCTAGCCTGTTGAGCTTCATTACTGCTTTGTATTTCTGACAATCTTTGGCCTACTTGATTAAAGTGCACTAAAGGAGAAGAGAATAGATTCTCAAAAATCACTACATTCCTTCTTTGCCACAACTTCCTCATCACCATAGCAATCTCTAAGAGCTCCCTTCTTCATATGTATCAAACTGGTTAAACAACAATCCCTTAAAAGTCTAGTCTGCAATTTTAGCTTTTTGTAACCTTTTTGAGCTCTAAAAACAAACATCTCTAGCAACAACACAGGACCATAAGGCATGCTCAGCTGTTTCCTCAGACCGATCGCAAATTGGGCTCATGAGATTGTCAACAACCTTTTTCCTCTAAAGATTGAGCTTGGTTGGTAAACCTTCAGGACATGCCTTCCACAAAAATACTTTCTCAACATTAGGCAGCTTAAGGGACCACAAAATTCTCCACTTATCTCGATCAAACTTATGAACAGAGCACTAACCTTTCTTACTTTCCTCAAGCTCAACTTGCATATGATAAGTTGATTTCACAGTAAAAATTCCATTCTTTGTATAAATCCAGATCTATTTATCTCCACTTCCACATTGGTTTACTGGTACCTCAAGATCATCTCAGCTTCTTCCTGGTAGAAAATTTGTCTCACAAGTTGGTACTTCCATTGACATGTTGATTCATCAATAAGATCAGATACTGAAGCATCTACAGGTAGGATAGACCACTTGCTTTGGACTTGAAAGTTAGGAGTTTGAGGCAGCCACCTATCAGACCAGATTCTGATATCATTCCCATTTCCTACCCTCCAAAAGAGACCTTTCATGAGAATAGGTCTTGCTAGCAGGATACTTCTCCATAGATAAGAAGGATTTCTCCCTAACTGTGCATTCAAGAAATTGCCTGAGTTATAATAATTTGAAGCCAAAACTTGAGCTGCCAGAGAGGAAGGATTCTACACTAGCCTCCATGCTTTCTTGGTCAACATGACCACATTTAATAATTTCAAATCTCGAAATTCCAAACCCTGCACAGCCTTACTTCTTCCCAATTGATACTTTGGAAGTTGGAACCCACTAAATCCTTCTCTCATTTGATTTTTGTCCCTAACAATAAGCAAGCATAACCCTATGTATTTCATGCAAGATGCTTATATTGATTTGGAAAATGCCCACACTATATGTACGTATTGCTTGAATGTCAAATTTGATTAAAATTTCTTTTCTAGCTTGAGAAAGTTATATCATTTTTGAGTTAGAAAGCCTTGCTCTTGCTCTATCCATAATACCATTAAAAGAGGCAAGACAAGATCTTCCTACCTTTGTAGGAAGGCCTAGGTCCTTTTCATAAGATTCAATGGCTCTAACCCCTGCAATTCTGATCAGAATATCTTTCACATCTGCTCTTGTACTTTTGCTAAAACATATTGAGGTTTTCTCTTTGTTAACCCTTTGACCTGAAGCCAATTCATAGATAGACAAAAGCCTTTGCAGCCTACTCCATTCAATAGAGCTTGCCTTGCAAAAAATCAAACTATCATCAGCAAAGAAAATATGATTTACATGTATCTAACCCCTTGCTAATAGAATGCCGGAAATATAGCCAACTGATTCAGCATTATTCAAAATGGAAGTTAAGGCCATAGAACAAAAAATGAAAAGCTAGGGTGACAAAGTTGCTGTCACACAAGGCTTCAAATTTATCAAACACTGCTGAGACCCCTCAAGATTTGAAGTAGTAAATAATTCTTTGAAAAAAGCCTAGAACACAAAACTAATTTCTGTACAAGAATGTAGCACACTTCCATCCTTTTTAGCAATGTTCTTAATGAAGTTAGTCTTCCTTCTCTACCTAGCACATTTATGTTCATAATGTTTGTATGTTGAGCTCTAAATAATTTCCCATGAATTTATAATAAATTCATGGGGCCATGCTGAATAATTAAAATCTAATAGCATATTCAGTTTCTAATCTTCATTTGAGTATTTTATTCTTTATAAAGAGGTTTCTCAATACTATAATTAAGGTAGAGACCAGTATGTGCAAGGTGGATAATTGTGTGATAGTATAGTAATTGCTATAATTTGAAGTTTGTTAGCTCATAAAGTGGAGAACAAACATGCATGACATAAATTTCTTAAATTAGACTCGTATTGGGCACATAATGTAAATTTGTTGGGTTCAAATTTTCTAGTCCTATCTTCCAGTCTCTTCCTATTTCTTAACCAGTTTAAACACTATTTAATCTCCAAACTTATGATTGTTGTCATATTGTGAGGAAGGTATAAGAGTCATCATAACAAAATTATTAGATCCTCTGGGAATTCAAATGATGTTGTACTCTCATCCTATTAGGATGGGAGTACCACATTATAGTACTATAGGAGTACTTCAGAATTACTAACCATCAAAACCAAGCACTTTCTTTTAACCTTAATCACTACCCAGCATTCCAGTCTAAATGGCTTCCCATGTAACTATAACTAGTGACATAACCATGACATTCAATCGGCCAATTACTCAACTAGAGTTTTTGTTACAGTTTTAGTAAGAAAGTGAGGATTTTGTCAAGGAAATGTCTGATTGAAAGTCTATTTTTGGACACACCAAACACATTATTGAATTGAGTCCCAAAATGATGAAAAATATTAGTATTTTAGTTCTTTTCTAACTACATACAATGGTTCCACAATAAGTGATGTATTGACAAACCAGTGTAAAAAGTAGCAAAACTCAAGAGAAGTTGTAGTTGACTTAGCCAGAGGCTCAAGGAAAGTGAAATCTGCTTATGCACTAGTGATTGTCGTTGTACCCAATGAGCTAAACAAGAGCATCATCATATATTTAAGAATAATAGGTGGTGTATATGATCTTACGTTACTTGAAAATGTGAAATTTTTACTCTTTAGAATAATTCTAATGGGACTCTAACTATACCATTGATATATACATTGAGCCTGTATACCCACATGATCAAAACAATAACTAATTTGTCGTGGGGCATGTTTCATTTGTTCTAGCCTGCTTGCATGCAATTGTCAATATAGGGGTCAAAGCGTTATTGATGGGGTTGGATGTTTGTTTTTGAATTTTTGAATTTAAGCATGATCCATATAGGTGTAGTGCTTGAAACTTTGAATCTAGATTTGACGTGATTTATATCTTTGAAGAAATAGATCATCAATTGAGCATGGTCCATATAAGTGTCCTGAATGACTAGAACAGTATACATATTAGTTCCAACAAGTTAAAATCTTTAGGGCATGCACTTTCATCAAACATGCAAGAAGATGATCATAATGGCTATAGCAAGGGAGAACCATTCTTCTGTTTCTACAACCTAGACTCAAAATGTTGTTAGAATAGTAAGTGTGTCAATGATAGAATTTAACATTCCTTCATAATGTCTCTTGTATAACCTTTGGCCTTTTATATATAGGCCACCTTGTATAGAATATTCATTTTGTGATTAATTAATAATGATCCAAACATGGTATCAAAGAATTGTTTCTAAATCATTTAATCAAATTCTACCATTTTTTTTTTATTGGGGAGCCATTCTATTTAACTTTTTTTTTTGTGCTACTCGTCATTACAGTGATCTTTTAAGCTTCTTTCTAGTATCTTTTCAAAGGTTTCAACATACCTTTGGACTCTTCAAACAAATATCTACTTAGAGCTGCCTCCAAATCTCCAGCCAGAGTCTTCACACATTGCAAGAAGTTTCTGCCACGCCTTCCCGCACCTCCATGTCTGTCAGAGCTTCTAGTTCACCCATGTGCACGTCTCCCTCTACCACGTAAGCATCCACATCACCTCCGTCAGCACCATTGATCGTTGACTCCGACAGTTGATTAGATGTTTTCTACTCAAAGTTTTGCCCTTAATTCATATTTCCAATTTATGTTTTCATAATATCTCTTGCAATGGCTCGAAATGGTATTTCATGTCCATTTCCCATTATTTTGGACAGTACAAACTACACCATTTGGGCTTAATTTATGCGTAGTTTTCTCAAGGGTCTTAATCTTTGGCTCTACGTAAGTAAAGATATCCCGAAGTCCACCAAGGGCTCTACTAAGTCTGATGACACCTTTTGGACTCGTTTGATTGATTCATGGAGTAATCATTATCAAATTCTCACATAGTTTCATAATACTACCACTCCATGAATTGTCTTGGATTGTCTGATGGTAATGCATCTTCCTTCGCCCTTTTAGTCTTGCCAAGTAAAGCTTCTCCTTAGATCTTTAACTTTGCATGTTGCAATCACATGAAACCTAACTGATCTACATTTACCAAATCTACACTGTTATCAAAGTTGAGCCTCCCTAGCCATTTGAATACTTCTAATGTATTTAGTATGAAACACCTGAGTCCATGTTTTGCGGAATTCGATGAAGTTACTATGAACTCAAGGGCGAGTTTTTTCCAACTCGAGGCTATTGATACAGGAGGATCCAAGTTAAATGATGCTAAGTTGTCAGAGTGTACACTGATGGTGCTGAAATACCTTGAGTTGAAAGACCAGCTAAAATATGGTAGGAAATAGTGATCTTTCCCATATTTGGGGCAATTTTGAGCTTGTTTCGGTATTTTGGCCATAACTTTGGCTACATGTATCGAAATCCTGCAAATGACCTCAATTTCGAAAGTTATTTTCGGTGCGCACATCATAATAATCTAACTATGCTTTGTATGCATCATTGGTTAGGCAAAAATCAATTGTATCCCCTCCAAACCCCCATTTTTCAATTCTCAACCTGACCTAGGCCAGATTTTTAGCAGATTACTTCTTTAGTAGCATATTTATTTTTGTTTATTTTTGGAGTTTTTCTATTTTTGGAAAATTTATGATATTTTTGATTTACAACTATTTCAACCAGACTTGTGGGAGATTTTGGTCATTCTAGAGATTTATTATTTTCTAGTGAATATTAGAGTCGTATTCTCTAAGTTCTTGGGCGATTCACTTGTCATCCTTTGCTGTGAATTATCTGTTGAAACTAGCCTTCAGAATTAATCTTAATTCTATCTGGCGTCAAACTGGCAAGCTACAGTTAATCCAAAATAGTGTGTACATACCCACCCATCTCACACAACAACCAATTTTTTTTAAAAATAGACCATAACTTCCTACCCATAAAGGGAGGCAGCACCAATATGAATATGGTGGAAACCAGCAAAATCAATATTATCATTCCAGAAAAATTTTAGTAACCTATTTAGTTAACATGATTGATCCATTAAAGTGAAAAAAAGAAAGTTCCTAGAAAAGCAAGGCAAAAAAGTTATTTATATTGCCCAACTACTATTTCCTAGTATTGATTAACATACATTTTTGAATAACATGCATGATAAATCCAGCATTTACAAGTACATAGATGCGTGATATCTAAGTACAACTATAATGAACATAAAAACCCAAAGTTATATAATAAAGAAACTTAAACAGCCAAAAATGCTTTCCTAGATGGTCATGCTTTGCACATTACCAACTTAAGACCATCACCTTGTCGTCACAACTTGGCTTGATCTACCAATTATATGAGTCAGCATCCATGTCACTAGTTATCCAGCAATGCTCAAAAACTAAGAACTAGAAGGCCAAGCTCTACCTGTAACACAATCCAGTTAGGGTGCCAATCCATTGTCGTATGTACAAAAAATAGGTTCTGTGTACTTACATGATAAGGTGCAAATGGTAGATAATTCCCTGAACCAAATTAGCCCATATCATGTTCCCCAAGATGAGCCAGACAATCCAAACAACATATATTAAAATAACCATGATATACAAGACCTAACAAAGGCAGTGCGTCCCACATCCAGTTACCTCCCACAACATAAATGGTCACTATTACTGTTAACAAAATGCTGCTAGCATTTTAGTATAAAAAAACAAAATATGTGATTCTAAATTTCGATCCTAAGCAGCTCTCTGAGTCTCCCTATGAGACTCTCCATGGGACTACCTTTCTAACATATAGCTATTCAATAACTTGTCATACTCAAGTTGTCTCTCCAAAAGTACTCCCACATCTCCCTTCAATTCCTCTAGTTGACTCTTGTAAGTCAGCATCTTTCTTATGTCCTTCCACTGCAGCAGCGTATTCTTTATCGCGTTCACTCTCATGTTGTTTTGTATACTCTGGTATGACCATCTCTACAACACCTTTAGCATACGCTGCTCTATGACCCAATGCCTTCCTAAAGATAGAAGCTACTTCCTCCTCAATACGTTTATCAGGTTCTAAATCATCCATCTTACCAGCCATCTGCATCTACACAACCATCTTCCTCTATGCAAGAGCTTATCTTCACATTTATCAAACACTTTCCCAAAATAGTTTATATACAATAAGTTAAATATGCACAACTCTTCCTTGCTAGCACCCATTACTAAGAGGTAAGCAATGGAAACAACCCTTGGAGTCTTTTTAGATAATTTAGACTTTCATATGTTCTTTTGTTCTTCATTTCTCCATCTATCTTTATATGCATTTGTAATCATATTTTAAAGTTTCGCCCAATTAACTTTGGATTATGTAGATTAGCAGGGAAGGTTGCTTTGATAATCAGAGGTGTGAGTAGAATTGGCGAGAGTATGGCAAGGCTATTTGCTCAACATAGTACTAAGGTCATCACTGCCAACATCCAGGACGAGCTTGGTCTCTTTGCTTGAGACGATAAAAGCACCAATGGTGCCATTTCCTATGTCCACTGCGATGTCACTAGCGAGTTTGAATTCAAGAATGCTGTCGACATTGCAGTGTCAAAACATGGAAAACTCGACATAATGTTCAACAATGCAGGTTATTCTAATCCACCAAAGCCAAAACTCTTTACTCTCAACAAGGAAGAGTACAAGGAAATCTTTGGCATGAATGTCTTGGGGGCAAAACATGTGGCCAAAGTAATGATACCTGCAAAAAAGGGAACCATTTTGTTCACCTCAAGCTCTACATTAGTGAGACATGGGCCAACCTCACACCTATACATGGCGTCCAAGTTTGCCATAGTCGGACTAACCAAGAACTTGAGTGTTGAATTGGGATAGTAAGGAATCAGATTCAATTGCATATCACCGTTTGGTGTGGCCACCCCTATGGTGCTCAAAGGGCCAGGAATAGACAAGAAAAAAGTAGAAGAAATGGTATACGAAGTTGCAAATTTGAAAGGGGTGGTTTTGGAAGTTGGAGATGTAGCAGAGGCAGCATTGTTCTTGGCGAGTGAGGAGTCCAAGTACATGAGTGGGCTCAACCTAGTCATGGATGGTGGTTATAGCACCACCAATATAACTTTTGCAGAGATAAGTCGAAAGTTCTTCAGCTAAGACCCAAAGCATTATTGCAGTGTTGTCTCCAAACATATATGCTTGTTTTGGGCATATGTGTAAAATGGCTTGGTCAGATAACATAGAATTAAAAACTTTGAAATTTCCTAAAATCATTTATATTGTTGTTCTTGTTCCATATGATTATATTATAGGTGATTCAAATATCACATATTTTGATCTAATTCGGATAAGATTTCTAAACTCTTCAAACATTAATCATTCCAACTTCAATTTGCAAACTTGTTGCTTTATTGCACTCAGGACTCTTGGCCAAATAGAACATGATTATTGCTAGAAAATATCAAAGGAAACTAGGGTTTTCTTTAAGATATTGTATTTAGGCAACTAATCTCCTATTTTAATGGGTTGCGGCTAGGGTAACATGGCAACTAATCTCCTATTTTACTCGAATACAACAATACTAAATTTCAAAAAGATTAGGATTTATTTATTAATCTTATCTTGTATTCAAATTAAACTTGTACATATTTAGATAAGATAAAGCACGGTTAGTTTAGATAAAGATAAAGATGTATTTTGTTGAGATTCAAATTGAATTCTCAATCTTATCTTTGTAATTATTTCTGGAACTATTTATTATATAAAGAGAAGGAAGCACCTTAGAGAGGTATTTGGCCAAATCTGATATGGTATCAGAACTATTCTGATTTCCTATTTTTTTGCACTTCCCCAGCCAACCCTAAAAGCTTTAGGGTTTATGTTTTTCTATTTTTCTACTTATTCCAAAGACTGCTTCTAGTTTCTTGATTTCCTGGGGTTCTTTATTTCATGGCAACAACTCTCTTTTCTTGCTCTTGGTCTATTTTCATGGCATCTAAAAAATTTGATTCCTTATGCATTTGGTTCAATGGAAAAACTATTCTGCTTGAACATTCACTTTCAGCTTCTTGTCAGGGGTGAAGAACTCTGGGGTCTTGTTGATAGGACTATTCCAGCCCTTGATAGTGCAAAGGAATTGTCTACATGGGAGAGTAAGGATGACAAGTGTAACATCCCGTATTTTAGTGTATTTTTAATGAAGAATTTATTTAATTTATTTAGTGATTGATTATCTTGTTTTAAAATTTTTGGGAGTTTTAAATATTATTTTATTATATTTTAAGTTGTAAAAATTTAATTTTTAAGTGTTTTCTTAATATTATTTACTGTTTTGCATTTAAAGTGATCTTTAATTTAAATTGATTTATTTTTGAGTTTTAAAATATTATTTGTTTTAGTTAAGCATTTCACAGCGTTTGGATTATTTTATTTATCTAGTAGTTTTAAAATCCTCTTCGTTGGATCATTTCGAAACTCATGATGAAGCCTGGATCTCTTTTTTTTTTCCCTTCCCTTTTTCCTTTTTCTCTTTCTTTTCTTTTTCTTCTTCCGGTTTTATTTTCTTCTCCCGCATACTCTCTCTCCTCTCCACCGTGCGTCTCGGTCGTTGGCATCCAGCGCCGCCGTCGGCCGTCCATGGCTCACACCACCGGCACCGGTCGACTCCCCAGCTGCCGGCGAGTCATCCCTCCAAATCTCAAGCTAGCTAACGCCGCCGTTAGCCGCCATGAGCCTTGCGAAGCCGGGAGCTTCAATTCACTGTTCCGCCGCCGTCCGGCCACCATTGGCCACCATCTCTTAGTCACCTCATCACTGGCCTTTCAGCAATCATTTGAACCCAACCCCGGCCCCGATCCGTCGTCGGAGCCGCCCAACGAACACCACTCCGATTTACACTTTCCGGCCTTAAAACCACCGTTTCGGCCGCCACCCACGACAAAAGGCCACTACCATTAGCTTCACCACCTCCCTTGGGACCTACCCTACCCTTCCCAACTCTTCGTTTGACCTCGTGTGTTTTTGGGTTTCAGTGTGTATTTCGGCCACAGTGTTTTTATACTGAGGAGTTGCTGTTTTTGTGTTTCCAACTCCTCCATGATCCTCCGAAAATATTTTTATAGCGCTATAAGTATTTCCTAAATAATCTTTTGAGATTTAAATATATTTTTGCACTAATTGTTTATACTGTGTTTTGGTTGGTTCCGGACTAAGTCCGAGGAGTTCGGGGGTGGATGGATTGAGGATGGAGTATTTGTGGTGTTAGATATTGTGATCGGGTTGTTGTTAGATATTGATTATATTGTGATTTGGAATTAGTTATTGAGGTTTATTGTTGTGGTTTGGTATATTGCATATGCACGCATGATCATGTTTGTAAATTAAAAACTGAGTTTTCGTGTATTGCATTCATGTTCATGTGGTTATTTTGAAAATTGAGTTTTCATGTGGACTGGATTTTTGGGTTCGTGTGTATCACGACCCCAAGCCGAGATGGGGTATTATCTCGGTGGAGCTCCTCTGGTCACTTGGGAGCGAAATATACTGAGTGACGTCCCCTGAGTTGTCGCTAGGCGACAACGGGATCGGACGTGGGACGTACCGACTCCGTGGCCCTTCTGCTGGCGGGGGTAGAGGATAACCTAGCCACAAACACACTGGGTGCGGAACTGGGCATTGCTCGTAAAGCAGTCAGGACGTGCGGATGGTCCATAGGGGAGACTGTGGTGCATATGGATTAATTGGATAATGGTAAAATGGTTGTTTTCTAAAAAAATAGTGTGAGTTGATTTTCTGGGAAAATGATGGATATTATTTTTGGGCCATTTTCTGGAAAAATTGTAGAAATATTTTATTGGAAATATTTTTGGGTCAAATGTGATTTTTGGCATGTGTTGGATTTCTTGCATACTGCATCATGAGCATGCATGATTAGATGCTTAAATGTGTTTTTATTTCAGAATTGGTTAGGTTATAACTTACCTGTGGTATCATTTAATGGTACTGCAGACTATGTTGATGTTGATGCAGATGCTGAGCCTGAGGATTTGGCTCCGCCGGAGGAGTGATCTGGGATCACTCGTGCTGTGTTGTATTTTCAGACTTGTATTATTATTTTTGGGACTTTGGCTTTTTTTATGAGGTTTTTATTTTGGATACTGTATTAAACTAAAATTCTGGTACTAGTTGACTTAATTATTATCCGCTGTGTATTTTTATTTGTGCACTGTTTAATTGTTGCACACACTTGACACTTGTCGTTGGGATGCGTGATCGTGTTGTCATCATCCTGACGTCACGATTCTCGAGACTTTTTGTACGTGGGAGTCGGGGCGTCACAGTTGGTATCAGAGCAGTTCGTCTCTGGGTAAAGCCACTTGTCCCTTAGGTGAAGTACCAGAAATTTTAAAAGTTGTGATTTAAAATTATTTTGGTTTGAAGTATGTTATTTTTAGTGATTTTAATTTATTATTTATTGTGTACTTCTTCATTGTTTTATTTATTTTGTCGTATGTTATTTTATTTATAGAATTTTATTTTATTTTAGAGATTTTTGTTTTGTTTTGGTTTTATTCTGTTCGAGGTATGTTACTTTAATTGTTTTAATTTCTTGAATGTTGTTATACTTGGTTGGTTTTATTCCATTTTATTTCATGGCATTTTGTTGTATTTTAATTTTTTTGTCATAAATTTATTTATTTTTTTTTTTTTTATGTGTTTGAGTTGAAAAGTGGGTTAAGGGCTACGTTATGGCAGGAAGATGGTACGACCGTGAATGTCATTATTAGGCTTGAATATTTAGTGTAATAGGCCTGAACTCTTAGCGATTGGTTTATTTTAATATCAAGACTCAAAGAGAACGACATGGTCTAGGTGAACTTTTTGGAGTAGGAACTCAAGTTGCAGATAAGATGGGAATACCTTTAGATCGCTTAGGACAATCGAGGTTTTAGATTTCGTGGATTTATGACATGAGTTTATGAAATAGGAGGTTGTAGGTTCAACGAACTTCAAGAATAGATTTATGAGAAGTTTTATCTAAGGTTTGCGGTCCTCTAGTTTTTAGGAAATAGGTTTATGAGACTTAAGGTGGTCGATTCAACAAACAATTGAAGGATGTATTCAATTAGAAGTTTTAGGTCTTGCCGACTTTGATAAGCTGTCTTCGATAGGTATTTGACAACATTTGGAGTTTTAGAATTTTGCAAGCTTTATATTGTGAGTGCTTTAGATTTAAGGTCATCGATCTTGAGGATTTCGGGGAATGATTCTTATCGTGTTTAAGGTTTTAGAATTGCAAAGTTGAAGGATTGAATTGTAATAAGATTTGAGTTTTTAATTCTACAGGCTTGGTGTGCTAGTTTGATTTATTTTGGAGATTGATTAGTTAATGACCATTAAAATGAGGTTGATCAGAGTTGAGTTATTAATATAGGAATTTTTTTAATACAAATATTTCTTTGGAGATGGAAAGTAATGATCTAGTTCATGTACTTTCTAGGGATTGAAGGTGACGATCTAGTTCAGAAAATGATTGTTATTAGTTTGAGGTTGTAAGTGGCAAGTTTTAGGATTGATCCATACCAAGTTTAAGGATAATAGATGGTATGGACCTAGGAAAAGATTCTTGCTATTTTTCGAGGACATAGGTCCAGATGATGGAAATCATAATGATGAACCACTTGCACGCTTGGACGACTTTGGTTTCGGCTAAGGGTGCATGAGATCAATGTGTAGTAGTGATGAGTGTGTATGGATTTTGGAGAGTACATGTCCTAATTGCATTTTGTTGGAAGAAGTGGCTTTGCTAGGTGTTAAAGAGGAAATGACATGACAGTATTAAGTTCAAGAGACCTAGGCTTTGAGTTTTTGAGGAGTTGATTGAAGAGTACAATTGAAGTGGGTTACTTAATGTAATGATGGTTGGCATTAATTGTTGTGATTATCTTCAGGGCTTAATTGTGACTTGAGGTCACATAGGAATCTAAATTTTTGAGCCTATACTTTCCTTTGGAGATTGAGTGCCCAATTGGGAGAATTAAGGACACTGTTATTTTAACTTAAAGAGAGACTGATGGGTCTCCATGTATGGTATTTGATAAAATTTTTGGAAGTTGAACCTTAGGCATCAACGATGGATAACATAATCAAGTATGTGAGTTAATAAAGCATTAGGATCCTTGGATGTTGTGCAATAGTTTTTGGTGGATTGAAGATTTGAGCAGTATGACTTGCCTTGAGGTTAATAGTAATGTGCTATTGAAGGAGCTAGTCATGCTAGTACTAGCTTATTGGAGTAGAAGTAGGTGGGCGAGTTACCAAGTAGGTTTCTGTAAATTTTTGGTGAAGTCGTTGATGGTTCGTAGTGAGTTTAGGCACCGCTAGATTAGATGATACTTAGAATTTAGTTGATAAACTTTCGGGCTTAGGTTGTCGGGTAGAAGTTTATAAGTGCTCTTATTGGTTGGCTAGAATGGATTTGAGCCTTTTAAGGTAAGTTCTTATCTAAGATGAGCGGGTGTATTATGGGGTGATGTTTTTACTTGTTTCCAATTTGGGATGCTGAGGTTGATTAATATTGATTTTGTTTAAGGCAGCAAGAATTAATTTTGGAATATGTGTGATAATTCATGATTTTGGAAGAGGGTATTTTCTACCAATTGTGGTAAGAGTTTCTTGGTTAGTAGGTATGGAGCTACCTTATACTCAATGGTGTTATTTTATGAGGACATTAATTTTTGGTATGCGGTGATTATTAGAGTGCGCAGCAAGAGCGTGATATTTTGGTTGTAATTAGGAGTTCAAATTTTGTGCTGATTTTGAGAAATTAGTGATGACTTGGAATTTTGAGAAAATACCTGTAATTGGAGATTAATCATTGTTTATGCAATTTCGTTATTGATGGTTAACTTTGGAAGTGACCACTAGGTTACCAAAGTGTAGTATACAACAAAGGTTTGGAAGTTTTACCGTAGGAGTCAATAGAGGTTAGTTTAGATTATCAAATGAGCTATTAATCATTGGGATTCCTTGGGTGTTGTATTAGGGTTTTGTGGATATAGAGATCTTGGATTACATGGCCGCTCTAGGAGTAATAATCTTGATGTGCCATTGGGAGACTAGTGCGAGTAGGTTGGATATTGACATATTTATTGAGAAATGTGTCACGTGCCGACAAGTTAAGGTTGAGTATCAAAGACCCGTTGGTAAACTTCAACCTCTCCCTATTCCTGAGTGAAAGTGGGATGACATTTCTATGGATTTCTCTGAGGACTCCTAGTGGAAAGAACTCAGTTTGGGGGATTGCTGATCGGTTGACCAAGAGTGCCCATTTCTTGCCTATCATTAATACCGACTCTTTGGGAAAGCTGACTCGGTGGTATGTTAAGGAGATAGTGTGTTTGCACGGAGTACCCAAGAGTTTTGTGTCGGATCGGGACTCGCGGTTCACGTCCCATTGTTGGAAGAGTTTGCAGGCAATTTTAGGCACTAAGTTAAAGTTTAGTACTGCATATCAACCTCAAACTGACTGTCAATCTGAGCATAACATTCAGACTCTTGAGGATATGTTGCGGACTTGTGCCATGGAATTTCAGGAAAGTTGGGAAAATCATCTGCCGCTTATGGAGCTTTCTTATAATAATAACTTCCATGCCTCCATTCAGATGGCTCCGTATGAAGCTCTGTATGAGAGGAAGTGCAGATCGCCTTTGTGTTGGGTTGAAGTTGGTGAAAGTAAATTAGTTGGGCTCGAGTTAATAAAAGAGATGTTAGATCAAGTTCGGGTGATAAGAGATAAAATGGCGGAAGCGCAAAGTCGTCAGAAAAGTTATACAGATTCAAGGAAAAGAGACTTGTCTTATGAGGAAGGCGATTGGATTTATCTCAAAGTCTCTCCTATGAAAGGCATTAAGCGCTTTGGTAAGAGAGGAAAAACTTAACCCAAGGTATATTGGACCTTTTCAGATTTTGGAGAAGAATGGGGTTGTTGCTTACAAAATTTTCTTGCCAGAGTATTTTGGTGAAGTTCTTGTTGTGTCCCATGTGTCCTCATTGAAGAAAAGTTTTGGTCAGCAAGAACCGTGTCTTGTCGACTCAAGACGCTTCCAACTTCAGCCTGACCATATTTTTGAGGTTGCCCCGATGCAGATTGTAGATTGCAAGGAGCAAAGGTTGAGATCTAAGTCGATACCTTTGGAGAAGGTAGTTTGGGGTGATCTTTTGGCTCAAGATTTCTCTTGGGAAAGAGAAATAGACATGATGGAACAATACCTGTATTTGTTTGAATGATCGGTGGTATGTCTCTTAAGCCTACTTTTAGTCGCATCTCATGCCTGTCTTTAGCATTGATGTTTGACCCTACAATTTCGAGGACCAAATTTATTTTAAGGGGGGGAGATTGTAACACCCCGTATTTTAGTATATTTTTAATGAATGATTTATTTAATTTATTTAGTGATTGATTATCTTGTTTTAAAATTTTTGGGAGTTTTAAATATTATTTTATTATATTTTAAGTTGCAAAAATTTAATTTTTATGTGTTTTCTTAATGTTATTTACTGTTTTATATTTAAAGTGATCTTTAATTTAAATTTGTTTGTTTTTGGGTTTTAAAATAATATTTGTTTTAATTAAGCATTTCACTGCGTTTGGATTATTTTATTTATCTAGTAGTTTTAAAATCCTCTTCGTTGGATCATTTCGAAACCCATGATGAAGTCTGGATCTTTCTTTTTTTTTTCCTTCTCTTTTTCCTTTTTCTCTTTCTTTTCTTTTTCTTCTTCCGGTTTTATTTTCTTCTCCCGCATACTCTCTCTCCCCAGCCCAACCCTCTCTCTCTCCTCTCCACCTTGCGTCACGGTCGTTGGCATCCAGCACCGCCGTTGGCCGTCCGTGGCTCACACTGCAGGCACCAGTCGACTCCCCAACTGCCGGCGAGTCATCCCTCCAAATATCAGGCCCGCTACCGCCACCGTGAGCCGTGCGAAGCCGTGAGCTTCATTTCGCCATTCCACCACCGTCCGGCCACCATTGGCCACCATCTCTTAGCCACCTCATCACCGGCCCTCCAGCAATCATTTGAACCCAACCCCGGCCCCCATCCGTCGTCGGAGCCACCCCAACGAACACCACTCCGATTTACACTTTCCAGCCTTAAAACCACCGTTTCAGCCATCACCATTAGCTTCACCACTTCCCTTGGGCCCTACCCTACCGTTCCCAAGTCTTCGTTTGACTTAGTGTGTTTTTAGGTTTCACTGTGTATTTCGGCCACAGTGTTTTTATACTGTGGAGTTGTTGTTTTGGTGCTTCCAACTCCTCCGTGATCCTCCGAAAATATTTTAATAGCGCTGTAAGTATTTCCTAAACAATCTTTTGAGATTTAAATATATTTTTGCACTAATTATTTATACTGTGTTTTGGTTGGTTCCGGACTGAGTCCGAAGAGTTCGGGGGTGGATGGATTGAGGATGGAGTATTTGCGGTGTTAGATATTATGATTGGGTTGTTGTTGGATATTGATTATATTGTGATTTGGAATTGGTTATTGAGGTTTATTGTTGTGGTTTGGTACATTGCATATGCAAGCATGATCATGTTTGTAAATTGAAAATTGAGTTTTAGTGTATTGCATTCATGTTCATGTGGTTATTTTGAAAACTGAGTTTTCATGTGGACTGGATTTGTGGGTGCATGTGTATCACGACCCCAAGCCAAGATGGGGCATTATCTCGGTAGAGCTCCTCTGGTCACTCGGGAGCGGAATATACTGAGTGACGTCCCCTGGGTTATCGCCAGGCGACAACGGGATCGGACGTGGGACGTGCCGACTCCGTGGCCCTTCTGCTAGCGGGGGCTAGAGGATGACCTGGCCACGAAAGCACTGGGTGTGAAACTGGACATTGCTCGTAAAGCAGCCAGGACGTGCAGATGGTCCATAGGGGACACCATGGTGCATATGGATTAATTGGATAATGGAAAAATGGTTGTTTTCTGAGAAAATAGCGTGAGTTGATTTTGTGTGTCATTTTCTGGGAAAATGATGGATATTGATTTTTGGGCCATTTTCTGAAAAAATGGTGGAAATGTTTTATTGGAAATATTTTTGGGCCAAATGTGATTTTTGGCGTGTGTTGGATTTCTTGCATACTGCATCATGGGTATGCATGATTAGATGCTTAAATGTTTTTTTATTTCAGGATTGGTTAGGTTATAACTTACCTGTGGTACCATTTAATGGTACTGCAGACTATGTTGATGTTGATGCAGCTGCCGAGCTTGAGGATTTGGCTCCGTCGGAGGAGTGATTTGGGATCACTCGTGCTGTGTTGTATTTTCAGATTTGTATTATTATTTTTGGGACTTTGGCTTTGTTTTTATGAGGTTTGTATTTTGGATACTGTATTAAACTAAAATTCTGGTACTAGTTGACTTAATTATTATCCGCTGTGTATTTTTATTTGTGCACTGTTTAATGGTTGCACACACTTGACACTTGTCGTTGGGATGCGTGACCGTGTTGTCATCATCCTGACGTCACGATTCCTGAGGCTTTTTGTACGTGGGAGTCGGGGCGTCACAACAAGATGATGTCTTGGATCCTAGATTCTATTGAGCCTCACATCATCCTCAATCTACAACCCTACAAAACCTCCAAGGCTATGTGGGAGTATTTGAAGAGAATATACACTCAGACTAATTCCGCTAGAAGGTTTTAGTTGGAATTTGAGATGACTAATTTTTCTCAAGGTGGCTTATCTATGGAGGACTTCTATTCTAGTTTCTCAAATCTGTGGGCTGAATACATTGACTTTGTGTATTCTTCTATATCTATCGATGGTCTCCCTCATGTGCAAAGTGTGCATGAAACTTGTAGAAGAGATCAATTTCTTATGAAACTACGTTCAGATTTTGAATCTATTTATTCTCAATTAATGAATAGAGATCCAATTCATTCTCTTGATGATTGTTTGTGAGATTTGCTTTGGGAGGAGCAAAGGTTACTTCCTCGAAATATAATGGAACAGCAGCTTGGATCTCATATTTAAGTGGCATTTATAGCACAAGGAAAATCCAAGGGTTGAGACTATAACACTACACAATGCTATAGTTGCAAGGGATTTTGTCACATTGCCACCCTCTGTCTAAAGAAATTTTGTAACTATTGCAAAAAATATGGACATATTATCAAGGACTGCCCAATCTGACCTCCTCAGAAGCAAGATAGTGCCTATTCCAACTCTGTTGAAGTCTCGGGTGCATCCCCTTCTTCTGAACCTACTTCTACCACACATGCTCTAGCACCTGCCCATTCCAATTCTACTACTCTTTCTCTTGATATGATACAACAAATGATAATTTATGCCTTTTCTGCTTTAGGCATCTCAGGTAAACCAAAGTCCTCCCCTAATTCATGGCTAATAGATTCTGGTGCCTCAAATCATATGACTAATAATTCCACATTGTTACACAATCTTCAGTTCTATGATGGTCCTCTCAAAATCCACACGACAAATAGTAGTTCACTACCAATTTCTATCGTGGGAGATATGTCCCCTGTCGTTCAAAATGTTTTGGTTTCTCCTACTCTTTCCACAAGTTTACTTTCTGTTGGACAGCTTGTTGAAAATAATTGTAATGTTTCTTTTTCATCTTCTGGTTTTGTTATACAGGATTGAGTGTCCAAAAGGATGATTGCAAGGGGTCCTAAGGAGGGTCAGCTATTTCCAATAAATCCTAATTCAGCTTCTATTGTGTCTAGTTCCTTTATTTCTTGTAATGCTGTCAAAATAAGTACTAAGGATTGGCATCGACGTTTAGGACATCTCAATCCTAATGTACTCCAAACTTTGTTTAAATCTGCTACTATTGACAATGGAAACAATTTCTTTTAATTGTACCTCTTGCAAACTTCCCAAAAGCAAAGTGCTATCATTCCTACAAACTGGTTTTCATGCTTCTCGGGTATTTGATATAATTCATAACGATGTTTGGGGTATATCTCCTATTATATCACATGTTCACTACAAGTATTTTGTTACTTTTATTGACGATTGCAGTAGATTCACTTGGATCTATTTTGTTCATACTAAAAGTGAAGTATTTTCTATTTTCAAGGCATGTCTTGCACTCATTCAGATACCATTTGCTTCATCTATCAAGATCTTATGATCTGATTCTAGGGGTGAATATATGTCTCATGAATTTCAGAATTTTCTTAAAAAAAAAAATGTATTCTTTCTCAATGTTCTTGCGTATCTACATCACAACAAAATGGGGTAGCTAAGCATAAGAATTGCCATCTACTTGATATGGTTGGGGCTCTTCTTATTGACTCATCCGTTCCATCTCATTTTTGGTGTGAAGCATTAGCTACTGCTATCCATTTAATTAATAGATTGTCCACATCAGTTTTACATAATGTTTCTCCCTATTCCATATTGTTTGGTCACACTGCTAATTATTCTGATTTGTTTATCTTTGGTTGTGTGTGTTTTGTTCATCTTCATCCACATGAAAGACATAAATTGACTACTCAATCTGTTAAGTGCACTTTTCTTTGATATAGTTCCCCTCAAAAAGGATTTCTTCGTTATGATCCTAATGCACGAAGAATTTGAATTTCAAGGAATGTTTTCTTTTTTGAAAATCAAGAATTTTTTCTCTCTCATGTCAACCTTTCTCTCCTAGTTTTTCAATTCTTCATGATGAGACCAAGCCCTTCCCTATGTCCATTCCTGATACCTCTTCTGCTCTAGTGACTCGGTTTAAACCTGGTTTTGTCTACACTCAATGTCATAGCACCCCTTTAGCAGAGTCTCCTATGGCTTCTCAAGATTCTCATCCAACATCAACCATAGTTAATCCTGCTTCTGTTCCTCAGAAATCTACCCATGTCTCTCACCCACCGGATCGGTATGGTTTTTCTTCCCTACCTCTATGATTGCTATATTATCTTCCATTGCTATCCCTTCTTGTTACAAAGAGGCTATGTAACATGAGTGCTAGAAACAAGCAATGCAGACAGAACTTGATGCAGTTGCAGCTAATCAAACCTGGGATGTGGTACAATGTCTTCCTCCTATCAAACCAATTGGTAGTAAATGAGTAGACTCCTTAAAGCTTTGGGGAATCGCAATGAGTATGGCATAGATTATGATGATACTTTTACTCTGGTTGCCAAGATGATTACTATTTGCTTGTTACTTGTTCTTGTTGCTTCTAAATCTTGGCAATTATGTCAGATGGATGTCAAGAATGTTTTCTTGCATGGTGATCTAAAGGAGGATATCTACATGAAACTTCCATTTGGTATGCCTATTTCCTCCCCTATGGCTATTTGTAAATTGAAGAGGTCTTTGCATGGTCTTAAACAAGCTCCTCGACCTTGGTTTGAGAAATTTCACAATACTTTGCTAGGGTTTTCTTTTAAGCAAAGTAAGTACGATGCTTTCTTATTTTTGCACAAGGGCGATGCTAGAGTAGTATTTTTATTGGTATATGTAGATGATATTATCATCTCTGGTTTGGATAGACTTTTGATTCAAAAACTTCAGTAACATCTTCATAATGTGTTTGACATGAAGGATCTTGGGGATCTTACCTACTTTCCAGGGTTGGAAGTTAGGCCTCAGCAACATGGTTTATTTCTCAATCAACACAAGTATATTCAAGACCGAATTCAGTTTGGGAGATTGGAAGTTACTACTTCAGTTGATACTCCTCAGGAGGTGAATGTTAAGTATAGGAAAGATGAAGAGGAATTTCTCTCGGATCCTACCTTATACCGTAAGTTGGTTGGGAGCTTGATTTATCTCACCATCACACGCCCTGATATTTCCTATGCTGTCCACAATGTTAGTAAGTTCATGGATTCTCCTTGACATCTTCCTTTTGTAGCTATTCGTTAGATTATTCGTTATTTACTTGGGACTCCTAATCATGGACTGTGTTTTTGTAAGGGTTCTTCTCTTCAATTAGTTGCCTATAGTGATGCAGATTGGGCTGGACATCCGGACTCTCGATGTTCTACTTCTGGATGGTGTGTCTTCCTTGGGATTCTCTTATCTTTTGGAAGTGTAAGAAGCAAAATTGTGTATCTAAGTCATCTGCAGAGGATGAATATCAGGCAATGTTTGCTGCATGCTCAGAAATTATGTGGTTGTGTGGTATTCTTTCAAAACTCGGCTTTGCACAGGCACATCCCATGCCTTTTCATGGTGATAATACAAGTGCCATTCAAATTGTAGTCAACCCAATTTTTCTTGAATGTATTAAGCACATCGAGGTTGATTGTCACTATATCCAAGATGCATATGAGTTTAAAGCTATCGTTCTCCCTCATGTGTCCACTGAACACCAAGTAGCTGATATCTTCACCAAAGTTTTGATTCGACAATAGCATCAATACCTAGTTAGCAAACTGTTGCTAAACTGATGCTAGTCGACTCACTAGCATCAATTTAAGGGAGGGTATCAAAGGAAAACTAGGTTTTCTTTAGGATACGGTAGCTAGGCAACTAATCTCCTATTTTAATGGGTTGCAGCTAGGGTTACATGACAACTAATCTCCTATTTTACTAGGATACAACATAACTAAATTTCAAATAGATTAGGATTTATTTACTAATCTTATCTTATATATAAATTAAACTTTTACATATTTAGATAGGATAAAGTCAGGTTAGTTTAGATAAAAATAAAGATGTAGTTTGTTGAGATTCAAATTGGATTCTCAATCTTATCTTTGTAACTATTTCTGGAACTATTTATTATATAATGAGAAGGAAGCACCTTAGAGAGGTATTCGATCAAATCTGATAGAAAAATCTATTCATCATCCATTTTCTCATCATCTCATGATATGGTATTAGATGATAGGTTCACAAGTGAAATAAAATAAATAGTCTCCTATTATCTAATGTCACATCATGAAATGATAAAAATTGAGATAATGAGTAGCATTACTTGCTAATTAATTACTAGTAATTATTCACAACAGATCATGATTGACTCTTGTATATTGACATTGGATGATGAGCCATAGAGATGTGTGTAATTTTTTTTCTTTTTTATTTTTAAACATTTTTTAAACTCTCTTAAATATTTTTTAGAAATGAAAAAAATAAAAGTTCATTAAAAAATACTTCCTTAATTATTAAGTATAAACAAACAAATATTTTCCTACCTTTTTTATGAGAAACAAAATTTGCAACCGTGAATTGTTCAACTGCCGCATAATCACTTTGAAAAACTGAATAAAACATGAGACCCACACGAAACAAATTAATTTTTTAATATTAAATCCCACTCTTTTTCAAAACGATTACACGGCGTTTACGTACTTCACAGTTGTATATGGAATTACTCTTTTTTTATTGGTCGTTTTAACTGTTTGCAGGGGATTGGTATGTCCACTGAGGATTCTCAATCCTCACTTAAACATGTAATTTTTTATTTTTTTTTACTTTCTATTCAAACATTTTTTTAACCTTTTAAACATTTCAAAAGAAATCACAAAATCATTAAAAATACTTTCTTAATTATCATTATAATCGTCATTGTCTTCTATAAATATTGATAGTGGGTCGATAAGTGAGGAAGTTTATACAAACTAGTTGAAGGCAAGCGAACCTAATACTATCTAATAATCCAATATATAATTGTTAAAACAAAATTATTTAATGAATTGGGATCTATAACTTTAAGGATGAATATATATATTTTTAGTAGAAGTAGCCCAAGAAGTTCATGTGATTTTATATAAATTTTAAAAATTGTATGAACTAAAATTAAATTAATATTAAACCATGTTTTTCCAAAGGAAGGTGCTGAAGCCTTCCCGAAGTTCAAGAAAAATCAAGAACAAATGAACAATATGATATTTGAGGGATCAAAGCCTCCAGGACATGAAGTGTGTTAAACTTTCTGAATGAATATTCCTTACACACGTTCTAGTTCTTATACCTATGCATTACAATTATTCTCATTATACTGGTAAGGATAAAATTATAATCTAACTACATTAATTGAGGACTCTGTCATTACATCCTATTAATGAATCACATGCTTCCCATGTGCTTCTTATTCCTTTAGTCCCCAACTCAATTCATCTCGATAGATTCTCATTTCTTCTTAAGTGTCCCTTGCACCACTGCACCTCCACTGTACCTCCACTCACAACCATAACAAATTTCTCCCTCTTTAGTAGACCTTGGTCACAAGGTCAGGGTACTAAAAACATAGCTTCTATAGTGACCCAAGATGAGTCTTCCTCAGGCGCTCCATAACATTTAACTAGTAACTCAATGAATGATTGATTGTTACAAGCTGTCATTATTCTTTGCAAAATGGACTCGGGTTCAATTCTCATACAACCATGAGAATCTGTCAAAGGTAATGAAGATGAGATCGTAGGATCTTACTCCGCAAGTTTCTTCAACTTCAATGCATGAAAAACTAAGTGCATAGAAGAATTAAGTGGCAACTCTAATCTATAGGCCACTTCTCCAAGACACTCCAACACCTTAAATGGACCACAATATCTTGCTACCAATTTAGGATTGGAACCAATGGAGATACTCTTCTACTTGTACTTTTGTAACTTCAAGTAAACAAAATCACACACCTCAAACTATCTTACAGTGTACCTCTTATCATAATTTTGTTTCATTCCTAACTGTGCAGCCAAGAGATTCGTCTTCAACAATTCTAAAGTCTCTTCCTTGGATCTTAACTCAGAATCAACAGCATGATTCTGTGTAGTACCTTGCACATATTGCATCAAAGAAGGAGGTGCAATGCCATATAAAGCCTCAAAAGCTGTAATTCTTGTTTGAGGAATATATGGGAATATTATGTCACCCTTTTGCCATTGGTAGCCAATGAACTCATTACTTTGGCCTCTCATTAACAAAGCACCTCACATATTGTTGAACACACTTGTTACCTATTTCAGTTTGACCATATGATTGAGGATAGTAACCTGAAGCGAAGTTCAACTGTGTTCCATGTAGTCTAAGCATTTCCTTCCAAAAAGGGCTTGTGAAAACCACATCTCAATTCGTGACAATGGTTGCTGGCATGCCATGTAACTTCAGAATATGAGAAATGAACAACTTAGCTATTGTTTATGCAATGTAGGGGTTGGACAATGGCAAGAAGTACTGAGCATATTTAATGAATCTGTCAACTACTACAAAAATTACAAATAACCCTTATGACATAGGTAGTGTTGTGTTTTTCTTTCAAAATTGTTTGCTCTCTAGGTTTTTGTCGCTTTGCTAGGGTTGGTGGTTATTGGACGCCGCTTGGCTGTGATGGTGGCTACTTGGTCCATGCCAATCACGGTAAGATCATTAGTCGACGTAGTCTCGTCTCGGCTTGTGCCTATGCAAGAGGCAAAATTGATTGAAGGGGAATCATGTTTCATTTTTAACAAGGATGAGATTAATCAAACAGCGGCTCCGTTTAGATTTTCTGTAGTGTTATCCTTCCAGAGACGCCATTCTTCTCTGGATATTATCCAGGGGTATATTAAAACTCTCTGGGGGTCAATTCTAAGCCAGTTGTTGGGGCCATGAGGAGGGCTCGTAACGTGTTGGTTCGATTGACTAATGAAGCAGATTTTGTCACAGCAATGTCCAGGGAAGTTATGGATATTGCTAACGTACCTTATAAAATTTTTTATTAGACTCCTTCGTTTAATGAATATGAGGAATCAACGTTAGCACCGGTGTGGATTTTTTTGCCTAGGTTATAGCTGCATTTTTTCCATGAGTCTACGTTGAAAATTTTTGCTGGACCTTATGGGAGATATTTGAAAACAAATAACGCAACTGCTTTCATTTCCAGACCTGAAGGAGCCAGAATGTGTGCAGAGATGGATGTGTCTCTCGAGCATAGGAATTATTTCTGGATTAGACCTCCAAATCAAATGGGAAGCCATTTTTAAGAAGTTATTTTTGAAACTCTACCTGCGTTTTGTTCGACATACCATCTTCAAGGGCATTCGAATAATACATGTAGAAGGGAAAAGCTGCATGCAGGGAAGGACAAGGGTAAGGCTAAAGTGGTTTTGTCTCGAGCTAAGAAACATAAACAGGTGTGGAAATCAGTGAAAAAACAGACTCAGGTGCAAAGGCAGAAAGCAGAGGAGAATGGTAATGAGAAACTGATTTTATATGTGAGGCAGGATGGGGTGGTGGTATCGTCATTTGCATTGGTGAACAAAACGAAACTCATCAAGAAAGCAAAATAAGGATTTGTATGGAAGGAGAAGGGAATGAGTTGATTGATAGGGATAGGAAAGTGGAAGGGCATCTCAGTTTGATAACACATCTGACGTTCAGAGGAAAGATCAAGGAGCTGATATGATTGAAGCAGAAGCAACGGTTCTGTTGGAAAAAATTGTTAATCCTGAATTAGAAAGAATAGCTGATTTGGTGGTGGGCGATGACACTGGTAAGAAGAGTATTATGGGTGGTTCTAAGCAAACAGGGGAACTTATGTGCCTATCAGAAGACTTTTTTGATCTACATCGAGTAAACGAGGGGAGAATCATGAGGATGGAAGAGGAAAACATTGATATTTAGGCTGGGGACACTAAAACCCCAAATGTCAATGTAGATATTATTGGGCATAGTATAGAGCTGGAAGAATGTGAGCTTGAGGGTGTTGAAGAAATAGAAAAAATTCTAGTGGAGATAGATCAAGAAACTGAGATGCCGATTGTCAAGTTAAAGAAAAAAAAGAAAGTCATAATGATTCCTACGAGTATGACTACTCAGTCCTCCAAAAAGATTTAAAATGTTAGACAACATCTTAGTGTCGAATGTTAGGGGGTTGGGGAGTTCTTTTTTGTAACTTCAGAAGCATATTGTGGAAACAAAACCAGATGTATTGGCTATAATGGAACCATTTGTTGTGGAATGTCAAATGAAGAAGTGGGCAAGGAAATTGAAGTTTGATAGTTTCATATCTAATTTTCAGCAGGAAGGAAAAATATGGGTGTTTTGGCAGAAGGACATATCATTGCATTTGTTGTCTTGTACAAAGCAATAGATTTCTGGTGTTTACAAAAAGGGAGAGGAAGAGGTTCTGTTGTCTTTTATTTATGCAAGTTGTTTTCAAGTTGGGAGGGTTCATCTTTGGCAAGAACTGAAATCAGTTCAGAGACAAGATATCCCTTGGGTGGTTGGAGGTGATTTTAACGTTATCCGGTATGATCATGAGAAAATTGGAGGTCTCTTAAAACCTTAGGGTGTTAAAGATGATTTTAATAGATGTATTATGAATTGTGGTCTCATGGAAGTTCAAGAAGAAGGGTCCAAATATCCGTGGTGTAATGGGCAAGAAGGTGGGGGCCGTATATGGGCAAAGTTAGATCGGATTATGGTCAATCAGGATTTCTTTCGGCGATTTCCCACTGCGAAAGTAATTACGTTGGCTAGAAATACCTCCGATCATTGTCCATTGTGTTTAGAAATTGCATCTACTAGATGTTTTTATGGTCCTAGGCCATTTTTTTTCCAACGTATGTGGACTACGCATGCCCAGTTTCAAGATTTAGTTGCGCAAAGCTGGAAGGAACCTACTAATTTTGAAGGATTACTGAACTTGGCTGCAAAATTGAAACGTTTAAAGGTTTCTTTGAAGGAATGGAATTATAGGTCCTTTGGAAATGTTTTTGATAATATTATACACTGGGAAGACAGGATCATATAGTTGGAAGGGAAGGTGATTGATCAGGAAGCGCAGAAGATGAAAAACTCTTACAAGAAGCTCGGAAGGAGCTACATGAATGGTTCCATAGAGAAGAGATTTTCATGGCTCAAAAGGCTAAAGTAAAATGGATTAGAGATGGAGATGCAAATACTAAGTTTTTTCATGGCATAGCTAGAGAGCATAGACGAAAGGCATGGTTTGGCCAAATGAAGTTAAAGAACGATCAAATGCTTTAGACACCGATTGCTGTGCATGATGGTGCAGTGGATTTTTTCTAGAATTTGCTACAATCAGAAGGGCATACCAGTGTTCAAGATGAAGTGTGTAAGTTGATTCATATGACTGTCTCGGAGGAGGAGAATGTTGAGCTTCTCAAGGTGCCATCTATGGAAGAAACGAAAGCTGCTATGAAGTCTATTCCGGAGGATAGTAGTCCGAGACCTGACGGATTTTTGGCCATTTTTTTAATTCATGCTGGGATATAGTGGGAACGGATGTGCTCAAAGCTGCTATGGATTTTTTTTCAAGTGCACCTTTGGATCCATACTATACTTCTACATTTTTTCTTCTAATTCCTAAAACAAATAGGCCGGATAGTTTTGCAAATTTTTGGCCTATAAGTGTTTTTCAAAGATTTTAGTTGGAAGAATTTGGCCTTTACTACCTAGCCTTATTTCAAAAGAACAAGGTGCGTTTGTTAAAAGTCAGAGTATTTTTGAAAATGCTTTGTTGGCACAGGAATTGTTGCGTTGTTTAAACAAAAAATCTAGAGGAGGAAACATTATGGTAAAATTGGATATGATGAAGGCGTATGACAGGTTGGAGTGTTGCTTTCTATGGGAGGCTTTACATGCTTATGGGTTCTCAGACAAGTTTATTGGCCTTCTTCAAAATTGTGTTCAGAACTGCAAATTTTCTGTGATGCTTAATTAAACATATAGAGGGTATTTCCAATCATCTAGAGGGATTTGTCAGGGGATCCACTTTCTCCATATTTATTCATTCTAGCTGAGGAAGAATTCACACGGATATGATCAAGCAAGCTGTGGAAGCACAAAAAATCAAACCCCTTTCCATTCCGAGAGTGAGCATGCAAGTATCCCATTTACTTTATACAGATGATGTTGTTTTCTTTTTAAATGGGAATATTAAATTAGTGAAAGGGCTTATGGAGGTTATAGACTATTATTCGAAGTGGTTGGGGCAAAAGGTGAATAAGGATAAGTCGGCGATTTATTTTTCTAAGCCCATGTCGTGTGTGAGGAAAAAAACGTTACAACAGATCACTGGATATGGTCTTGGAAATTTTCCTTGTAAGTACCTAAGAATTCCTATTTCTCCTTCTGTGATCAGTGTGCGTTGGTTTGAAGAGTTATTTAATAAGGTACGTGAGAAGATAGATGGTTGGAAAGGAATTATTTTATCAGCAGGGGGACGCATAGTTATGTTATGCCATGTATTATCAAGCTTACCTATTCATCTTATGTCAGTAATGGATGTCCCGAAGATGGTAATTAGGAAGTTGAACTCTATTTTTGCTGGTTTTTTATGGGGAGGCACGAAAGAGCACCGTAAAAAACATTGGGTATCTTGCAGAAGGTTTCTAAACTAGTTCTTGAGGGAGGTTTAGGTATCCATGATTTATGGGAAGTTCAGAAGGTTGTCCGTGTGAAGTTGGCATGCAATGCTTTATATGGCAATTCTATGTGAGCTAAATTTATCAAAGAAAAATATTGTAAAAAATATCATCCATTTCAGGATATGGTTTGCTGGAATGCTTCGCCATTATGGAAGTCCATCTCAACTTATTTTTCAGTGATCATAGACCAATCAAGCTGGCAGAGAAATGAGGCAAAAATCATTTTCTGGTGGGAGAACTGGTCGGGTCTTGGCATTCTTGGTAAACAGATTAGTATAATACATCAACCAAAATTGGTGTTGCGGGAAATGATTAATGATAAAGAGTGGAATGATGATGCACTCACAGAGATGCTAGGAGTAGAAATGGCTCAACATATATGCTCAAAGGTCAAGTTGGGCAGGATTGATATGGAAGATAGACTGCATTGGAAGCCATTGAAGGGAAATGATGTTACTATGAAATCTGGGTGGGAGCTGTGCCGATCTAAGTTTGTGGAAGTCAGGTGGGGTTAAATTTGTTTGGGATGCTATTATTCCTCTCAGAGTTTCTTTTGCATGTTGGAAAGGTTTACAAGGGGCGCTGAGTGTGGACACCAACGTACAACGTATGGGTATCTCCTTATGTTATGCTTGTGGGTGTTGTGAGAAACCTAAGATTGAAACTTTGGATCATGTTTTGGGAGATGGGGAGTTTGTGTTGAAACTGTGGAAGAAGGCATCTGATATGCTAGCGGTAGAATTTGTGCAGCAGTATCATTGGAGGGATCAATTATGGTTTTGGATGTCTAGAGCTAAGCAATCATCACAACTGAAGCATTTACGAGGCATTACGCCTATGTTCATTGTATGGGCTTTGTGGATTCGGCGTTGTAGGTTGAGTATGGAGGCTAAACAAATGTCGGTTCAAGCTGGTTGGGAGCAAATCTTTTTTGGTTGAGAAATTTATCTGTTAAAATGAAGAGGAAGAAAAGAGTTAATTGTGGTCATATTAATATTTTACAAAGGTTTCAAATTCCAATAGTTGAAGTTTATAGTCGTAATCGTAGGCCTTAATTGTAAATTCTTATCATTTTTAGGCTTTAGACTAAGTAAGGTTTTTTATTTCATTGTTTATGGTATTCTTCTGGCAAAAGTGAGGTTTTTTATGAATAAATCTGGGGAGGGGTCACTATTGAACATGTGGCCTTAACTCTTTTTAAAAAAAAAAAAAAAAACCCTTATGACATAGGCAATGCTTCAATAAAATTCGTGGAGATATCACTCCATGATCTTATTGGAACTAGCAAGGTCTACAATAGTCTAGCAGGCTGTAAATTTTCAAATTTTTTTTTTTGACACACTGAGCATTCTCTAATAAAGTTATTTATATCCTTCCTCATTCCAGCCCAAATAAAGTTTGTCTTGGCTCTATAATGACTTCTCATATCTAGAATGGCCCCCAATGGCACTATTGTGTATAAACTGTAGAATCTGTTGCTTTAAGGAAGATGTTACTAATAAAAATAATTCTCCTTACTTCAACAACAACCAATTTTTAACCTCAAATGTCTAATTAACTGAAGATCCTTGTCGTAACCTCCCACTGATCCAAAAATTTCTATGTCTAGGAAGTAAGAGGCTTTTAATTCTTTCAACCAAACTGGATCAAGCAATGTGATGGCAGAGAGAGTAGCTTTTGTTCCTGACCCTTCACACCTTCTCGAGAGTGCATCTGCAACTCCAATTTCTTTGCCTTCTTTATATTCAATAGTGAGGTCAAATCCAAGAAGCTTACTTATCCATTTCTGTTGTGATGGTGTGCCTATCTTTTGTTCCAACAGAAACTTCAAACTTCGTTGGTTTGTTCTTATCACAAAGGCAGCCCCTAATAAGTAAAGCCTCCACTTCTTCACAACAAGCACCAAAGCCAGCAAGTCCTTCTCATAGGTAGATAAATCTAGTGCATTGCCATCCAAAGCTTCACTCAAAAGAGCCAAGGGTTTCCCATCCTACATCAACACCGCACCAACACCTCTTTGAGATGCATCACACTCTACCAAGAAGGGTCTTGAGAAGTTAGGAAAAGCTAACACAAGTGGACTGGTGACTGTCTGTTTCGAGTCTTTCTTCAACAATCAACCCATAACTTCTCACAAATTTCTTATTATATCTAGTTAAACCAAGAAATCCCCTCAAGGCTTTAATGGATTTAGGCAGGGGCCAATTAACCATGGCTTTCATTTTAGATGGATCTACTTTTACTCCATCTTTAGAAACTAAATGCCCCAATTATTCTATTTGCACTTAGACAAATCTACACTTACTCCTTTTAGCAAACATAATGTTTTTTGTTGAGGCATCTAACACCATTTATGAAGTGTTGTAAGTGACCCTCCTCGGTTTTGCTATAGACTAATATGTCATCAAAATAGACTATAATAAACTTACAAAGGAAAGGCTAGAATACCTAATTCATCAAGCCTTGAAAAGTTGCTGGAGCATTGGTTAAGCCAAAAGGCATAAACAAAAACTCATAGTTCCCTTGATGTGTTCTCAATGCAGTCTTCTCAATGTCTCCCTCCCTTACTCTTATTTGATGATAATCTGACCTCACATCCAACTTGGAGAAAATGGTGGCACCAAATAACTCATCCAGCAACTCATCTATAACAGGTATTGGAAACTTATCTTTCACAGTTTCCTTGTTGAGAGCCCTATTGTCAATACACATGGGTAGAGTACAATCTTTCTCACCAATAGCACAGGTGAAGAAAAAGCCTTATAGATATGGGCAGTGTTCCTTTCTTGAGATTGAGTTGATGGTCCTTGCTTCTCTTGGATAGCAACCCTTTAGGCTCCTCAAATACCCTCCCATATTCAAGCAGCACAACCTCTATACTTGGATCAACCATTTCCACATTTTGCTCTGGTTCTTGTGGCACAATATGCAGAAGCATCCATGTTCTCTCTATTATAATTAGCTGAAAAATATGTACATCCTCTAGCAATTATGATTTACTAGGGCTTAAACCCTTCAAAACCATAGACTTCTTATTATTCTCAAATGACATGATGAGACTAGTAAAATGCCACAATACAAGGCCCATGGTTCCTAGCCACTATATCCCCACTACAATATCACATCCCCCTAATGATAGCAAAAAGAAATCATTCACAAACTTATTACCTTGTGTCTGGAATTCAACCCCTACCATGACTTTACTTATGATCCTTTCTCCATTACCCACCCTCACTTTAATCTACACCTTGTTATTGACTTTCATTCCCACTTTTTGAGCCACCAACGGATCAAGTAAAATTATGCGTGCTCCTTGTATCCATAAGAATCATTACTGGGAAACCTTGAACTCGACAATTGATCCTCAGGTTTCTTGGAATCAAAAGAACCAACAATAACGTGTAATGAAATGTCTTGCATTTCACACTCCAACCTGAAATTACTAGAATTATTTGTCCCTTTTAATTCTTCATCATTCACCATATGCTCTTCTTGAAATAACATCATGCTTTCCATCACATAAATATGTATTTCTTACACCTATGGGTTGTATTCCACTTTTCATCACAAAAGTAACATAACCATTTTCTCCTCTTTCCTTCAGCTCTGATTGGCTTACTTTTGGAATAGAAACTAGAGTCTTGAAACTACATCCGTTACCCCCAAAACTAAAATCACTTCTTATAGTATTATTGGCTACCAAACCACCTCCCACAGGTACTGCTACATTTCCTCCCATAGGCATTGACACATAAGGAACATGGTATCCTAATACATTTCTACTACTACCTAGAGTACTATAATGTACTCCTCTTGGATCTTGGCCAATCCAAAGGTAAAATTTAAGTTTAGAGGGTGTAACATTCTAATTGGAAGTCGAATTCATCTTTAATCCACTTAAAAAATAGCCTAGCTTGTAATTATCAAATAGGCCCTTTAATCGATTTGAAATTACCTCAAACTGAGATTTATATACTGATACAAATGTGGTTTGCCTCAACCTTGTAATTACTTCCATGAGATCATCATAGTAAGAATTACAAAACCTCAGTTGCAAAGTTGCTACAAAGGAATCCCAAGTGCTACAATTTCCAATCTCCTCAGCATCTTGAAACCAAATTGATGCATTGTCTTCCATATAAAAGGAAGACATCAAGATCTTTTATCCATCCGGCATAGGATGTAGGGCAAAATAATGGTTTGCCTTATAAATCCACCCAATTAGATTTTCCCCATCAAATCTTGGAAAATCTAACTTTATAGAATGAAATTGCATGCCTGCTAATACCCCAGAATGCTGAAAATTGATCCCTTCTTCATTTCTACCATTACCATTATGAGACCCAATTCTTCCCCCATTCACAGCTTCTAGCAATAAATCCATCTTAGAGTCCAATGTTTCCTGATGATCCTCAACTCTCTTTTCTTGTTGTTCTTGATGTTGCCTTAACCAAGGGTAAAAAAAAAAACCATTCAAAACCGGTTTTGTCTAGTACCTTTCCACTTTTCTCAAAATCGGCCCACTTTCAGTCTTCCTTTTTCAAATATTGGTCAAACTGGACTAGAACGGTTCATATATATATATATATATATATATTTTTATGAGTTTTTATATTATATGCTAAATTGCTAATTAATATAACATTTGATATAAAGTTATCATTAAAAATTTAATTTTATAATATAAAATTTTAACCTTTTTTTTTCACAAAAGGGAGGACGGCACCTCTGACACTATATTAAAACCCTCACTTATGGCAGAGGAAAACCCTGGTTGCAAAAAAACCACCAAAATACTACCCAGATTCTCAAAAGTCCCCAACTAAGTGCTACTCAAAAAAAAAAAACGCATCCCTCAAAAAAACCCAGATTAACAACCCTTTTTAAACCTAATATATGCAGTACTCATTCTATCCAACTTATAAAGACGCCTTAATAAAATTGGCAGCTGATCCACCTCAGAAAAGAAATGTTCCTATCCTATAGCACCACATCTAGCAAGTTCATCTGCTACTCTATTACCTTCTCTATACAAATGAGAAATAGAAACATCCAATCCCTCCAACAGAGAAACTAAAACATCCCAAAAATTCCAAAGAGACCGAACTGTACAATATTTCCCCACCAATCAGTTCACCACAATTAGAGAATCACATTCTATATCAATGTTAAAAAAACCAACTGCCTGTATAATTTCACTCCCTCCAAGACAGCACGCAACTCAGCTTCATTGTTAGTAATCGAGCTAAAACATTTAGAGAAAGCAAAAATTAACTTCCCCTCATGATCACGCAAAATCCCCCCACCACCCCCCAAACCCGGATTACCCAGGCAACTCCCATCTAGATTAAGTTTCAATCTACCTGATTCTGGTCTCATCCACCTAATAGCCATAAAACATCCAACCTTCTACATTGAACTATTAATCTCCAGATTCTGCAGAACCCGTAGGTCTCCCCTCTTCAAAAATTCTCCTTCAAATCCATTTACAATAATCCTCACCTATTGCTTAATCGACATCCAAACTTCCATCAAGTTTTCATATTTGCCTTCCATTCTTGCCACACATCGGAGTCTCCATAGCCTCCACACCACTATGCTAGGAATTAATCCCACCAGCCTTCCATTCTTAACTTTAAACATGACCATTTGATCATATGTTATTAATATAAACTATATATATATTAAGGATAAATACATTTTATAGCATAATAAATTATAATATATATATTATTTTTGATAAATACATTTCTATACATTTGATTATATGCATTCATAAAAAGTGTATGTAACCATCAAATTATCACTAACATATATGTAGTCAAGCATGTTTCAGTACCAACTCATTTACAAGTTCTTTTCCACATGTTTTGGAGACGATTTTGAGAGGCAATTCTAGCGATTTTCAAATCCTGTTTCGGAGACATTTTTGGTTATCCCATGATTTACAGAATTTCCAAATTTGGTAAACAATCATTGGTTTGCCAGGGTTTGGCTATGGAGGCCGACCCTACTCCCTTGGTGGGGGTTGTATCGATGAAAAGGGGCACCATTCTATTCACCGCAAGTTGTGCAACACAGTCACATGGATTGGCCTCACATAGCTACATGGCGTCCATGCATGCCGTTGTGAGACTAATAAAGAATTTATGTGTTGAGTTGGGTCAGTACGAAATTAGAGTCAATTGCATATATATATATATATATACTAGGACAAGATCAATGTGCAACACATGTTTGCCTAGGAAGCCAATCTATGGCTTTGATTTCATTCTTACCAAAAAGGTTTAACACCGAAAGAGAATAGAGAAAGGATGTCTATAGAACGTTTTCTCGATGTACTACTATTTCAAGACCTGTGCAAGTGTTATGGGTCCATGTTGAAGCATGAAAGAGTAGAATACTTTTTATAGACACCTTCTTGGTCTATAATAGTTTATTTTGGCACCTTTTTTCGATAAATAGTTTAGTTTGGCACCTAAAGCTAAAATTGAATAAGACCATGTGTTTTCAATCTTATTTCACTATGATTCATGACTTTTTATCGTTATGCATTGAATCCCAGCATGAATTTTGTGTAGAAGCACTAAAAAACCAATGACCATGTTTACTCAGTGACTATTATAGTGGCGCCCCTAGCCCCCGCTTGGGATGGGACATGCAACACAAGGCTACACACTCCTTGTACATGACAGATAATATGCTTTGCATTTAAGTACACTAGCAGTATGCAATATAACGTTGCAGCGGAAAATAAATAAAAGGTCAGAAATTCTAGGCAATGCCAAAATAGCAATTGCGTAGTACATGGTACCAACTACTAAAGTATTAACACTTTGTCCATATCCAAATAAGTATAGCATAAGACAAAATATCCCAATGTATCAAGTACTAAAGTTTATCTCCCAAAACATACGGGACCATATCAAAATATAAAGTATCTTCAAAAGTCGAGGCCTAAAAACCATGAGCCCCGTTTCCAATTTTTTTCTTTTTTCTTTCCTCTTATCAAACAACTATTTTTCTATTTTCTTCAAAGTTAAGGTCCCATTCGGAGCTAGACACCACAAAACTCCACGAGACTTTCGTTGTCCAGGTGGAGAAGATTCTAAATCCATAGCTACATCCTCTGGGCTAGGTGAGGACCTCAATGATTGCCCAAGATAAGTGAACATCTGCTCTACTAGTTTATCGAACCTCAAAAAGTCGAAACAAGCCTGTAAGGTATACTCATCCTCCGTAGAAGAATTATCAATATTCATAATTCTTGGGTATTTTGGGATACCTGTAACAACTTCTACCATTCCGGTTTGGGGAATGGTAGTGTAAACTACCATAGTGAGAATTCGAGAAATCTCAGCAAGTAATCACAGAACATACATTAATCAAAATAAGCATACAAGAGGTACATCATGAGATGCTTGCATGAAACATGTACTTGACTTTAAACAGAAACTTAACGCATTAATTGACCAATTTTGAAAGACTTTGACCTTTTCAGAAAACTTTCTTGACTTTCTTTTCATGTTCATCTTAATTAGAAACCTTTCTTATCAGAAACATATCACAAGATTTGCATCGAGTGATTCTTATCACATGAACTCATATTCTTATTCAGAGAGTGAACACAACACGACTCCTGTCACAACCCCACCCTAGATGAACAGGGCGAGGCGGGACACATACTTCCTTCTTTCATTTCCTTCATTAATATTATTATTAAGTTACGGGATGTTTATATGTTTTTTTTTCTCTACACTGCGGTGTGTACATGGAAAACGCACGGACATGACATGCTTGCACTATGGACTTCTAGTCAAAGGGATGGAACACCTGATAGGCATTTAATTCAACATTTCTAAAAAAAAAGGACTCTCAGAGTCCATCATTCAAACATCAACGTAATTAGTTTCTAAAATAAAAAGGGACTCAGTCCCTTCAATACAACCAAAAAGGGTGGCAAGCCATCATATGAGGGGTTACCATCACCCCTCCATAAATGTCACACCATTACCATCACCCCACCATAGAGTTTACAACATAACTAAAAGAACCACATTGTTTAAAGTAAATAACACAAAACGTCCCCAACATGGGACCCACCCTAAATCCATAACCACAGGCATTAACAACAATGAACCGGGAAAACACTAAACATCAGCCCCTCCCTCTTCAGCAGTGCCTGGCTCCGCAGCTCCTTCATCATTACCTGGACGTTTAAAACATAAACACAAAAGTGAGTCTAATACTCAGTAAGTAGTACACCAGGCCGTTAACTTATTTAACCACATAGTCTTTCTTTTGAAAACATGCATACATAACATTTACAAATTCTTGACAATGCTTTCATGCATAATATCCATAAGAATATAAATGGTACATTTCATGCAAAAACATGCTTTTTAGACTTTTTAGCTTTTCACTTGCTTAGGTCATTGCACACTATTACGCCCCGTATGCTAGGGTTAGGGGTTTTTGGACCAATGGATTCACCTGTGGTCGTGGGTTGGAATCTCATTCTGTTAGGGCGCAGTACTGGGTGCACTAACAGATACTACTACCCGGCATTGCCATCTGCCCATTCGTTCATTGGGTACCCCGATTTCACTTAAGTGGCCATTACGTATTTTCAAACATTGAACATTCATTTCATTCTTTCCTTCCTTTGCATTCTTTCATTTTCATTATCTTTTCTTAGTCCGATGCATATGCCTTTATTAAAAGGTTTCATGCCATGCTATATAAATAAATAAGACATTAGCTATTTAGACGAGTGCACGCATAAAAATCTCATGATGCATTACCTTATACAATACACACAATTATAAGTATTATGGTGCTTAACAGGGGCTATCAAGAAGGGCTTATACATAATATATTTTCATACTTTACCTTTAAAAGAACATTTGAAGAGAAAGAAACATCATTTCATAAGAAACGTGTGTAAAGAGCATCGTCATAGCTACTTACCTGCGAGCTTTACTTAATAGGTTCCTTTGAATCTTGAAAATAGATTCCTATTCAATAAAATGAGATAGACACATTAACATTTACCTTACTTGGAACTTAGCTAATCGTTACTCTTACATACTAACTTAAATTCCAAATCTTGGAATTAAGCGCTTCCTTAACCCACTGATCTACCCCACATACATGGCGTTAGCTCACCATTATAAAATCCTCATCCTATACCATTTAAAGAGACTCATGAAAGCACATTACCCATTGGTGGTCCCTTTTTAAAAGGTTATTGTTTACCACATAAGGATGGGTTGAAATCATAGATTAAAACACACAATTAATAGAAATTTAAATAAAAAGGAAAAGGCACCAAGAAGTATTTCAAATCTGAAAATTTTTCAATGAAGGGGCATTGGAAAATTTTTGCAATACCATTGTAGGAGATGATTCCATCAAAAGGCCAATGTTTGCAAATAAAATTTTTGTCACTTCATTTCAAAGGTTCTCATGCTATCATTCATCTTAAATTGAACCAAGGTAAATTTAAACAAGGAATTAATGGGCTGATTAGGCTTCAATGGAAGGGTAGAAAGAAATTTCTGAAATTCTTGGATAGCCCATAGGCTTTGTGCTTTCATGCTTTTGAAACATCCTTTACTTAACCCAACTCCATCTACATAAATAAACCATATTAAGGATATAAAAACTTAGGAAATCATTTCTTATCTTTAAAAAAAAACAGGTTATAAAGCATAAAATATAGCACAAGGCAAACTCAAAGTTTTCAAGGTAAACTTACTAGTTTAAACTAAAATCATTAGAAGCTTACTTAGGCCATAAGTTCAATAGGAAAGACATGCTTAAAAATCATAACTTAAACTCCATCTATGTAACACATAAAAGGCATGGCTTAACTAGAATTAAATCATGGATTAGCTTGATTAAAATGCAAGGAAAACTATCACAAGGTGTCTTGCAAACACACGGCTGGAACCCAAAAACAGAGCACACACACACACGGCTGGAAATCCAAAAAAAATAGAGCATCATACATACACGGCTGGAATTCCCAGAAAATCATAGCTTAATTCCTTCCATTTGATCATCAATTAGCTAGAACGTAAATCAGAAGGAACAAAAGAGGAGATCAACTCAAAATCATTGCACAGAAAAATCGGTTTGCACCTAGAACCCGAAACCCCTAAATACAAGACATAACCCTCTTAGCATGGTTCCAGATTTCTCAAGAAATCAAGAGAAAAACATAGTATTACCTAGCTCAACAAGTTGTGAACTGAAGGAGGAGAAGAGATCCAAGGAATCGAGCCACAAATTTTGTTCTCCTTGAAAGAAGATTCAACTGAAACCCAAGCTTGAGAGAGAAGAGAATCGGCTTGGAGAAAGGAAGAGAGGTGTTCAGTACAAGGGAAAACCGAAAGGGTCCTTTCTGTGTAGTTGGAAGCGTCTGCACTTTAGGGCTTGAAGGAGGTTTTTCTTGGCTTCCTCTGGAAGTCGAACTGGCGTGTAGGAGAAAGATGAGAAGTGAAACCCGAGTGGCTTAGAGGAAAGGTCGGTCAGCTTAAGGAAAGGAGTCAATGCTTCCCTTGGAAGATAAGGAACGGACGGTGTGGATCAAGGCTTGGGACATATATTTTTTTTCTTAGATGCTCATCCTATGGTGGAGAAGGTTGGGCCACTTCTTCAATTAAATAAAAAGGTTGGGGCTTAAGGGAAAGATATTATAAGATCTAAAAATATTCCCTTAGGTTATTTTAATGACCCACATAAAATTATAAGAGCACACATCTTAAAATAAAATAATAAATATTTAGATCATAAAAAAAATCTTTACCTCAAAAATATCTAACTTAAGAAATTAAATTAAAGAAATGACGTAAGAACCTACGTAGTAGGATGCGGGTATTACAACTCCCCTCCTTGGGCCGCATGTTCCCACTAGTCATTGTACCATAATCGATCTATAGGCGACACTCACAAGCGGGATTCTCCCACCATCTCTGCTTACCATCATCCCTACCGCATGCATCGTAGGTGGGAATTACAAGTGAGATTCTACCACCATTCCTACCGTATGCACCATAGGCAGGAGTCACAGGTGGGATCCTACCACCATCCCTACCGTTCATGATAGAACTTTGACACTTATCTTTAAAAAAAAAAATCCACTTTCTTTTAGAAAACATTTCCCACATGCATGAGACATGTAACTTAAGAACTTCATACTTTTGCTTGACATGTGACATATGGGATGCCATGCATGAATTAACCAAACATAACATGTTCAAATTATAGCATGGTTACACCTAATGCAAGAAACATTCAAACTCATTCATGGAATCATGAAGACATGCATAGGCCGAATCATATAGGGGTAAAAGTCATGAGATTCATCACTTAAACATGTTCCAATCTTCAAGCATATAACATAGGAAATCAATGCATGATGAAACAAACATGGAATCATGACATTTAGCTAGGATCCAAAACATACAACACATGTTATGGCCGAAACATCAAGGCACTTAGTTCTTCAATTTTAAACATGTCAAAACTGAAACATTCACCTAGTTTTTTCATGGCATTTTCATCACAAATTCCAAATATGAAAGTCCTTCCATAGGTTGATATAAGATCAAATTAACATAATCAATAATCAAGCAAGAGATAAACCAATCAAAACAAACATGGAAATGAAAACGATCTACACAATCATATACAAGTGTTAACCAAAGTAGGTTGAGTGTATACTTACAAAAAATCATGAAATGAGACAAAAAGCAAGCTGTAAATCCGAGTATCCGTATTAGAAAAACAACTAAAAACTTTGCTTTGTGTTCTAAAGTGTAAGTGTAAGTTTCTAGGGCAATACTTGCCTACTTCTATTCGGCCTTTTAGGGTTTTGGAGTTAGCCCTTCTTCATTTCATTCTTAGAATAAAGAAAATCCTAAATAACCAAAGCTATGAGTGATGGCTGAAAATCATAGTGAACAAAACTCTCTTTTATAATCGGCACCAAAGATTTCACAAGAACCCTAAACCATTTGTTAAGAAATCTAAAGAAAAGTAAGGTTTCTAGCTTCCATATTGACCAAATGAGATTTGAATCTCATTTTTGGTTTGAACAAGTATTGTGTGTGTGGCACTAGAAGAGAAACCGATTCTTACCTTTGCTAGGTTTAGTGTGCCGAAAATTGTAACACCCCTCCTAAAAAGGCCCTTAGGCCTTGACCTTAGTAGCCTAAGTCTTAGTTAATTAAGAGTTGAGCTATTTGAGAATAAAGAATGTTTTGGATATTTGATTTGGCAAAACGACGTATACTTTGGGTTTAGAAGAATTATTAGGACATTCTAATGCAATATTGATTTTTGAAGAAAATGAAATTATTGGTGGTTGATTGGAGAATTTTTAGTGATATATTAATAAGAAGCCAAGAGGCCCGTAAGGGGATGACATATGGCACATTGGATGGTTGCCACGACAATGGGCTAAGTAATTTGGGTAAAATTATTGATGGACACTAGGTCAAACTTTATGGGCATAAGACTTTAGGCCTCTAATGTACTAAGGATGCGATGGGCGAAAGTTAAGATGTTAAAACGATCATAGGCTCAACTTGATAGATATAAAGTTTTAAATATTTCTTGGAGGACTCTAGAAAATAGGCTCAATGAAAAGGACATAAGGCTATTGGGCCTAACTTCGTAAGAGTAGAAGTATTAGGCTCTTAATTATGGGTTAATTACTTACATTAAGGTTGATAGTGGGATTAGTGTTAATCATGGTACTTAGTGTTAATGAGTTAAGGATTAAAGAGGCAAGCTTAGTAGTAATTTTGGTGAGGCTTTTTCAAGTGAAATCATTTTTAGAGGTTGAGAACCCCTTAAAGATTCTCTGCAAGGTTCACCATTGAATCTTGATCATTCTTCTGTGAGTTCTTTTGGTGTGTGAATTGTTGGTTTCCTTTGTGTGATTCTAAGTGACTGGCAGTGAGATTC
The DNA here is from genome assembly GCA_029856935.1 of Cyclocarya paliurus. Classification (NCBI taxonomy): domain Eukaryota; kingdom Viridiplantae; phylum Streptophyta; class Magnoliopsida; order Fagales; family Juglandaceae; genus Cyclocarya; species Cyclocarya paliurus. The sequence goes on from CM056958.1 coordinate 12,900,323, forward strand.
TAGAAAGAACCTTACACTGACCCTTGCAAAGCTACAGAGGACGCCACCGTTATCTTGCTTTGCCCAACAGATTCACATCCAACAAAGAGAAAATAAAATGAAAAATAAAAAAAAATAAAAACCCATAAGAAACCATACCCTAACCACACTGGCAGCAAGAACGAAGAAGAAGAACCCAAAGATACACCACTATGAGAGGAAGGTTTTCTTCGGCGTCTGACATCCAAAATCATTTTGATGGATACCGAAGACCAAGAACCCAAAACTTTCACCTCGAGAGGGTTTAAAGCTAAAAAGGTCCCTCCAAGAGAGATCAAAATGTCTTTAGCTTGCTTGTGCCAATCTCTGAGCATCTAATCTGCTTACAAAAACCAAAAAATAAAACATTGGGACAAGCTATGAGAATCGAAAGCTCTAGGGGGAGAATGAGAGAGAGGGAAGAACCCCAACGTGAAGAATTGAAGGACTCGGAGTAGATTTCCGCGGAGTAGGCTGTCGTTGACCTTGGATAGGAATTTTTGTCAAACTCTAGGAATATATTTAGAAACCAAAAAAAATGGAGAACAAAAAGTGCTATGGGGAGGGATGACATCGAGGGATGACAAAGCCCTCCTTTCCGACATGCTCCGCGGCTGCTGACGAAGGTAGGGACTGTGAGGTGGAGAGAGAGAAAAGGGAGGGGCTCTGAGTTAGAAAAGTCAGGAGGGAGGGGGAGCCGAGAATGAGAGAGATGGAATTTTGTGTGGTCTGAAATTTTTCAAAGATAATAAATCATAATATCATTGCACTTGAAAAAATCAATTTTAACCTCAAAAAACCTAAAAAATAGAATAAACGACGATACATTATTTCTCTCACCAGGGTTCCTGGGGTAAAGGTTTCTCTCCTATCGTGTGCAAGGTCTTGTCGTTCATCTTGATTCTACGTTACATTATTTCTCTCAATGCATTCTGGATACACTATGGATGCAAGTCTTGAATTATTGTGTGCACGCTTGTCGTTAACTGAGCAGGAGGAAGAGGTTATGAAGGTTGAGGAGCATTCCTTGGGGGATGCTCTTGTTAGGGGTGAAATTTTTTTGTTGTTCAAGTTGTTAACCTCCAAACACTTCAACAAGGAAGCGTTTAAGTCTACTATGAAGAAGGTTTGGTGTCCTATCCATGCTTTAACCATTCGTGACTTACAACCCACGTTGTTTATTGTTGAGTTCGAAGATATGAAAGATAAAGACTGTGTTAGACGTGATGACCCTTGGAGCTTTCATAAGCAACTTTTTCTAACTAGTGATGTGGACAGATTGAAACAAACTCACCAAATTCATCTTACTGAGGCTCTGTTTTGGGTCTGCATACATGACATACTAGTTATGGCACAAAATGATACAATGGGAAACCTCATTAGCAGAGCTATAGGAAAGGTCATGGCACTTGATTTAACCTGATGAAATGGCTTATGGTGAGTTTATGCATATCGAGGTTTGCATAGATGTGCCAAAGCCTCTTTTACGTGGAAAGAATGTCTGTGTGGGCTCATCTCAACCTGTCTAGGTGAATTTCACATACGAACATCTTCCTAATCTGTGTTATCTCTGTGGTTTGATTTGACATAGCCATCGTGAATGTGATCTTTGGGAGGAGTCTATGAATTCATTGAAAATATCTGAATTTCCTTATGGCCATTAGCTCCATGCAGGGGTTGATAGTAGCCCTACTCTGAGTCATTTCAACCAACAACTCAATTAGCGAAGCCCATCGGTGGACTCTGAGTAGTAAATCTGAGAATAACCGTTGGATGGAAGTTTCAGTAGATCATTCAAATTCTGAGTAGCAATTACCCCAAGGGGCCAATCCAAATCATGCAGGTTCCAAAAAGTGGTTACACTATGAGGCCAATCCTAATCAAGTAAGTCCAAAAAAGCAATTATTTTCAGTTTATCATGATGCAAAACTTTGGGTTTAGATCTCTGTAAGATATCTTGCGCTAAAATAGGAATTTCAAATGATACATGTTTGATGGGGGTCTCTGAGGGTTTTGTTGCTAATGGGGGCATGTCAGTAACTATTGAAGAAGTTGGTTTTGGGACTCAAGTTGCTGGGATTGAAGAAGCTTTGGATGAATTCCAACTTCAAGTCATTGATTCACATAAATGGACAAGGCTCGAGCATCCTTGTATGCACGACAAACTGAAGATTGGTGCTAAAAGGGCTTATGTTTCAAGTCTGAGAGTGGAGGCCCCTAGAGTGTCTAAAAGATTGAAAAATAAGGGAAAATTGGGTGAGGAAGTCAATGGTATTAATCAAATTGATTTGGTGGTGGCTGATGTTCAGGCCCATCGAGCCCCACGAGGATCCTAAGCTAGAATACCCGAGGGCTTGGGAACCCTCTTGGTATTTGACCTATTCAAGAAACAAAACTTAGAGCTGCTAAAATGGAACTATGTAGAGTAAAAATAAACTATGCAAACTAGTTAATAGTTGATGCCTCAGGCGGTAGTGGTGGATAGATCCAAACTTCCTGAAAGGTTGGATAGATTTTTGGGGAATAAAGTATGCAGAAAGCAAGGCAGAAACTTAAACTGGTGCAATAAAAAGACCCTTTTGAACTAAACTCTAAGGAAGTTAATGCAGCATTTGAAGAAGCTCATAAATGATTGAGTAGGGAAGAATTGATGTGGAAGCAGAGATCTCGAGCCCTGTAGTTAGCTAAAGGTGACCAAAACATAAAGTTCTTCCATACTAAAGCATCTCAAAGACAAAAGAAGAATAGGATCATTAAACTCATGGATGAAGGAAGACATTGGCATGAAGGAGAGTATTGTGGTAACCTTATCATTAACCATTTTACTTCCTTGTTTCATCTTCAAGTGCTTGTAATATACCTTATGTGCTTGATAACATAGACAGCAAAGTCACAGAGGAGATGAATGCAAATCTTACTAAGCCATATTCTATGAATGAAGTCAATAGAGCTCTAAAAGAAATGCACCCCTCAAAGGCCCTAGGACCTGATGGCATGCCCCCTTTATTCTTTCAACAGTATTGGCCTCAAATTGGTAATTCTATATTTGTTGTTATCCTCCATGCTTTAAACTCTAATGATTTCCCAGAGGCAATCAATCATACTTATATTACCATGGTTCCCAAGAAGAAGAATCCTGTTAGAATCAATGACTTTAGACCATTAGCCTCTGTAATGTAATATACAAGCTGATATCCAAAGTCATTGCTAATAGGATTAAATATGTCTTACCTATTGTTATTTCAGAAACCCAATCTGCCTTCTTACCTGGTAGATTGATTTCAAATAATGTCCTTGTTACCTATGAGGTTCTTCATATTTTAAAAAGGTAAAGGGGGGGGGGTAAGAAGGCTTATATGTCTCTAAAGCTAGACATGAGTAAAACTTATAATAGGATAAAATGGCCCTTTCTTGAAGTAGTTATGTTAAAGCTTGGTTTCCATGAGAGATTAATCCAACTTGTTATGAAATGTGTTCAAAGTGCCTCACTTTCAGTTCTTATCAATGGAGCTCCTTCTGGACATATTATTCCTTCTAGAGGATTGAGACAAGGAGATCCCATTTCTCCTTACCTATTCCTGATGTGCACAAAAGGTTGAATTGGTTTGCTAAGAAGAGCAGCAAATTCAAACTCCATCCCTGATATCAAAGTCTGTCGAGGGGCCCCAAGCATTAATCATCTACTGTTTGCAGATGATAGCCTCATTTTTTGTATTGCTAACGTTGACACTAATCACAGATTACTTGAGCTATTGAAAATTTATGGTGATACTTCAGGTCAACTGATTAACCAAGACAAGACTGCCATGGTGTTTAGTCAGAATACTAAGGCTACTAAAAAGAGAGCTATTATGGAACTATGGGGTAATTCACAAATACAGCACTATGACAAGTACCTAGGTTTACCACATTGATTTGTAAATCAAAGATGACTACATTTGCTGAGATTATAGTTGAAACTACAAGGATGGAAAGGCAATATATTTTATCAAGAGGGAAAGGAGGTGTTGCTCAAAGTAATGGCTTCAGTTATTCCATCTTATGCCATGTCTTGTTTCAAACTTCCTCATAAGTGATGTGTTGACTAGAAGGAATGATGGCAAGCTACTGGTGGGGAGAGAAGGAAGAAAGAAAGATCCATTGGGTCAGCTGGCATGGTATGTGCAAGCCTAAAACTATAGGAGGTTTAAGTTTCAAAGATTTGGAAACCTTGAATATGGCTATGCTAGCTAAATAAAGTTGGAGGTTGCTGCAGTACATAGATGGTTTGTCCTATAAGGTTTATAGTGCCAAGTACTTCTCTAATTCTAATCTATTTGAGGCCTCTCTTGGTAATTCACCCTCTTTTACATGAAGAGGGATATGGGAGGCTAAGAATTTGTTGCTCAAAGGAGGGAGATGGAGTGTGTGTAATGGTAGTAGTATTCATATCCTCAAAGACTCTTGGATTCCTAGTTTTCGAGAACTAAGCGAAGAAGCTTCTGTTATGTGCAACCAATACATAAATGCACAGCCTGAATTGGATGATCAAGTCTCTTCTTTAATTGACTGCAATATACATTGGTGGAATATATCTAAGATCAGGACTCTCTTCAATCCAAAAATTGCAGAGGAAGTGTTGAGGATTCATCCAAGTTTTTCAAATGAACTAGACAAGTGGATTTAGGGGCATGAAAAGAGTGGTGCTTTGAATGTTTGAAGTGCATATAGATTTTTCAAGGAGTTAGTCACCATTAATATAGGAGAGACATCAGCTGAGGCCTCAGGTAAGAATTTTTGGAAGGCTATGTGGAAACTGAAAATTCTCCATAAAGTCAGAATGTTTGCATGGAGGGCATGTAAAGAGATTCCTCTCACAAAGTCTAACCTTTTCACGAAAATGGAAATGGTGGATGACTCTTGTTGTTTTGTGATAATTGAAGATTTAGCCCATGCTTTATTCTTTTGTCCAACTATACATCAATTTTGGGTGAACGAACTTGTTATTTTATAGAAAATGGAATCTTTCAGATCTTTTATGCTAACTGCTATGGAGATTTATTCTACAAAGTCTGCTAAATGTTTTACAGATTTCATTCTCATGGCATGCTAAATGTTTAACAGATGACTTATTTTACGAATAAGTCATAACCTATGCTCTCTCTTTGAAGGATTCCCTACCTACAGGTTCTCAACAGCAAGTTTTGTTCAAGAATTTGAATTATAGGTGGAATCCTCCTTCACCAGACTGGTTTAAACTAAATGTAGATGGGGCACTTTTCTTTGACTGCAATAAAACTAGAATTGGAGCTATACTTTGCACTGATTGTGGTGAGGTGCTCATGGCCCTTAGCAAAGTAGAAGAGGAATTCTTAGAACCAAAAAATGTGGAGGCTATGGCAGTTTTGAGAGGTCTCCAATTCTGTTTTCAAACAGGCATTCATAATCTACTTATTGAAAGTGATTGTTAACACTTAGTAGATCAGATAAACAGTGTTGCCGAGCCTTGTTCATCTATGAGTACTGTGATTACTAAAATGAGAAGGCTTATGCTCAAATTTATGTATTGTAAGATCCAACATGGCTTCCGTATGGCTAATGCAGTAGCTCATCACCTAGCAGTACCTACGGGTCACAATCGTAATGTGTGTATGTTGAGATCTTATAGATAATTTCCCATGAAGTTATAATAAGTTCATGGAGCCATGATGATTAATTAAAATTTAACAGCATATTTTGTTTCTAATCTTGAATTGGGTATTTTATTCTTTATAAAGAGGTTTTCTCATTACTATAATATTTAAGGTAAAGGGTATGTGCAAGGTGGATAATTGTGCAATAGCACAGTAATTGAATCGAGATTTTCCCTCAATGAATTGTGTAGAGCTATATATCGCGATAATTTGAAGTTTGTTATCTCATAAAGTGAAGAACAAACATGCGTTTCTTTCAACCTTAATCACTACCCAGCATTCTAGTCCAAATGCCTCCCCATGTAACTAGTGACATAACCATTGCATTCAATCAGCCAATTAAAGCATTGGCAATGGCTTACACATCTTCATATTCATCTTCATATTTTCATAATATCTGTTCAAATTGGTCTACATTGAATTATGCATCTTTAAAATTTTGCATAGCTATGAATAGTATGTCTTCAAATTTGATTTTTGCACAACTAGAGTTTTTGTTATAGTTTTAAGAAGAAAATGAGGATTATGTCGAGGAAATATCTGATTGAAAGTCTATTTTTTGGCACACCAAACACATTATTGGAATGAGTCCCAAAATGATGAAAAAATATTAGTATTTTAGTTATTTTCTAACTACAATGGTTCCACAATATGTGATGTATTGACAAACCAGAGTTGCAAGTAGCAAAACTCATGAAAAGTTGTAGTTGACTTAGCCAAAGGCTCGAGGAAAGTGAAAATTGCTTATGCACTAGTGATTCTCGTTTTACCCAACAAGCCAAACAAGAGCATCATCATATATTTAAGTATAATTGGTGGTGTATATGATCTTACATTATTTGAGAATGTGAAGTTTTTACTCTTTAGAATAATTCTAATGGCACTCCAATTATACCATTGATATATACATTGAGCCTGTATACCCACATGATCAAAACCATAACTAATTTTTCACCCATGTGCATGTGTCCCTCTACCATGTATGCATCCACATGACCTCCGTCAGCACCATTGATCGTCGACTTTTGACCATTGACTCTGATAGTTGATAAGATGTTTTCAACTAAAATTTTGGCCCTGATTTCATATTTCCAATCTATGTTTTCATAATATCTCTTGCAATGACTCAAAATGGTTTTTCATGTCCAATTCCCATTATTTTGGATGGTACGAACTACACCATTTGGGCTTAATTTATGTGAAGTTTTCTCAAGTCAACCAAGGGGTCTATTAAGTCTGATGACACCTTTTGGACTTGTATGATTGATTCAGAGAGTAATCATTATCAGATTCTCACATAGTCTCGTAATACTACCACTCCATGAATTGTGTCTTGTTTGGCCCTTTGGATGACTCATAGTCTGCCTAGGATATACTTGTCACTTGCTACTTATCGATTGATTATCCCCAAGAGAACTTACTGATACTTGATCTCTATCAACTAAAGTAAGAACCAAGCTAGAGTATCAATGACTATTTTTCCCACATGAAATTCTTATTTGATCGACTTTCTTTCTCAGATCTAGCTTGGAGGGATCCAAAGGATGCTAAACTACATGTTACACAGAGAGAGCAGACTTGACTTTTATTAGTTTTTTATGCCACTATGTGATTAAACCACTTTGAGGGAAACTTTTGCATCAAAATCCTCTTCTATCATAGGACACGGCTGTTTTTAACCTTACTCAAGAAAAGGCTCATCAGCAAACATTGCTTTCCCATCATACCAATTCAGTCTTAGCTACCACATCTTCTAGTTCATCATCTTCTCAACCAGAGCCTCCTAAAAACATGAGCCCTCGTTGCCTTCCTACCAAGAATCGAGAATACTGTCACTATTACAAACATCCATGACACACTATTGAGAAGTGTAGGCATCGCTCGAAGGTCCCCAACCCACTGTAGTTGCTGCTCATACTGAGAGTCCTACATTTCTCATAATTGGTCCTTCTAGCAAGTCTTCTGAACCTACTTTCAACCTCTCCAAAGCAAATCACGAGGATCTAATCAACCAGGCTCTTACCCGTTCTGGTAATGCATCTTCCTCTGCCCTTTTAGTCTTGCCAAGTAAAGCTTCTCCTTAGATCTTTGACTCTACATGTTGCAATCACATGACACCTAACCAATCTACATTTACTAAATCTACACCGTTATGACATTCATCTTCAATACACAACTAATGGCTCTACTATGACCATTCAAAATCTAGGCAGTGTCCATACATCTAATCTTTCTATTCCAGATCTTTTTCATGTCACTAAACTTTCATTCAATCTTCTCTCTATGGGCCAATTGTGTGAACTTGGTTACAAAATTGTGTTTACTTCGTTGGTATTGTTGTATAGGATTCTCAGACCAGATAGATACATGGGATCGGGCATAGAGTTGGGTGTGTTTCATTTCTCATCCTTCCACCTTCCTAAACCTAACGTTGCTGGAGTTGCTTCCTCCACTTCTTCACCCTCACTTTCCTTTTGGAACTTTCGTCTTAGTCATGCATCTACATCTCGGGTATAATCTAAGGGTTTAATAGGTTCAACATCCACTAGTCCTTGTCATTTTTATTACATTTCTTGTCATCTTGGGAAACAAATAGCATTGCCTTTTAATACTAGTGAGTCTATGGCATCTACTTATTTCAATCTAATTCATTCCGATGTTTGGAGACCTTCTTCGTTCCTAGTACTAGTGGCTGAAGATATTTTATAATCTTTGTAGATGATTTCTCTCATTATTCTTGGAATTTCTTAATGAAATCAAGTTTCGACTTATTAGATATTTATCACAACTTTTCCAAAATGATTGAAACTCAGTTCTCAAAATGCATTAAAGTCTTTTGTTCTGATAATGCTTTAATGTATACTCAACATGCCTTTCATGATATCCTTAAATATTATCACATTATTCTTCACCTTTCATGTCCAAGTATCTTGCAACAAAACGGGAGGGCCAAATGTACTTAGACACATTCTAGACACCACTCATGCTTTCCTCCTATCACCATCCTTGCCTACTCCATTTTGAGGTGAAGCCTCTCTCATGTCAGTCTCCCTCATCAACTGGTTGCCTTCTCCTATTCATAATAATGATACTCCTTACAAGAGATTGTTTGGCTCCACTCCTGCATATCATCACCAACAAGTTTTTGTTTTGGTATGTTTCATTTTACAACAACAACACAAGCACACCAAACTAGCTCAAGCCTCGCTCTCAGTTTTGTTGCTTTCTTGCATATGGGATCGAACACAAAGGCAATATTTGTTACGATCCTATGTCACATCATCTTCAAATTTCCCATCATGTAGTTTTTTGGGAACATTCGTTCCTCCACAGGGTTGATAAATTCTCGATGTCATCGTTTTTGCTTTTTCTATTGATAGCCCTACTGAGACACACACCTTTGCTCAACCCCCTGATATTATCTTCCCAGAATCAAGCTCACCCGAACTACACACATCTGATGGTCCTAGCACCACTACAATTGAGTCCCTAAGTTCTATCCAATTCGTACTTGCATGAACCGCACTCCTATCATAAGGCTTCCACTAAGACCCCTTAGCAGGCTGGAATGAAAGGGAAGTTGATACTTGGGATCTAGTCAATTTGCCTCCAATGAAGACTATTGTTGGGTCTAAGTGAGTTTTCAAAATTAAAACCTACTCAAGTGAACTGTTGATAGATACAAGGCTTGGCTTGTGGTTAGGGGATTTACTCAAGAATACAGTATTGATTTTTAAGAGTAGCCAAACTCAAACCCAAATCTACTTTTGGCCAAGGGATTTACTTAGAAATTGGGTACCTTTTTTGGGTGCTTAAAGTAAATTTGTTTTATAAATTTTTCAAACATACTATTTTTTCTTTAAGAGGTTTGAATAGAGAGTTGAGATAAAAATTGAATAAAATATTGTTAGAATATTATTTTTTAATATTATTATTGTTTTGATATTCGAAAAAAATTGAATTGTTTATTATATTTATGTAAAAATGTGAAAAAATTGTAATAATTAAATAAAATAAAATACTTTTTATATCTAAACCTTCCCTAAAAGAAACCGATCATTTGATACTTGCACCTTCCCTAGTTAGACGAGGCTTTGTCTCTCGGTTCCAAATATCGAACCAATAGACTAAAAGAATACTTAAATAACAATGGAGAGACATTTTTGTTGTCTTTTATGAAAAGAAGCGTTTTCAATTTATTTTATTGACTAGTACACCTCGGTCTATCATGCTTATTATATTGGTTTGGTGATACATGTTTATATTAATAGGCGCTTTTTGTTGGGGGCGTTTTTATTTGACTCTGTTTATATTGACTTTTCTCTGAATTGACATTAATATTGCAAAACTGATCAGGCGATCATATAAAAAAACCTCATTGCGTTTCCAATTTTCACAATTAATATTGCATTTCTCGTTAACTCTTCGAAGAGCACATTTGCCACGTGATTCAAAGCCCATGGTCATGGCCGCCAGCCACCACCGAAGCGTTTCTGTCTCTCCTTTTTTAATGTTTTCTCTGTTTGGTATTTTAATAGTTCTTGGTTTTTTTTTTATACTAGAAATGATAAATACAAGTTCAAAGTGCACAAGTCTCCGATAAATCTTTTATAAACAAATAAATTCCATCATGAAAAAGTGTGATATTTTAACAAAAAGTTTGTATAAAATTTGTAGATTTGAAACTTATATCTAACATTATTCTTTTTATATACATTTGTTAGAGAGGCGACAAGGAATTAAGTTGTCACTTATCAATTGTCCATTCACACATAGGAATTGTGGCCCCGTTAAGAGAGTTAACAGGAAAGGAACAAAAGGTCCAATTCATAAATTTCATCACGTACACCAAGCTAGGGTGTTCAATTTCAATTGCGTTCTACAGTTGAGTTCTCTCCTTATAAAACATCACGTACCATTCAAGATCTTATATTCACATCAAAACACCCTCGAACGACAACACAAGTACCAATAATAAATATCATGAACGGCGCATCGTCCTTGCTAGCTCCCATTGCTAAGAGGTAATAATAAAAAGCAAAGCTTTTGGTACCTATCTGCGTTAATTTCCTTTTTTGATCTTATTCTCTTTCTCTCGATCGTTTATATCAATTGTTGTGATATTTCGAGATTTCCCGTATTAAAATTTGGAATATGCAGATTAGCAGGCAAGGTTGCCTTGATAACCGGAGGTGCAAGTGGAATTGGCGAGAGTACGGCAAGACTATTCGCTGAACATGGTGCTAAGGTCATCATTGCTGACATCCAAGACGAGCTTGGTTTCTCAGTTTGCCAAGACAAAAGCATCAATGGTGCCATTTCCTACGTCCACTGCGATGTCACTAGCGAGTCTGATGTCCAGAACGCCGTCAATACTGCTGTGTCGAAGCATGGGAAACTCGACATAATGTACAACAATTCAGGCTGTGCTGGCGAAATAGGTACAAAAATCCTAGCCTTCGAGCAGAAGGATTACAAGAGAATTTTTGATGTGAATGTCTTGGGGTCATTTCTGGGAGCAAAACACGCGGCCAAAGTAATGATTCCCGCGAAAAGAGGCACCATTCTATTCACCACAAGCAATGTAACAGTGTCACATGGAATGGCCCCTAACATCTACACGGCATCCAAGCATGCCGTTGTGGGACTAACCAAGAATTTATGTGTTGAGTTGGGTCAGTACGGAATTAGAGTCAATTGCATATCACCACATGCTCTGCCCACCCCTCTGCTCCTAAAATCCATGGGAATAGACAAGAAAAAGGGGGAAGAGATTGTATCCTCCTCGGCAAATTTGAAAGGAGCAGTTTTGGAACCAGGAGATTTGGCAGAGGCTGCGTTGTTCTTAGCGAGCGAGGAGTCCAAGTACGTCAGCGGGCTCAACCTAGTCGTGGATGGGGGTTATAGCACAACCAATGTAGCTTTTCCAGAGAGCATACGAAAGTTCTTCAGTACCTCATGAGAACGAAAAGCATTATTGTCATCTTTTCTCCAAGCATATATGCATATTTTCAGCGTACCTACGGGTCGCAGTTGTAATGTGTATTTGTATGTTGATATCGAAATAATTTCCCCTGAAATTATAATAAATTAATGGGGCCATGATGTATGATTAAAATTTTTACTACGAATATTGCTGAAGTCGTTGATAGCACAGTAATATTTGAATCGAGATTTTCCCGCAATGAGTTCATATGGCGAACAAAAAGCATGGCATAAATTTCTTAAATTAGACTCGTAATGGGCACATCATGCAAATTAGGTGGAATTGAATTTTCTAGCTACTAGATTGTTGTCTTATTGTGAGGAAGGTATAGGAATACTAATTATAACGCGGTACTCTCTGCATCCCATTATAACAAACCATGTAATTAAAATATTTTTACCAAGTATTAATTTTAATTGACATGACATTTTATAATAGGATGAGTACACCACATTACGTACTATAGGAGGACTTACGAATTACTCATCAACAAAACCAAGCCCTTTCTTTTAACCTTAATCACTACTCGGCATTCCGGTCAAAATGGCTCCCCATGTAACTAGTGACATAACCATGACATTCAATCTGGCAATTACCCAAATAGAGTTCTGTTACAATTTTAGCAAGAAAATGAGGATTTTGTAAAGGAAATATCTATTTGCATGTCCATTTTTTTACACACCAAACACATTTACTACAACATAAATGCGTTTTTGTGACGGTTTGGCAATTGTGACAGTCCTCAAAATATCTATGATGCAGGAATGGTAGCAGATCACAATCATAGTGGAGATAAAACTGACACTCCGGTTATAGAGGCCTACTAGGAAGATGGAGAGGGTATTAATTTATTTGTTTACCTCGGTGCACTTGTATTAACCTTCTTATGTAGAGATGACGTCGCACCTGTACGTCTCGATCCATTCGTATTAAATGATCATTCAGTTCATAAAGTAAGTGAGGAAGAAGCAGAAGAAGAGTCTGAAGAGGAAGTTGATGAAGAAGAAAAAGAAGATGATGATGACGAAGATGCTATTGAAATCGATTCTGAAAAAAAATGAAAAATACATCTGAAGATGAAGAATAAAAGTATTAAATATTTATTTATATATGTGATAGTACAATACATTTTTTATAAATTATTCTGTACTAATTTTTTAAAATATAAATCATTTTCAAGGATGCCACCAAAACGACAACAAAGAAATGTGCTTCCTCCCCCAAGTCCCGAACTAATTCACGACTCCCCAACTAAGGACTTTGCTCCTAAACAAGTTGATACACAGGAGACAAACAACCAGTAAGAAAATTTTGTTGATAATTAATTATATTTCAATAGTTTGGAGACAATATTTAATAATTTTAAAAATATTAGCTGATGCCTTGTCACATCACAGACGTGGCTTAACACGTGGCCTTACTCTAGAAAAAAAGAGAAAATACAGAAAATCAAGGTCAACATTCCTAATAACTTAATTGGGGGAAGTGGATGATAGTGCAACATCACTTTTCTCCTATGTCGGCACACTAGTTCGAACTTATGCCCCATTTTATATGCAATCATGGAAAGATGTTCCAAATGAGGTTAAGGATTATGTTCAGAGTCGTGTACTGGTGAGTTTATATACAATAGTAAATTTTTGCAGAGATGTTTTGATTTCATATTTTTTATGCAATTCACTTCTTAGGATGAATTCAACCACAATTTTGGTCGTAACGAGGATGTGCGAACTGTGAATGAGTTGATGGCTACCTTATTTCGGCGTCACAATGTAGGATTTCATGACCCACCTCAAGAAATTCGAGACGTTGGAAGAGGTTGTTCAGTCCCCTTTTCATAAAATGAAGTTAGACAATTGGAGAAAATGTTGTAATCTTTTTGCAAGTCCTAATTATTAGGTATTCTAGATTTATCTCCTATAACTTATATACTAATATATTAGTTCCATAAATTATAATTAATATTCTTAATTAATCTTGTAGCACTTAAGTTCTATCAATGTATAGAATAGAACGGTTTTGACAATTCACCATTGCGCCGCCGGTTTAAGGTCATTCCAACGTCTTATTGATAAAATGATAATTAATATAACTTATTAAAATTCACTCATTTTTATCATATTCTTTTATTTATGTACTAACATTATTTTTTAAAATTACTAATGTGGGTTTGTTAGAAATATGACAATTCTAAAAATTTCTCCTTCATTCATAACTATGCTGCTACTCACACTTATGAGCACAATGAGTGGATTGATCTTATCACTAAAGATAATTATGTAAGTGAGGTTATTTTTTGTGAATAGATTATGCAACATGTGAATACATATTATGTTTGATTCCTCATTTTTTTTAATATGTTACTTATTGTGTGTTTTCTTTGTAATTGCAGGAAAAAATGATTGAGATGGAGTCAGCCTTTGAGGAATCCTCTCCTAGTGATATGGACATATTCACGCAAGTGCTCAGAAGCAAGTTTGGTTTGGTAAGAGGTTTGAGACATTCTTTCAAGCATGTCGGTTCATCCACCATGACATTGACTTCAAAGGTCAATAATCTTTCCAACGATTTAGATGCAACACACCAAGAAATTGAGTAGATGAAGTCGAGACAGCAAGAGTTGGTCTTTCTTATCGCGACAGTCTGATTTAGAGACCCGTGTTAGGAGTGACAAAGAGACCAGGAGGAGAGAATACGCATTGAAGTTCAAGAGCAAGTTTAGAAAGAGATGTTGGTCTAGATGGAACGTGTTATGTCACTACAGTAGGATCGCGGTGGGCGAGGAAAAAAGAATAAATGAATATTTCATTATCATTAGTAGAAACTTTTATTATCTGATTTTGCAACTCTATAACACATTATTAGTTGTTATATTTATGGTGTAATATGACACAATTTGTATGTTTTTTAATTTTATGAAATTAGTATTTTCTGATCAGTACGTTCGAATGTAAAGAACAAACGTTCGAACATGGCTTCACATTCGAAGCAACGTTTGAACATAGTACCACCTAATTCCAAAAAAACTTTTAAACGTAAGTCACTCCATTCAAACGTTTCCACCCATAAACGATATGAACGTTCAAATGATTAGAATAGATACGCTCAAACGACAACCCAATGTTTGAACATTAAACATTTTGCGTTTGAATGCTTTGCCATTAACATCCAAATGCTACATTCAAACGTCTCCGAGCAAATGTTCAAACATTGTTGAATGTAAATATTAATCGTACCAAGCAAAAACAACAAACGTCAAATTTTTTTTACGTTCGAATGTTAATTGGTCGGGTTAACGTTCGAATCTTGATTTTAACATACAAATGTTACTTTCTGTGATGGATCTTAATTGTCATAAAAAAACTTCACGTTCAAACGTTACATCTCACGAAAGACTTCTGATCGTTACAAAAAATATATTTTGTGACGATTGAACAGTAAACCGTCACAAATTACTTTCTGTGATGCCTTTTAGTGGACAGTTGTGGTGACGGTCTCAAGCCGTCAGAAAAAAGTATTTGCTACGGTTTGCTTATTTTTAGTAACGGTTTCCTCCGTCACAAAAACCAAAATCTATTATAGTGAAAAATGCTTAGGCACTAGTGATTGTCATTTTACCCAATGTGCCAAATAAGAGCGTCGCCATATATATACTTGTTATAGGTGGTGCATGTGATCTTATGTTATTTAGGAATAAAAAGTTGATCTTACTCTTTATACTAATTCTAAGAGGACTCCAATTATATGGTGAATTGTCATTTTGACGTATGGATCCAGATATAACATTAACTTGAGTTTCATTTGAAATATTACAAATAGTATCAGATTCAATTACAACCTAAAATACCGACCTGAGCTAATCGCAAATAATCTCGTGATGTTTATGGTCAAAGCTGGATGTTGAATTAACCTGTATACCCACATGAAAACCATACGCGTTGTTCTTAGCGAGCGAGGAGTCCAAATACGTGAGCGGTCTCAACCTAGTCGTGGATGGGGGTTATAGCACAACCAATGTAGCTTTTCCAGAGAGCATACGAAAGTTCTTCAGTACCTCATGAGAACGGAAAGCATTATTGTCATCTTTTCTCCAAGCATATATGCATGTTTTCAGCGTACCTACGGGTCGCAGTTGTAATGTTTATTTGTATATATGTTGATATCTAAATAACTTCCCCTCCCCTGAAATTATAATAAATTAATGGGGCCACGATGAATGATTAAAATTTTTACTACGAATATTGCTAAAGTCGTTGATGAGTTCATATGGCGAACAAAAAGCATGGCATAAATTTCTTAAATTAGACTCGTAATGGGCACATCATGCAAATTAGGTGGAATTGAATTTTCTAGCTACTAGATTGTTGTCTTATTGTGAGGAAGGTATAGGAATACTAATTATAACGCGGTACACTCTGCATCCCATTATAACAAACCATGTAATTAAAATATTTTTACCAAGTATTAATTTTAATTGACATGACATTTTATAATAGGATGAGAGTACCACATTATCGTACTATAGGAGTACTTATGAATTACTCATCAACAGAACCAAGCCCTTTCTTTTAACCTTAATCACTAATCGGCATTCCGGTCAAAATGGCTCCCCATGTAACTTGTGACATAACCATGACATTCAATCTGGCAATTACCCAAATAGAGTTTCTGTTACAATTTTAGCAAGAAAATGAGGATTTTGTAAAGGAAATATCTATTTGCATGTCCATTTTTTTACACACCAAACACATTTACTACAACATAAATGAGTTTTTGTGACAATTTGGCAATTGTGACAGTCCTCAAAATATCTATGATGCAGGAATGATAGCGGATCACGATCATAGTGGAGATAAAAATGACACTCCTGTTATAGAGGCCTACCAGGAAGATGGAGAGGATATTAATTTATTTGTTTACCTCGGTGCACTTGTACTTATCCCCTTATGTAGAAATGACGTCACACCCATACGACTCGACCCATCCGTATTAAATAATCATTCAGTTCATGAAATAAGTGAGGAAGAAGAAGAAGAAGAGTCCGAAGAGGAAGTTGATGAAGAAGAAAAAGAAGACGATGATGACGAAGATGTTATTGAAGTCGATTCTGAAACAAACATGGAAAATACATTTGAAGATGAAAAATAAAAGTATTAAATATTTATTTATATATGTGATAGTATAATGCATTTTTTATTTATTATTCTATACTAATTTTTTAAAATATTAATCATTTTCAAAGATGCCACCAAAACGACAACAAAGAAATGTGCTTCCTCCCCCAAGTCCCGAACTAGTTCACGACTCCCCAACTAAGAACTCTGCTCCTAAACAAGTTGATACACAGGAAACAAATAACCAATCGACACCTTCCAGTAAGAAAATTTTGTTGATAATTAATTATATTTCAATAGTTTGGGGACAATATTTAATAATTTTAAAAATATTAGCTGATGTCTTGTCACGTTGCAGATGTGGCCTAACACGTGGCCTTGCTCGGAGTGGATGATAGTGCAACATCGCTTTCCTCTTATGTCAACACACTAGTCCGGACTTATGCCCCATTTTATGTGCAATCATGGAAAGATGTTTCAAATGAGGTTAAGGATCATGTTCAGAGTCGTGTACTGGTGAGTTTATATACAATAGTAAATTTTTGTAGTGATGTTTTGATTTCATATTTTTGACGCAATTCACTTCTTAGGATGAATTCAACCTCAAAATTGGCCGTAGGGAGGATGTGCGAACTGTGAATGAGTTGATAGCTACCTTATTTTGCCGTCACAATGGAGGATGTCATGACCACCTCAAGAAATTCGAGACGTTGGAAGAGGTTGTTCAGTCCCCTTTTCAGAAAATGAAGTTAGACAATTGGAGAAAGTGTTGTGATCTTTTCACAAGTCCTAATTTTTAGGTATTCTAGATTTATCTCTTATAACTTATATACTAATATATTAGTTTCATATATTATAATTAACATTCTTAATTAATCTTGTAGCACTTAAGTTCTATCAATGTATAGATAGAACGGTTTTGACAACTCACCATCGCTCCACCGGTTTAAGGTCATTTCAACGTCTTACTTGATAAAATGATAATTAACATAACTTATTAAAATTCACTATCATATTCTTTTATTTATGTACTAATATTATTTTTTAAAATTACTAATGTGGGTTTGTTAGAAACGTGACAATCGTAAAAATTTCTCCCTCATTCATGACTATGCAACTACTAACATTGATGAGCACAATGAGTGGATTGATCCTGTCACTAAAGATAATTAAGTAAGTGAGGTTATTTTCTGTGAATAGATTATGCAACATGTGAATACATATTATGTTTGATTCCTCATTTTTTAATATATTACTTATTGTATGTTTTCTTTGTAATTGTAGGAAAAAATGATTGAGATCGAGTCAGCCTTTGAGGAATCCGCTCCTAGTGATATGGACATATTCACGAAAGTGCTCGGAAGCAAGTCTGGTATGGTAAGAGGTTTGGGACATTCTTTCAAGTGTGTCGGTTCATCCTCCATGACAT
Source organism: Cyclocarya paliurus (assembly GCA_029856935.1). Taxonomy (NCBI): domain Eukaryota; kingdom Viridiplantae; phylum Streptophyta; class Magnoliopsida; order Fagales; family Juglandaceae; genus Cyclocarya; species Cyclocarya paliurus. Next base: position 12,918,542 of record CM056958.1, read on the forward strand.
TGACTTCGAAAGTCAATAATCTTACCAAAAATTTAGATGCAACACGCCAAGAAATTAAGTAGATAAAGTCGAGACAGCAGGAGTTGGTCTTTCTTATCACGACAGGCTGATTTAGAGACGTGTTTTTTGGAGTGACAAAGAGACCAAGAGGAGAGAATACGCATTTAAGTTCAAGAGCAAGTTCAGAGAGAGATGTTGGTCTAGATGGAACATATTATGTCACTGTAGTAGGATCGCAGTGGGCAAGGAAAAAACAATAAATGAATATATCATTATCATTATTAGAAACTTTTATTATCTGATTTTGCAACTCTATTACACATTATTAGTTGTTATATTTATGGTGTAATATGACACAATTTGTATGCTTTTTAATTTTATGAAATTGGTATTTCTGATCAGTACGTTCGAATGTAAAGAATAAACGTTCGAACATGGCTTCACATTCTAAGCAACATTCAAACATAGTACCACAAAATTCCAACAAAATTTTCAAACTTAAGTCACTCCGTTCGAACGTTTCCACCCACAAACGATCTAAACGTTCGAATGATTAGAATAGATACATTCGAATGACAACCCAACATCCGAACATTAAACATTTTGCGTTTGAACGCTTCACCATTAACATCCAAATGCTACATTCAAACGTCTCCGAGCAAACGTTCAAACATTGTTGGATGTAAATTTTAATCGTGCCAAGCAAAAACAACAAACGTCAAATTTTTTTTACATTCGAATGTTTATCAGTCAAATTAACGTTCGAATCTTGATTTTAACGTACAAATGTTACTTTCTGTGATGAATTTTAACTATCATAAAAAAAACTTCACGTTTGAACATTACATCTCACGAAAGGCTTCTGATTGTTACAAAAAATACTTTTTGTGACAACTAAACAGTAAACCGTCACAAATTACTTTCTGTGATGTCTTTTAGTGGACAGTCGTGATGACGGTCTCAAGTCATCAAAAAAAAGTATTTGCTACAGTTTGCTTATTTTTAATAATGGTTTCCTCCGTCACAAAAGCCAAAATCTATTATAGTGAAAAATGCTTAGGCACTAGTGATTGTCATTTTACCCAATGTGCCAAATAAGAGCGTCGCCATATATATACTTGTTATAGGTGGTGCATGTGATCTTATGTTATTTAGGAATAAAAAGTTGATCTTACTCTTTATACTAATTCTAAGAGGACTCCAATTATACGGTGAATAGTCATTTTGAAGTATGGATCCAGATATAACATTAACTTGAGTTTCATTTGAAATATTACAAATAGTATCAGATTCAATTACAACCTAAAATACCGACCTGAGCTAATCGCAAATAATCTCGTGATGTTTATGGTCAAAGCTGGATGTTGAATTAACCTGTATACCCACATGAAAACCATACAAGTTGTTCTGTCAGTCCATGCATTGGTTAATATATAATATAGCTGTCAAAGTTATTGATGGGATTGGATATTTGTTTTTGAATGTTTGAATTTCAGCATGGTCCATATAGGTGTCCCGCTTGAAAGCTTTGAATCTACATCCGACATTATTTAATTAGAACTTTGAACAAATATTTCAACATGTGAGCATAGTCCATATAGGTGTCCTGAATGACTACAAGGGTATACAGATTAGCTGCTACAAGTCATTGCTGGGAGCTCTCGCCGGAGCGCCCCATAGTTCATTTTTATTGTTTTTTTTCTTTTTTTACATGAATTTTTTTAATGCTTTTTAATATATATTTTTTTTTTAAAATTCACCACATTATTTAAAAATACTGATTTAATCATTAAATATAAAATAATAATAAAAGAAAAACCCAACGAAAGCCCCTATCAGAAGCTACCTGCCAGAAGAGTAGCTCTATCTTTACGTACATATTGCACCTTCCAAAAAGCTTAACTCGGATGAATTGCCGTATGTCAACTATTGTTTTATAATATATATATATATATATATATATATATATAAATAAATTTTAATTTTTTTATTAGAAGCAACAAGAAATTGAGTTGCCAGAACTTGTAAACTATTGCTTGATGACTCGTGGACTTTGAGCCACATGACAACTAGCTAGGCTGTAAGAATAATTAATGGGAAGGCAGCATAATTGTAAATTTCCTCAAACCTAAGGAGTCAATTGCAAAAATTAGCGACCAGGGAATTTGGCAAAATTATAGAATCGACGTATATTAACCTCAATAAATAATAATAGCAACAATGCCGTCCCAGTGAAAACGATTCAAAAGATGCGTGGGTGCATGATAATCGCACCCAGGACATGTGAGTTTGTCGCTTATATACACCTTCTATATTCCTATTCAAGAAACAATTGTAAACTAAAATGATTTTTTGCTTAGATATAAATGTTTTTAAGAAAAATTATTTGACTGCCAATAATATTACAGAAAAACATTTAGTTTGAAAAGCCATTATTTTAAAAAAAAATACATAAGCTACAAATAATGAAAGAGTAATGCTACATGCAGTTGCGGAGTATACAAGTGTCGTGTAATCATTTTAAAAATAGTAGGATCCACTATTAAAAAATTAATTTATTTTTTCATGTGGGTCCTGTATTTATTCATTTTTTTCAAAGTGATTATACGGCGCTTCCACACTCACGACTACAACTATCATTTCTCATAATAGAAACAATAGTCAATTTGATCAAAGGTTTGTCAATTGTTATAATAAGCAACGTTTCTATTACGAGTCTTAGGCATAAATATGCATGCACCATGGGCAAGGAAAGACGGCAAGGAGACCAAATAAACTTTCATGTGTTGCAAGGGGAGAAATGGTTATGGTTGAAACTAAGTATATACATTGTTTTTGAAAATTGGATAGTCTCCTCTCTGGATAGAGCTTGGCGAAACTAGAGGTGGTGAGATAGTTTTTCTATCTATCTCTTTCATTCGTTAGTCAAACCAAACAATGTCTAGTGGAGAGGGATACAAGACAGAAGTTCTAGAAGAACAGTGGAGGAAACTCAGTTTGACAAAGGAGGAGGAAGAGGTGCTGGTAGTTGACAACAGCGAGAGTGAGGAGATCAAATGCAAAGGAGAAAAAAGTCTAATAGGAAAGGTCTGCTCCGATCGAGTGGTGGGCAAGGAACTGATTAGCAATACAATGGCCAAAATTTGGAGGATTACTAAAAGAGTCACCTTTCAAGAAGTAGAAAAAAACACATTCGTTATTACTTTTGGGACCCATGCAGATATGCACAGAATCCTTGAAGGTAAACCTTGGTACTTTGATACTTCTATGTTTCTAATTGTGCCTTACGATGGAACCATGAGGCCAGGGAAAATGACTTTTGATCGTGAAGTTTTCTGGATGCAAATTTACAACCTGCCGTTGGGCTACATGTCATCGAAGTGGGGTAACCAAAATGGAAACTCGGTAGGAAGGGCCATCGAAGTTGATGCAAAAGATGACGGTATAGGATGGGGGAGATGTCTACGTGTGAAGGTGGAGTTGTTACTGCACAAGCCCATCCCTAGAGGCCGTTTCATCAATGTTGAGAAGTCAAAGCACTGGGTGCATTTTCGGTATGAGAAACTACCCAAAATTTGCTTCCAATGTTGTTGGATACTTCATGGAGAGCAGGGATGCCTATCTCACAGAACGGGTCAAGAAGAAGAGGGAACTGCAAATTTACAGTTTGAGACATGGCTTCAGGCTGAAAGTAATATCAAGCGAAGGACTTACCCGCATAGAAATGGCAGAGGAGAGGGGGGAAGTTCTCAGGGAAAGGTGGTGGTCAGGCGGAGATGGAGGCTGTCGAAAGCAGTATGCAAAAAGGGTGGCAAGAAAAAGGTTTGGCCAGGGAATAGTTTGTTTCCACCTTTTCCGGTATATAGAACCAAACGGCCATAAAAAAAAAGGAGGTAGTTTAGGTGCAGACGGCAAAGTACAAAGTTTAGCATAATCAGAGGGAAGGATGGACATGATTGAAATAGTGTACCAACCTGGCCTAAGGGAGAAGGAAGCACCAAAAAATTTGCGGTAAGATTTGAGGCGGGAGTTTATTTTCGAGCCAATTGATTCTATTGAGCCAAGCGAAGGGAATGGGCCTAAGGCAGTAACTAAGTTGCGTACAATACACCTAGGGCCCAAATGGTTAGTGCACATGATTCTGATAGCGAAGAGAATTTGATTTCAGCTCATCTTTCTCTAAAGCAGGGGGAAGGACGCAAATGGAAACCCCAAGCTTGAGCTCTGAGGAAATCAACTGCCCTTTCTATAACTATCCCATCTCAAGGTGACAAACAGAATGCAGAGGTAAGCATTGTTAGCTCTACCCCTGTGAAAAAACTTAGAAAATCCCACCTGGGTGAGAAGCTAAATGACAAAGTTTCTCCTTTGGAAATGGCGACAGCTGCAAGCCAGCCCCGCCAGGTACTATAAGAATTCTAATTTGGAACTGTTGGGGGCTTGGAACCCTTGAACAATTCAAAGCCTTTGCCTGCTAGTAAAGGACAAGAAGCCCGATTTGGTCTTTATCATGGAGACCAAGTTGTCATATGTAAAAGCTCAAAGGGTTGCAAAGAGTCCAAATTTACTGACGTATTGTTGTGGAAGCAGTAGGAAGAAATTGAGGGCTTATGCTCTTATGGAAACAGGAGGACCTAATAGAGTTAGTTAATTATTCACAAAATCACATTAACGTGATAGTGAATGATGAACAATGCAAATTTAAGTGGCTGTTGTCTTGCTTTTTATAGGCAGTCGACATCAAACTTAAGGAGACAGGCTTGGGATTTATTATCATCCTTCAAAACTATGGAAGGAGGATGGGGAGTTATAGGAGACTTTAATGAGGTGTTGTATAAGGAAGAGAAGGAGGGGAGAATCCCAGAAGTGAAAGACTAATGGGCATGTTCAGGCACATGATGAAGGAGGGGAATCTTTACAATCTGGGATGGATAGGTAATAAATTCACTTGGTGTAACCATCATGAAGATGAGACTTTCACAAAAGAGAGAATCGACAGAGCTATAGCTAATGCTTTGTGGAAAATAAAGTACTCTAAATACTCAGTGGAGGCCTTACCAACTATTTGTTCTGATCACAACCTAATACTTCTACAATGCAGTATTGAGAGGTAATCAGTTCGCAGCTTTCATTCTTCCTTCAAGTATGAGGCAAGTTGGAATAAGGAGGAGGGTTGTAGTGTAGCAGTTTCTAAAGCTTGGCAAAGCAGCAATGGGAGGGGGAGAGGTTTGGAAAGGGTGATGAGTAAGTTGGAATCAACAAAGAAGGAGTTAGAAAAGTGTAGCAAGAAATTAGAAAGGGAGAGAACCAAAGCTATCAAGGAGAAGACACAGCTCTTGATCATGCTACAGAGAAGAGAAGGACCTGGTAACATACAATAACAAAAATAGGTACAACAAGAGCTCATTTTTCTGTTGAACCAAAAAGACACAAGGTGGAGACAAAGAGCTAAAAGATATTGGTTGACTAGGGGAGACAAAAATACAAAGTATTACTATGCACGTGTGAACTAGAGAAGAAAAAAGAATACCATAAAAAAGAGTTGTGGATATGGATGGTACAGAATAGATGGAAAAGGCAGAAATAGCTACAGGCTTTAAAAGATACTTTTCTACAGTATTCAAATCTACACAACCTAACTTAGCTTGCATTATATAGTGCCTTTAAGGGGTAGAACAAAGGATCACAACTGAAATGCTAGACAAGTTAGAGAAGGACTTTATAGTGAAAGAAGTGGAGGAGGCACTAAAGCAAATGTCCCCTTTCAAGTCCCCAAGACCTGATGGGTTCAGTGCAGGCATTCACCAAGAACATTAGAAGATAGTGGGCTAGGATGTATCTCAAGCTATCTTGGATTTCTTAAGATCAGGGAATATGCCAAGGGATTTAAATCATACTCATATAGCTTTAATTCCCAAGGTAAACTTCCCTAACTCACTATATGAATTTCGACCAATTTCTCTGTGTAATGTTATCTACAAATTGATCTCAAAAGCTTTGGCAAATAGAATGAAATATGTTTTGGACAAGGGAGGGGTCAATGGCCATAAAGTTAGATATATCTAAGGCTTACAATAGGGTTGAATGGGACTTTTTAGAGGCTTTGTTGCTTAAGCTGAGTTTTGGCAAGAAATGGACTGATTTAATGATGGCATGTGTTAAGTCAATTTCTTATTCTACTGTCATTAATGGGGAACCACGGGAGACCATCATTCCTTTGAGAGGACTGAGACAAGGTGACCCCTTGTCACCTTATCTATTCCTGATTTGTGTAGAAGGTCTCAGTTCTCTCCTGCACAAGGCTGAATCAAGTGGTCTTATCAAGGGGGTGGCTGTAACTCAAGGTGTACTAAGAATCAACCACTTACTCTTTGTTGATGACTGTGTAATTGTTTGTAAAGAAAAGTGGAGTGGTACCATATTTATGAAATTTTGATTCAATATGAGAAAGTATCAGGCCAAACTTTAAATAAAGAGAAAACTAGTGTGTTTTTCAGCTCAAACACCAAGGTGGAAACAAAGGATTTCATTTTGTAGTAAGTGAATGGATCGAGGTGCAATAATTATAACAGATATCTTGGTCTCCCTACTATGATAGGAAGGTCAAAATATGATACTTTTAGAAGTTTAAAGGAGAAGATTTGGAAAAGAATCAACAACTGGAAAACTAAGTTCTTATCCTCAGCTGGGAAGGAAGTGCTTATCAAGAGTGTGTTGCAGGCAACCCCAGCTTACTCTATGAGTGTGTTTAGGATGCCAATGTTGCTCTTTAAAGAAAATGAAACACTATTGGCCAGGTTTTGGTGTTGTCATAAAGGAGATGGTAAAGGGATTCACTGAAAACTTGGAAGTATATGGGTTCAGTAAAAAACCAAGGGGGCTTGGGTTTTAGGGATCTCTACAGCTTGAACAAAGCACTTCTAGCAAAACAAGTATGGAGAATGATAAAAGATCCTCACTCCCTGGTCTCTCAAATTTTCAAGCATAAATACTTTCCAAATTGTGATGTAATGGATGCTAAGCTGAAAGGATCACCATATTTTATATGGAGTAGCCTTTGGTTGAGCTTGGGGCTATTAAAGGAGGGGTTGGTCTGGAGGGTGGATAGTGGAAAAGGCATAAAAATCTGGAAGGACAAGTGGCTTCCAAGGCTTGTGACCTCCAGGTTCAAACTCCTATCAACACTGTGGACATTGAGACTAGAGTGGATGCATTGATTGATGAAGATAGTAGTTCTTCGAAGATAGACTTGGTGGAAACAATCTTGAAGGAAGAATAAGGAAAGCTCGTCTGTTGTATACCTATCAGCAGAAAAGGGGCAAGTGATAGAAGGATTTGGGCTAGTTTAGAAAGAGGAAACTTCTTAGTCAAAAGTGCTTATTTTCTGGAAACCAAATTGTCAAACAGGAGCTCACGGGAACCTTCAACAGGTGGGGGAAATAATTTGATCTGGAAAGACCTTTGGAAATTTAGAAGTCCCTGCCAAGGTCAAACTGCTCATATGGAAATGCCTAAACAACATACTTCCTACAAAAGACAGTCTGCTCAAGAAGAAAATTGTTAAGAGTAATTTGTGTCCAGTTTGTGCAAGAGAGAAAGAAACAACAATGCATGTTTTATGGGTTTGTCCTGCAGCAGCAGATGTTTAGGGTGGAGAGACCAATTTGTTCAGGAAGTGGAAAATATTTTATCTTCACATCCAGCAGCTTTGGGAAGAGATGATTGGGAAACCGAACTAGGAAAGCATTGAACTGGCTGCAGTCTTGTTCTACCACATATGGGCTAGGAGGAATGCGATACTTTTTAAAATCAGTTCAAGAACCCTGCTACAATTGTTGCTATGGCTCAAGCAGACCATCTTGGCTTAAAGAGATCAATCTTAACAACAGTAATAGAGCAGCAAGGAGTCAAGGGAGAGGACCTAGTCAGTCTTGGCAACCACCCAAGTGGCCTTTCTTCAAAGTGAATTTGATGTAACTTTTGACAAAGACAAGAACAGAATGGGGATGGGGATCGTAATGAGGGACTCTGAAGGGGGTTTACAAGCGAGCTTGACAACCCCTAAGATGCATGTCCTCTCTGCATTCCAAGCAAAAATCGCTGCTCTTCACAAAGCCATGGAATTCTGCATTGAGTTGGGACTGAATCAAGTAATCTTAGAAGGGGATGCCAAAGTTTTCATAGATGCAATCACTTCCAAAAGTGAAGATAACTCGTGGCTTGGCCAGGAGAAAGAGGACTTGCAGCAACTGATGGAGCTTCATCCTGTCTGGAGACTAGTTTTTGTACACAGGTCTGCAAACAATGCTGCCCACACAGCAGCTAACATAGCTATTAAGGAAGCAAGTGAAAAAGTATGGTTAGAAGATGGTCCTAATGGGGTCAAAAACTCTGTAATGAAAGATGTATCATGTTTGGTCTAAGTTATCAATGAAATTGTTTTCCTTTAAAAAAAAAAAAAGGTATATACATTGTTTTCAGATTATAGGATAAGACAAGGAATTTTCGTTGATGGTACAAAACCCTTGCCCTTCGAGATTTATCTCACAAGAGGTTGACGTCGACAAAATAGGTCTAGCAGAGATACCTTTGTTGATCTCCAATATCATATCCATGAGGAACATTTCACCATGTAAGGCACCTTGGACCCTTATAAATCCACCTCCAAGTACGTACTGCAAGATTATTAGACTAATTAAGAGACTCTAACTTCTTTCTAACTTAATCATCAAAGGCATCCTCACTAGGATCACTCGAGGTTGTTTCTTTGTTCGTAGGTCGTTGTTCTAAGCATTGCAGGCACCGCTTATAATTGTATCAATAGTTGTTCTCGAATGTGGTTGGATGTGATAGTTTCCTATACAAACAGATTTGGGATTAAGGATAACTCAAATGCTTGCTACCACACGTCCTCTTACACTTTTGCGATCCAAAGACAATCATAATGGACAGTCGACAAATGGCTAACAGAGCGGAAATGAGAAGCACAAAGATGGAGGAAAAGCTATAGAGAATGACATTAGCCATGGAGGCCCTTAAAAGGGATAATGAAGCTTTAAAGTTAGGCTTGTAATGGAGGGATGCGGGATTAGAAGGAGGCAAAGATTAGGGCCACGATAGGTAGTGTGATGTCGAGTCTCAAAGTGAAGAAGGGCTAGCTCAAAACGACCAAGATGAAAAGAAGAAAATACATGATAGCCCGAAGAAACTGACATAGAAATATGGAGAAATGCAAACTGAGTGGGAACACCTTCATTGGTAGAAAATGCTTAATAGCACGGATCTGCCATATAATAAGGAGAAAACAGTGGTCACCTTCCCTTAAGTTGAAGGTTCAACTGATGGAGCTCTACAACAGGAGCAACAATCCAATAGAGCACCTAGAGACTTTAAAGGCTCACATGACCTTACACGGATTTCTAGGAGAAACTGCATGTTGAGCCTTCCCTTTGACCCTCAAAGACCTAGTTATGGTTCAGGAGTCTCTAAACAGAGTCGATCACCAGCTTTGAGAATTTTTACGGGCCATTCCTAACACAGTTTGTGGCTAACTGGAAGATGAAGAAACCGAGAGCTTACCTCCTCACTCTAAGCAGCAAGAAAGGGAAACCTTGAAGGAGCACATGGACCGGTTCAAGGAGTAATGACAACGGACAATCAAGATGACAAGATAACATTAGCCACCCTTCTGAGTGGCATATGGGGGAGGAGCTACTTCATGACAGAAATGGCTTGAAAGACACCAGTGACCTTAGGGAAGTTCATGGATTGAGAATAGGCAAAGGTGGACGATGCTAAGAATAGGCAAAGGTGGTTGAAATTGAAAGCAACAAGTTGGCAAAGGATGAAAGAGGAAGAAGCGACCGAGAAGGGCGAAAGCGAAAAAACAACATGAGTTCAGCGAATGTCCTATACTAGGACATATTTAAGAGAATGAGAATCGAGGAGCACAGCTTGCGGCTAGAACCCACAATGTTGAAGGGTTCTCGAGGGAAATAGTGTAGCTCGTCGGTGCCATCACTCTATCCATCACGGCTAGACTTGGACCATGCAATATAACTGTCATGGTAGACTTCTTGTTTCTGAACACTAGTTCATCATACAATGGCATCATCGAGCACTCAACTCTGAACATGATCAAGGTAATCACATTAACCTACCACTTAAAGATGAAATGCCTAACTGAAGTGGGAGTATGGCAAGTTCGAGGTGAACAAGTAAGGCGTATCAGTGCTATGTCCAAGAATTGAAAAATGGGAGAGGAGTGGTTCACATTGTTGAAGCCAAAGGAAAAAATAGAGATCTCATTCCACTGCTAGCTGAGTTTACCAAACAATTGATCAAGACTTGAGATGACAATGAACTAAAACAATGCTAAGCCTTTGTAGTTGGCCACCTTGTATCTCGAGCGAGCAAATGCTATTGCAAAAATAGAAGCGTGCATGGCATTGAACCTCAAAGAGAAGATGAAGGAACTCCTCAAGTATAGAGACATATTTGCATGGAGTCATGAGGAAATGTCGTGAATAGACCCAAAGGTAATGGAGCATTGCCTTTGTGTTGACCCTGTAGCAAAGAAAGTCAAGCAGACACAAAAAAGCTTTATCATTGAAAAGTATGCAGTAATGGTAGAAGAGGTAGAATGCCTGCTCAAGGCAGGGGTCATAAGAGAGTCCTATTTTCTTGAGTGGCTGTCAACATGGTTTTGGTGAAGAAGGCAAATGGTAAATGCCATATAAGTGTGGACATCACAAGCTTAAATAAAGCCTATCCCATCTATAGCTTCCCCTTGCCATGGATAGATCTAATAGTGGACTCGTAGCAAGGCATAGGATGTTAAGTTTTATGGATGCCTACTGAGAATACAATCAAATCATCTAATCAACGGAAGGCATTACTAAGCATTCGAAACTTATAGGTTTTATCAGAACACTTAACCTTCTAGGTTCCAATCACTTTGCTCTTCAAGGCTGTGCTCGCCTATTGCTTTCTTGCCTAGCATGTTGCTCTCCCATTCCTTTGCTGGCCTCATGCCTGCATAGCGTCCTACATTTCTTAACTTGCTTGCTTCCTGTCTTTCCCCACCTAATACCTTGCTCGCCATATGCTTTGCTCACCTAGTGCCAGCCTAACGTTTGCTCGCCTATTACTTGCTTGATTTATGCCTTGTCCTCCCAACACTTGCTTGCCAAAAGTGTTGCTCGTCTCATGTTATGTCCGCCAACATTTTACTCGCCCATTTTATACTTTTGCCTAGTGTTCAGTCTCGATTTTTCCCAAATTTTTTTAAGTAGGCGTTGGCCTAGGTTGTGGCTCTCATAAAAACTATATTAATTGGGTTAAAAAAATAAATATACAAGTCAATTCAATCCATTTATATGAAACGGATCAAACAGATTGAAACAGGCCAAAAGGGCGAAATGAGTCATGTCTGGATTAACCCAATAAAACTTAATTATTGTACTGGTTATATGGATCATATCATGTCACCCTCTATTTATATGGATTATATTATGCATTACTCTTTCTAAAACTACTTCGTTATCAGTGAGATATTTTCTTAAAACATTGTGTAAAAAAAATATTATTGCAACACACGTATTTTGAATAATTTGTACTTGATCTCTATCTTGCAATAACTAGTGAAGATAGTTTTTCTTTTTGGGAGCGTCTTGTTGGAATTAATGAGGGGATGTTTAGAAAAAATTATCATCTTACCCCACCTTATCTCATTCCATCTCATTTCTTTCCTAAACATAAAAACTTTCAAATATAAACACTTTCAAATATCTCATTCAAATATTTGAAATATAAACATTTTAAAATTAATTATTACAACTTTTTCAAACTAATAATTACAAAATTTTCAAACTTTTAAATAAAATGTAAAAAATAATTCAATTTTTTCAAATTCTAAAATAAAAATTATATTAAAAAATTATATTATAACAATATTATTTTAATTTTATAAACTTTTTTATTTAATATTTTTTTCTCATTTTTCAAAATCCAATTAATACTTAATTCAAATGATCTGATTACTATTCACAAACTATCTCCGTATCATTTACAAAATTCTTATATTATGTTATTCTTTCACCAGCATCCCAAAGTCCTCCTGGAATACGGTTCAAGTCTAGTAGTTCTTATTCAATAGTCGAGGAGGCGCTCCCAAAAGTCTACTTCTGATTCAATCGTGGTGGCTACGTTCTTTTTATTTTTTCGTATGAGGAGACATTTTTCAATAAACTCACATTAATTAATCGCAAATCTTATCGCTAATCATCAAGTTGACTAGTCAGAGAGACCTTTTTCTTTTTCTTTTTGGCTATGCAAAATCTTTATTGAATTAAATAAAAACAAAATTGATACGTAGGCAATCATATTACAAGTTCTATCTAACCTGCATATATATATATTTGAATATTAATTTATATAAAACGTACTAATTAGTACTTAGTTTTAATAAATTTGAATTTAAGAAATAATGACATTTAAGCTTGATTTGGATAGAGAGATGCATCAATCTCATCACATTTCATCTGATCTCATCTCAATATCCAAACATGCCACAAACACAAATACTTTTCAATTTTAAATATTCAAATTTTTCATCCAATTAGTATTTTATTGTTACAATTTTCCAAACTTCCAAACAAACACAAAACAATTCAATTTTTCAAATCTCAAAATAAAAATAATATTCTAATAATATTTTGTTTTATTATACTTTTATTCGACTTTTTCTCTTTCATTTTTCAAAATCCGATAAAATATTTTTAACTTAAATAATTTATAATGATCATCTCATCTCAACTCAAATATCTTATTACTATTCACAAACTATCTCAACTAACCTCATGTCAACTCACTATCCAAACCAGACCTAATAATTAGTGGTTGTCTATTTATCATTACTCGTATAAAAATTCAACGTTACAATTTATGATGTAAGATCTTACACTCTCAGAAGATGGAAGAAATATAATATTACATATATAAACTAGATCTCAATTAGATCATAATCCAATGGGTTCTGCCACCTACAAATCGATGTATAAGCATAACATTTATTATAAAACACTCAAAAATATTTTAAAAAAAAGGTTAAAATATCAATACTTTCTAATGTTAGTTGATGAAACAAACTCATGAGGTATTGACAAGAAAAACGTGATTTGACTCTTCTTCTAATTCAAACGCATTATAGGGATTCAAACTGCAGCATATAGGAGACAGTTGATCACAACCACTACAATTGAGTTCTCGTCTTATAAACCATCACCAGGAAGATCTTATAAACATGAACGGCGCATCGTCTTTTCTAGCTCCCGTTGCTAAGAGGTAATAATAAAAAGCAAAGCTTTGGGTACCTATGTGCGTTAATTTCCTTTTATCAGCTTATTATCTTTCTCTGTATAGTTTATGTCAATTGTTGTGATACTTCGAAATTCCCCGTAATAGAATTTGGAATTTGGAATATGCAGATTAGCAGGCAAGGTTGCTTTGATAACCGGAGGTGCAAGTGGAATTGGCGAGAGTACGGCAAGACTATTCGCAGAACATGGTGCTAAGGTCATCATTGCTGACATCCAAGACGACCTTGGTTTCTCAGTTTGCCAAGACAAAAGCATCAATGGTGCCATTTCCTACGTCCACTGCGATGTCACTAGCGAGTCTGATGTCCAGAACGCTGTCAATACTGCGGTGTCGAAGCATGGGAAACTCGACATAATGTACAACAATGCAGGCTGTGCTGGCGAAATAGATATAAAAATCTTAGCCTTCGAGCAGAAGCATTACAAGAGAGTTTTTGATGTGAATGTCTTGGGGTCATTTCTGGGAGCAAAACACGCGGCCAAAGTAATGATTCCAGCGAAAAGGGGCACCATTCTATTCAGCGCAAGCTCTGGAGTACTGTCACATGGAATGACCCCGCACACCTACACGGCGTCCAAGCATGCCGTGGTGGGACTAACGAAGAATTTATGCGTTGAGTTGGGGCAGTACGGAATTAGAGTCAATTGCCTATCTCCATATGGTGTAGCCACCCCTATGCTCACAAAAGGGATGGGAATAGATAAGAAAAAGGTGGAAGAGATTGCATCCTCCGCGGCAAATTTGAAAGGGGCTGTCTCGGAAGCAGCAGATTTGGCTGAGGCAGCGTTGTTCTTGGCGAGCGACGAGTCCAAGTACGTGAGTGGGGTCAACCTAGTCGTGGATGGTGGTTATAGCACAACCAATATAGCTTTTACACAGAGCATACAAAAGTTTTTCACCTGAGAACGACGAAAGCAATATTATAGTTATCTTTTCTACAAGCATACATGCTTAATGCTTATTTTGAGCGTACCTACGGGTCGCAGTTGTAATGTTTGAATGTTGAGATCTAAATAATTTCCCATGAAATTATAATAAATTAATGGGGCCGTGATGAATGAATAATTAAAATTCTTACTATGAATATTCCTAATTTAATCGCATATTCGCTCTCTAACCTTGAATCGAGTCATGTTTTACTTCTTTTCTAACTATAATGGTCCCACAATATGTGATGTGATGACAAATCAGAATTGCAAGTCGCGAATAATTTATATGTTCAATTAAAAAGGTTGTCAAAAGTGGAACAATTATGTTCCCACCTAACAGCTATATTTTCATATGATTTCTGTTTTTTGGTGGGATTCTCGTACTTGACTTTTAAGACTTGCGTAACAACAAGCGCTTAGGATTATTACTTACAAAAATTTATCAATAGGGATACTGTGATAGCTTTAATTTGCGGGTCCAATATTGTGCTAAACTTGATGGGTTATGGTTTGGATTTTAAACCCCACTGGTCTAATAGCATGACCCACTTGTTCATTATTTTTTTGGTATAATTAGTGGACGTGAGTCTTTACATTATATATAAATATATTTATAATATATATATATATATTGTAATTATTAATGGATTTTCTATTCACTGGACGAGAAATGCTACACAACCTCCTACTATTCACCCACACTCCACACTCCATACTTTTTAATATTTTTTAATATTTTTTTTAAATTTTTTTTTGAATTTATTTTTTTTAAATATTTCAAATTTTTTATTCACTATTCATATAAAAAATATTTGATAAAAAAAAATTAAAAAAAAAAAGGTGGAGTGTGGAGTGTGGTGAATAGTAGGAGGTTGGAAAGATTATTTCTTTTCAAAATATCTTTTCAAAATATTTTAAGAGAATTTGGGGTTCTTCATTCATTTCTTTTACTCAACAGTCTTACACTATATACCTACTGAGAAAAAAAAAATAAAAAGATAAAAAATAAAAGTAGATGTGTAGTACAGAACTACTGAGTAGAATTTTTTCTCTTCATTTCAAAAAGTAGCAAAAAGGAATCCTAAGCGATTTGAATTTTATATATATATATATATATATATATATATATATCTACTTTATTATAATAAGTGGTTATCTAACTGTGAATAGTAACTTCTTTTTTTTTCATTAAGTCCTGTTTTACTAAAATACCCTTAAAATCCTTGATCATTAGATGTGTAGCTTTCTTGTAGGATTTAATGAATAATTATATTTTATCAAAAGGTCTTTAATACTCTTGATCATTTAACGTATACTTCTCTTGTAGAATTTAATGAATGATCATATTTTACCAAAAGACCCTTAATAGCCCCGCGGCACACATGAATTGACGTTTATTTTTCATGTCTTTTTTGTTTTGACAGTGTACTCATTTTTCTTTCTTTTTATTTCAATTTTTTTTAAATAAAAAGTTAATAATATTTTATTATTATATAGAAAATAAATAGATAATCTAATATAGATGCAGACCAATACTCACACTTTACTGAGATTTAAATTTTTTTTTTTAATCTTGACTTTTTATTTTTCTTTAACCTTATATTTTTAAACCAATGCTTATCACGCGCGAGTGTTATGCTGGAGGGTCATTATTGCGGGCGAGAATCATGCGTGTTATTAATCTCCCATGTTATCTGTTAGAACAATAAATCCTTATTAATGACAGCAGGATTCAACTTATGTCCCTTGAGCCCATGGGCCCTAATAGTAAGATCCGATCCTATACCTTTAGGGGAATATTCAACCTAGCAATATATATGTATTTGGTTTTTGAAGAGCTGTTCTTGACCAGCCATATCCACGTGACTCGAGCTTGTAATTTAATTAGTTTTTCACTAGCTTGGAAATCTGTTGCTTAGAACAGTACTACAAGGAAAAGGGCTTTTTCCGGCAATGGGAAGTCGCCTGCAAAAGTTTATATTCGCCGCAAATACATATTGCTGGCCATTTTTCCAACATCGACACGTCATCGCTAATGATGAGTCTAGAATACGATTTTCGACATTTTGCTGGGCGGTTGGAAAACATTGTCTTGCCGGAAAATGCCTAAATCTCGTGGCAAAAACACACATTAAACCATGGGTAATTGTCGTCGGGATAACTTTTTCCACAATACAATGGCAAATAATTTTTTGCGACTATATCTAGTGAGGCAAATAATTATTTCTGACAATGTTGGTTAGCCAGAATTAGTCACATATTCTTAAAAAATATTTCTGGCGAATTATTGTCACCAGAAATAGTCCCTTCAAAAATATATAAAAAAATTACAAAAATTACACTAAACAGGATGCATGAAAAATATAATACACATTCATATTATAGGCTTGTTCACGAGATTGATCATAAATTTTCAAGTAGGATTTGGGTCCATATGCATGCATTTGCACTACAAGATGTACTCTTCTACAAAAAAAAAAAAAAAATTATACTTGAACAAAATCAATGCTATAAAATCAAGTTCATAAACTGTAAAGTGTATAACCCATTCATGCAAAATAGCGCAACAGATTTGAAGACCTCATTCATTGGCTTACATCCAGCTTCAAAAACTGTAAACTGTCTCAATTGCTCTAACACTTTCATTCAAGGGGTTGCAATTTTAAAAGAAGCAAAAGAACATAACATCAAAAATGTCAAAGAAAGCACTTGACAAAGAATATGTACATACAAAGACCCCAACTATGTCATGAAACTAGAAGGAAAAAAACAACAAACTATATTAAGTTCGATAACATTCTAGCTACCATTTAGTAAAGGTACTATAAGCAAAAGCATGTCAGAATCTCAATTATCAAGTGCCAAGATCAGACATCTCATCCAAACTTATCATAACAAAGAAGCAGAACATTTTGTTTGGTAAGCTCAGGAGTGTTTCTTTATTTAGCATCTACCACCCAAGACTACTCAGGACTTTGAAAAGCCACCAAGATAACTGAGAGTTAGTTGAAATAAGTAGTGTGAAAAATTATTAAGTGGTACCTTGTTCAAAATTCCACCAAGGCACCCCTCACCAAAGACCTCCTGATTAGGGGAAACCCCCCCATATTGTTAAAGATTGCAAAAACTAAAAAGCTGTTCAACAAATTGGTAAAATCTGTATATGTATTTTTTTATAATAACAAATTGGTAAAATATGATAAAAGATAAAGCTGGTGACATCATTTAAGAGCAAAAATGATGAAAGAAAGGCTTTCTATGAGACTAATGTGAAAATTGCCTCCCTAAAATTCATGAACATGTTCAGACACTAAGCAGTACAAGTGTACATGTGTGTATATACCTTCAGTCCGCTAGCTGCCGACCATTTCACATCTTTCATCTTCCATCCAACTCCAATAGATGACTAAAGTAAGTTGTATCTGTGAAAGAGAAAGTTAAAGAAAAAAGGCATTCAAAAGATGTTAGCCGCCACAACCAAGTAAATATAAAATCCACATTTCATAAGTGGCCTTGAATCTTGGACCTCCCCTACATAAATATGAATAAAAATACTGTCAAATGTATATGATATAATTTGTTCAGCATACAGATTATGTATCGAGTATGCAATATACTTGCAATTGAACCAGTAAAGGTGTAACCCACTATACCTACATTTACAATCCTTACAACAAAACTTACACAAACATTGGAACATTATACATAATTGGGCAAAAGCCAATTATTCAACTATGATACATCAAAGAATTACTCACTCCAAATATTAGAGAATGAAAACTTGAAACTCCTGTGCCCATGTCATTTGCAAAGACAGCTAAAATTTAATAAGAGTGCCTGAAGATCCCTTTACTGAGCTAGAAGTTTCATCTCAACAAACTTGTACTACTGTAGTCTGCAAGAGATTAGAGCATGACATATATTAAAAAAGATACAAATTTACAAAAAGAGAAACAGAAAAAAAGATGTGACAGACTCTAAGGCATAATATCCTCAAATCCAACATTCAAATCCAACACCACTCTCTCTCACATTTGAGGGAAGCAAAAAAAAAAGAAAATGAACAAGATATAAATCATTAGTAGCTTTGTTATGGAAATTTCAAAGGTTAAGCCACTGGTAGTACCTTTGTTATGGAAATTTCTAATTTCAAACTTCAAAACGCCTGCTCATCGGAGAAAGGAGATAGCAGTTGGTGCAGAAAAAAAATTAGAGTTAGGCAAGTTATTCCAACTTATCTACACTTCTGAAGGGGCATGACACTTTTTATCACCAATCCATGTTAGAGTGGAAATAACCAACGTTTTTGAGAATCATCTCACATTTTTATTGTCATGTAAGACATTTCTTCGATTAAAACCCATCCATCATTCCACCATAGCCCAGAACCAAAATACACATTACAATCCAAAAACCCAATCAAAAAAGCCACAAGCAGTAATGCTTTTTGATTCCAAAAAACATATACAAGCAAGACATGAAAACATCAAGATTCCTAGTCTAGTGGAGAATATGTTGGAAATTGTTGCAATGCCATTCATCAAAGTTGCATAGCAGATTATACAACAAGTATATGCAAGATTTAAATATCTAACTCTGAATCTAGCCTAAGGATTATAGTTAAATCCTTTGGTCAATTGAATCTCATAAACTCATTGAATAACTTTATCTCTTGCAGGATCATGTGTTACTACAACTCAAAGAAAACTCGAGGACAACACTACTTGTAACAAGTTCAAGAATATGATTATAACCTTAAACTTTAATATATAACAAACAGCCTTAAACATTAAGATCTTCCCCAAAAACTCAATGCTATAGCCTATGGGACCTTCTCCACATGTCAGTAACAAAAACTTGCTATTGTAAGAACCTGGCTTTTCTATACGAGAATCCAATCCAAAAAATATTTTCTAAAATTAGAGGTGAGAGTGTTTTTGACATGCTAAGCGTTAACTTCCCAAAGCTATAATGAAGTCATTATTAAACCAAATATATATATATCACAGCATCATGCAAAACCTGCAACCAAGAACATAGATCAATAACATACATAATTTCAAAAACTAAACAAAAATAAGAAGTAGGAAAACAACCTCATTTGTTTTTCTCTATATAAACCAATGTGGCCATGTTTATCCATCTCTAGAGTGAAAAACTCCTCATAGTGATCACTTTGAACCTGGAAGGAAGAAGTAATACAATAATTCATACTAAGGTATGATCCACAATCAGTTTACAAGTAGAAGCCTACAAAGTTACATATTAAAAAAGTAGAAGCCTACAAGCCAAAGATCCTTTTTTTCTCAAGTTATAGTTTGCAACAATCAGGAAACAATTGAAAGGAAGATTCCTGATACAAGCTCTACAAACCAAAGAAATCACAGCATGAAAAATTAAAGAAATGCTAACCATATTCCTTAAAATCAAAATAAAAAAAATCCTAAAATCAAGATTAATCTCCAACAAAATGCAATAAAAAATAAAAAAAGAACCTAAAATTATCAACGAGACACCATAAAACACTACAATCCACTGGTAAAAAGCCTAATCCTATGTTTTCATGAAACCCTGACAGAAAAAATCTCTCAAACATGCTAAATGGATATAGTCATTGTATAAGCATTTCTATTGTATAAAATCAAACTGATAAACACAAGAATTCATGAAAAATAAACTAAAAAGGATAAGTACTAGAGAGAGAGACGAACAGAGAGAGAAAGACAGACGAATGGAAGGAGAGAGAGAGAGAGTCACCTGCTAGGCGAGGTGGCGACGGCGTGGTAGCGGCACAGTATGGGAAGAGGTGGCAGTGCACAGCGTGAGGGACAGAGAGAGAGAGAGAGAGAGATGAACGCGCAGGAATACAGAGCACAAAGTATCGGGATGGGGGAGAAGAAATACAAGGGAAAATTTTGAAATCATGACCTTTAGCGGCAACAATAGTCCACGCAAAAGTTTCTCAACAACATAACCTTTTAGCGGCAGTCAATTGTCGCCGTAAAAAGATTAAATAGCTGCAATAAGTTGTGACGATTTTGCCTGACGGCGGAAAGAAAATGCTACTGCAATAAAAATCACTTTTTGCGGCTAAAATTAAGTTACAGGAAATAAAGTAAGCCGTAAAAGCCCATTTTTCTTGTAGTAGTTGGAGATGTTAAAAATGTAGCATTATTTGCAAATACCTTTCAACAGAAATTTCAATTTGCCCTTTTTTTAGAAAGTCGATTTTCGATTTTTTTTCTCATTTATCACTATTTTAATCTATCAAAAATATTTTTTAAACCTCCAAACTCATTTGGCTTCTCTCTTTTGCCGCAGAAGGATTAAAGAGCCCTATGACTCTCTTTCTTGTGTTCTTCAGTCGATAACAAAAAATATTTGATCATTCCAAAACCAAGCAATTTGTGACCCATTAGTACGATGTTTTATCTCTCGGTTCCAAATATCCAACCAATAAATTAAAGAGAATGTTTGGAGAATGAGATGAGATAAGGATTTTATAAATAATGGTTATATGATGGTTTGTGAATAATAGTAAGATAATTTGAGTTAAGTATTTATTAAGTTTTGATAAATGAGAGAAAGAAAATTAAATAAAAAATATTATAAAATTAAAATATTATTAGAATATAAAAATTTAATATTATTTTTGTTCTGAGATTTAAAAATGTTTTTTTTTTTTTGCTTTTTATTTAAAAGTTTGAAAAAGTCGTAATAATTAGTTTAAAAGTGTTCGTATTTGAATGATATGTAAAAAGAAAATAAGATGAGATGAAACATTCTCTAAGAGCAGTTCCAATGGGTTTTTTATCCTATCTTTTAAAATAAATAACCAAAACTCATTTTTTCTATTTTACATATTAAGTTTTACAATATATCATATATCAACTTTTTTTTTTCATATCATTTAAATATTATACTTTTTAATCTTTTTTATTTATTTCAAATATTTTCTTTAACTATTAATGATATCCTCATATATTTTTAATATTTGCAATATCTCCCCATATACAATGTCATATAATTATGTCCTATTTTAAATTAATCCAAATTTATAAACTAAATCAAACTATAAATTAATTAAAAAAAAGAGATTATATAACGAATATATTCTCAAAATATATTATGAGAATATTCATTCTTAATAATTATATAATGTGTATAAAGAGAGTTGAAATGAGAAACTTAGCAAGAGAAGGGAAGAGAAATTAATTAAAATTGTTTACAATGATAAATAGTATTCTCTACATCTAGAAATTTACTGTAGCAGAATGTAAAAATATCTTTAAAATAAAAGATCTAATAAAGGATACTTTTGAAAGCATTTCTTTATATTTTAAAAAATATATATATCATAAAAGATCATTGAGAGTCATCTAAAATAATACTTAAATAACAATGGAGAGAGGTTTTTGTTCTCTTTTATGAAATGACCTGCCAAGTCTCCTTGGGTGTTTTGGATTTATATTGTTGACTATTATACCCTTGTCTATCATGCTTTTTGGTTTGGTTTGGTAATAGGTGCTTAGTAAGTAATATTAGGTGTTTTGTGTTGGGGCTTTTTTGACTTTGGGTTTATATAATTTATATTGAGTTGGTATAATTGCAAAAATAATACTTTAATTTTTAGTTATTTAAAAAAAAGACTTGTTGGGACTCCAATTTTCACAATTTACTTCCTGTATTTGACAAATTCACAATTAGGTCTCACCACGCATTTCTTGGTAACTCTTCAAAGATCATAGTACTTGCCACGTCATTCATAGCCCACGTATCAACAATCAAAATTTACCAGTGTCACCTTAATTCCTCACAAGCTGCTTCTATTAAAAATAAAAATAAGAATTTTGAAAGAAATTAGAAATATAAGAAAACCAAAAGATTAGACTTAAGAGTAATTAAAAACTAAGAAAATAGGAAAAACCTAAAATAAAAATCATCGGAAAGACAAACAGAATTAAAGTAAGAAAAACAAAAAAAGAATATATATTTTAATACAAAACTTGAAAAGCAATGGCCCATTGTGGCCAGCACGTCAGCGACCAACTAAACTAGGGCTCCTCTTTTCTTTTTCTGTTTCATTTTTAGTTTTCTTTCTGTTTTTATTTGTTTAGATTATTGAATAGGTGGGTTACTTTTTTGTTAAGTTGTTTTTTATGTCTGGGATGGTTTTTATTAAATGTGTAAGTCTCAAATGTCCTACTTGTTATTACGGTATTTCTCTACCATAAGTGAGAGTAATCAATAAAATTAGAATATTGTTTTTTATCTAAAAAAAAAAACTAATTTTTGTTTTATGTATTTTTTTCTTACTTCTATTTTTTAATAGTTTCTGAATTTTTTAACAAATCTAATTTTATTATTTATTTAATAGAGGCAGCAGGGAATTAAGTTTCCATCTATCAATTGTCGATTGGTTGGACTTTGAGCCACATGGAATTGTGCCGTTAAAAGAGTAAAATAGGAAAGGAACAAAAGGATTTATTCATAAATCTCATAAAACGTAGGGAGTTGAAATTTAGAAAATTAGAAACCCAAATAATTTGGCAAGCTTTGCATACAAAAAATTAATTTTACAATAATTTCGATGAGTTTATTTCTTTGACGTGTCTATTTTGGCTGGGTTTGGATAGTGAAAGTGTTTGAAAATATTTGTGAATAGTAGTGAAAAAGTAATAATAGAATATTGAATAGTAATAAAAAATAGGTGAAAAGTAATGAATAATAAAAAAAGTAGGTGAAAAATAATAATAAAGTAAAAAATAATAGTGAGAATATTTGAGAGTACCTCAGAGTACTTGAGTATCCAAATTAATAATAGTAGTCTCTGTTTGAATGTTAAAAGTATCTCAGATTATTTATAAATAATAATAAAATAATTATAATAAATAGTTTATAAATAATAACAAAATAATTTAAGAATATCCGACCACAGTTATTCCCATACATATTTATTTTCGTCTTCTGGTGTGCTTTATGGGTCTTTTTGTTTTCTCTATGTTCTTGTCAGGGTCTTCAAGTACTGATCTGTTTAGTTCTCAATAGTTTTATGGGTTTTAAAAAATTTTATAAATTTATTTTCGCAAAGAGAAATGGAATTGTCATGCGTCAACTATTGATTGGTTGACACGCGGACTTTTAGCCGCATCACAACTTTCTCACAAGAAAAGTGAAGGGAAGAAACAGGAGGATATAGTTGTAAATTTTCTAAAACCTAAGGACTCAATTGCAAAAACTAGCAACCCAAAGAATTAGGCAAATAAGTAAAATCCCTAGGAGTGCATTTAACCCTATTTAATTTACTTCTTTGACGTACGCCACCTATTTTCAGTTTCTTCTTCAAGGTGGGTGGTTATGATTTATAGAGAACTACACTTTTGAGGATGTGTCGACAAGTTTCTTTTATGAGACATGTTTTAGGTTTGTTGTAGAACATGTTTTCCTTGTGGATGAGATCCATAGGCAAGCTAGAAGATGTTTTTTCATTAATTTTTTGTAAAAAATATATAGCAAACGTGCAACATTTATTTTTTCATTAATTTACTTTTTTAAAGTGGGATATGTTGTTTGGTAGAAAATATATCTCAAGTATGTTTTACATTTCTCTGTGTGTAAAATTTCGTTGACAATTTTACTCACTACAAGTTACAACATACAAGGCTTTTTGCCTAGATTTAGATCACGTTTGGAAAACTTGCAGCAAATGGAAGGAAAATTGAGGCAAAAAGACTTTTGCCACCGTTTTGTACGGAAACTGAATTGCGGGAAATGCTTCATCTCAAATAGCAGAAAAATCGCGGCAAAAGAGTCGTGTGAAATGTTTTCATCTCGCAGCAAAAAAGATTTGCAGGCAGAAAGTCGAACCATGGTCGAGAATGAGGCCTCACATGTGATAAAGAGTCGTGGCAAATACGCTTTACTATTTGCGGCGAACTATATTTCTCACGAAATTCAACTTATTTGCCACGAAACTTGGTTGCAACGAATATTTATTTGCGAATAACTTATTTAGGTACAAATAGGTTTATGCCAAAAAAAAAAAAAAAAATTATGACGAATCTGAAATCGCCGCAAATTGAAAAGAACTGAAAAAAATATAAAATCATTTGCTTTGAATTAAAAATCCACAAGAAATGGTCCTAAAACAAGGTAAAAAATAAGTATTTTTAGATTACTGACTCAATGGATATCCACAATTATAAATAAATCTAATAAACATATAGTATGACTAGGCTATTTTCATCAATTCTTGACTGCAAGTTTGTACACTCCTTTACTCGTACCAGCTCAACCATGGGAGGATCTCAATATGGACTTTGTGCTTGGCTTTTCTCGAACCATATACGGACACAACTCTATTTTTATGGTTGTAGAACGTTTCTCCAAAATGGCTCATTTCCTTCCATGCAGCCGAATGTACGATGCCTCCAGAGTTTCTGCCATATTTTTTGCCGAAGTGGATGGTATACTAAAAGCCATCATTCAGACCACGATGTTAAATTCATTAGTTATTTTTGGAAAACCTTATGGGCAAAGACAAGAACGAAGCTCCATTTTCCAATGCCTTCCACCCAAATGGGCAAATAGAGTCGGTCAATTGAAGCTTGGGCAACTTATTGCGTTGCCTCATTGCTGATCATGGTACCACCTGGGATCTCCTCCTCCTGCATGCCAAAATTGCTTATAACAACTCAATTAATCACAGCACGGGTCGTTCCCCATTTGAAGTGCTCACAAAACTTAAGCCAAGCTCACCATTAGATCTTGTTCCACTGCCCTTACCTCCTAGAGTTAGTGAAGGGGCTACTGATTTCTTTAGAGACTTACAAGAAGTCCACGAAGAAGTATGTAATTGCATAGCTCATAGTAATGCAATATACAAGCAACGTAGCATCGTAGGCACGTGAAGTTTTGACCTGGGGACTTAGTGTTCACGCATATTAGGCATGAGAGATTCTCACGTGGTGCAATGACTAAGCTGCATTCTTGCAAGGCTTGACCTTTCAAAGTGCTGTGCCGTTCTGCCAAAATGCCTACTTACTCGAGCTGCCTGCAGATGTGCAATTTATTCCTATTTTCAACATGGAAGACTTGACCACTTAGCCGGGAGATGACACCTCACCAATTGAGGGCACCCCAACTGCCACACTACCCAAACATCGCAAGCCTTGAGAAGCCACTCAAGCCATCTTAGATGATTAAATAATGTTCACTCGACGAGGAGGATGCCAGAAGTTTCTTGTCAAGTGGAAGAATAGACCATTCTCGAACTGTTGTTGGTTGAAGACGGAGGAAATCCAACATCTCGATCCGGACTTGTATGAGTTTTATCAAGCCCAACATCCGCCGGAGTTGGATTCTTTTGGGGGAGGGGAAAATTGATGGAGTTCGAGTGCAAGGAGGACTCCTGGCATAAACAGACGATGTTAGGAGTTACTAGTTATCAATAAGACTAGTTATCAATAAGGGGATGAATACCCATGTCGTTGTCTCTAGTCTTAGATTATTATTATCTTATCTGCAATTATTCTTATCTATTGTTACAGTACTTATAATTGATGTTATTTAAGGATTTGAGAAATATGATGAAAAGGTTTTTTGATGATTTAATAAAGTGCATATTTGATCCTGAGATGGGATAATTCTAGTGAGACGCCAGAAAGAGTACAAGTTCTATTTACTTTACGAAGCATTGGGAGGTCCTGCGTCCATTAACAAAAAATCCAACACCACGTCGTGTATAGTAGAACTAGGATGGATTGAAGTACACTTATAATAGTGAATCAATGCAGTAACGTGTATATGGAACATTGAAGTGCAAACACCATAAGAAAAAAACTCCTAACGAGAATCCAAGAGCCAACCATTCACTTTAAAGTACTTCAAATATATTAATATTACCTGTAGGAGTGTACAATAAAGACGTACAGGACACTCGAGCTGATCATAAGAAGCGGGTCAGAAGTCAGAAAAGTTTTGATTATATTTCGAAAGGTATTTGGCCGATCTGACCCGATATCCAAATTATATATCTGAATTAACCAAAATATGAGTTAAATGACGTTGTTAAACTTTGATTAAAATAAAAATTGACAAAAATAAAAATAAATACAATATTTAGGTTGGAAACTTGGCTAGACCTTTTCAGTTTGGGACTATTTCTTTTGACCAGAAATAAATTCAAGTCCGGTCAAAAGTAAAATTTATGTGCCGTTCGAATTGGGTGACCCGACCTAATCATGATTTCCACACTGTTCGGATCACCTGTGTGATGCAAAGAAGTTGCGTAATACCCAGGGCCTAGGGCCCAAGCCCACGAACCAGGCCCTAGCCCACGGAGAGCCCAGCCAAGGGGACCCTCTTACACGACGACGTTTCTAGGTATGACCCTAAACCCCTTCAGTTTTCTTTTCTTCTTCCTCGTTGATTTCTCTCCTCATGATTTCCTCTCCTCCCCATTCTCTACCTTCCAACGTCTCGACAGCTAAGTCCCATTTATTTTCCTTTAGATTTTTCCTCTCAACAGACACTCCCTCTCACTGTCTCTCTCTCGCTCTCCTGTAGTTTGCTGTGATTTTTGTGGGTTCCTAGCTTGGTGTCATCGGGCGTTGCCGAACAGTGGTAAGACCTCTTCTCAACCTCTGTTTCTCACAGACATGCACACACAAACTCTGAGTTCTCTCCCTCTCCCACGAAGTTTCTAATAAATGGGTTTCGAATATGCAGACCGTGGCTTTTGTGGATCTTTCCTGCGATTTTTGTGTTGCATTGGTGCTGCAATTTCATCGTCTTCCTTGGATCTTCACAACCGTAGAACCTCCATACCAAAAACAGTACATAAATTTAGGTTAGCCTCATTATTTTTCTTCTTCCCCCGTTTAGTCCTTGATTTTTTAGTGAATTTTGTTATTTATTTCTCTGTTTGTGTTGTGGCTAGCGCTCGGGTTTCATTCATTCAAGCAAGCACTCCTTTTAACAGCAATGGACCTAGGACCTTAAGACAACGTCTAACACCTAAGTATGTTCTGGTTAATTTACCTTGCTCAAATGTTGTTTCCTCTACCGCGTATTAACTGTTGTTTTGAAATTTGGTTTTACATCAACGTTGTATCATAAAGCATTGTAACAAGACTTGGACAGTGTCGTCCTGCAACTCTAACATTGGATGGGTCATCGCACGTGATTAGGTACGAAATCAGAATATTAGACACATTTTGGCATTGTTATGTGTATGATAAAATGGTTGGAAGTTGCTGGAATTTTTATTGGGTAATGTTTGAAAAATAGGACCTATAAATGGTGTTGTATTCTTGTATGTTGTTGGCCGGGTGAAATTGTTGGATGTTTGAGTCATCAAGTGACTGGTTTGTTGAGATGTTGCATTGTGGATTGATAGGTGGCAGATTGGATTGATGGGTATGATTGTTTAAACTGTTATTGTGACTGTTTGGATTTGTTATTATTTGGCTGTGGTCGGGTTTGAACATTAATCGATAGATTAACGATGGCTGTTGCGGGTTGAGCTGGATATGGAGTTGGTTATGATGGTTGATGTGAGATTTGCATGGAATGTGGCATATAGGCTTATTGTGTTGGATTGGTTTTGATGTTGGATTAATGGTATTAGATGTGCAATACGTTAATGGATACTCGGGTGAGGGGTGACTGTTTTGTTTGTTGTTGGGTTATATGTTGTCTATAAGAGTTGATGATAAACTATTTTGGATTTATTATGTTGCTATTGGCTTACATGTAACATGTGGAGAGTGGCTAATATGTTGCTATTGCTATTGGGTTATTCTATGTTCTTGACTAGATAAGAGCTTGTTCTATTCTATTCTTATGAAGGTGGGAATTTTTGTTAGCTAAGCTAAGTGCTAGTGTGAGTATTAACATGTGAACAAATATTTTCTGATTTAGGTGATTGTGACACGGCTAGATTACGATCTCAAAACGTAAATAATACACTGCAAGGGTCAGGTAAGTGGGGTTCTTATGCTAGACTTTGCATAAAAATAAAATAAATTGAGGTTGATTTTATGAAAAAAAAAATGTATGATATGTTTTGAAAAAAACTGTGAAAATAATTTCAGTAATGTGTTCTGCATTACTCACAAAATTTGTACAAAAGAGAAAGTGTTATCTGACATGACTAGTGTAGACAAGAGCAATAATTTGACATTCTGCTTCTGAAATGTGCAAAAGAGCAAATGTGAAATTTTTGAATTTCGTACTTGTTATATGAAGATGCTCTGAATCCGTTTCGATTATGTGAAAATGATATGAAAATGTTCAGTACTCTATTTGATATGATATAGCATCTGAAAAACCTTTGGCATGACTTTCTGATTATGTTCTAATTTTGTATCTGATTCTGTTTCTGGTTCTGATACGATTGTTCTGATTCTGTTATATGGTTGGTATCAACATCTCTGATATGAGTGCACCCACCTTGAAAACAAAGTGATTTTTCTGCGTGTTCTTTCCTGTGTGCACACCCGAAGCTCCAAGAATAAATAAGTGAAAGTTTCACATTCTGACACTACCTGATTTGGTCACCGGTGATAGCACAATCCTACCATGGGGGTTAAATATAGTATATGATATGATATACTGATACGATATGATATGATATAATAAGATGAAGATTTTCAACTATGTTATGCCAAAAGGTCTTTGAATATGGACATTTGACTTTTGAATATGAACAGTTTGAAATGTTGCTCTAATTTTTTGTAATACATTTGAAATCTGCATATTACTTAGATGTTTTGTTTATTTTCATTCTAAACTCTCCAAAAAATGCTCATGTTTACATACTAGTATATGTGCTTTGTTTACTGAGTTGTTAATAACTCATTCTCTTATTTTCACAATACTTTTCAGATGATGATGGTTCGACTGGGGATTAGAAATAGAAAAAGTGAGCAAGGCTAGATGAAGATAAGGGGTTGAGTACCTAAGGGTACCATTACTAATAGAAAAGTTTCGTTTAATTATCTGGATTTCATTATGTTATTTGGTTTAGTGAGACTTAAGGAATTACCAATTCATTATGTAGAGGTTATTGGGAGATTTGGAAATATTAATTTATGTTATTTGATTTATTATGTTGATGACCCGTGTGGAGGATATTTATGTGTTAAGTTAAAAAAGATAAATTTATGTTTTTGTATTGGAACTTTTGGAGATTATATTTGCGTTGGGAGACATGATTATAGTTGACAAGTGGTAATTCTCCATATAATTCTCCGACCCATCCGGGTACGGGGTGTTACAAGTTGACATATCTTAATCTTAATAATAGCAACAAATAATTTAAGAAGATATTCAATAAAGTAAGAGTCACAATGTTGTCCCAATGAAAATGATTCAAAAGATTGTTGTAAATGAAAAAGATTTTTTGCCTAGATATTTGTGGTCGCTGATAAATATTTATGGAAAAAATCTTGTCACCATGAACGATATTTATGATAAAAAAAACTGTATTGTTGCAAACTCAATTTGCAGCAAATGTTCCCATATTGAAGATAAATAAATTAACTATTTGGGGCGAACTCTTCTATAGTTTTTTCTTTCAATATAACACAGCTATAATTGGCAAAAGTTCTCTACACCCAACAAAATCAGTAAGCTATTATAGGAAGGATCATTCTACAACACATGACATTTGACGACTTTTTGAGTAAATTCAACAAGTTTTTAATTTTTTCTTTCAATCTTTAATGTTTTTGGAAGAAAAAATTCAGCTTGACAAGTCATTATTTTTTTAGAAAACTACAGAAGTTACAAATAATGAAAAAATAGTCAATTTTATCAAAGGTTTGTCAATTGTGATGCTAAGCAACATTTTCATTATGAGTTTTAGGCGTAAGTATGCGCCATGGGCGAGGAAATGCTTCAAGCCAGCCAGAGAAATGTGACAAGAAGTTCACATGTTAGAAGATGAGGAAAAGTAGAAACTAAGTAAAACACATCGTTTGGAGATTATAGGATAACACAAGGAGTTTCGTGGTTGGCAGGACCCCTTACCAACGAGGCTTATCTCATGAGAGGTTCACATCGACAAAATAGGTCGTGCATAGATACCTTCGACAATCTCCAATATCGTATTCATGAGGAAGACTTCACCATGTGAGGCACCTTGGATCTTATAAAATATACCCCCAGGTACGTTTGTGTGCTGTCATAGGCAACTAAAAATAAAACATATATTCTTAAAAAATACATATAGTAGTGTGAGTAAGGATCGTTTACACAGAGAGTGTCTAGCCTAGTTTTATGCTACGTGAACAAGGATTGGGGGAGGGGGGTTTGAGTATAACGAAAACAATTTCAAGAAAAACAATTAAGGAACAATTCAAATTAAATGATTGAAATCAATCAAAAGAACAAACATTGGTCTAAGTCAACATCCACTATTGGAATTTTACAAATGATCATCGATGCAAGTATATATTAATTCAAACTTTGAATATTCATCGTTGGAATTATTTTCCTATCTCTTCTTAGTCGCAATTAATTAGAAAATAAGCGATCTAATTAACCTTAACTACTAAACAACCCAAGACAAGTGATAAAGGTTTAATCTAGTAGAAACCTTAAGAATTAGAGAGATCGATGAAGCTAAACAACACAAGCACAAGCGGTTGCATTTAATTTTGTCGAGCATTTTCTTCCTAAGATCTAATAATTTCTGACGCAATAAATCATTAAATCTTAGCTGCTTCACAAATTAAAGGAATCAAACAATTGCGGATTTGATATTTAATCTAGCAATAGATTGTAACGAATAATAAACTAGTAGGCCTCCTAGTAATTAAACGAGACAATTATGAAAATAGGCATAGAAGAACATCCGATACTCAAAGCATAAATTTAACACTAAAAACAAATTAGATCTCACAATTTTATTGATTCTGAGACTTCTGTTTCCTTCAACCAATTATGAAAGTTTAGCCACACAAGGCCATAATGAAGACTCAAAGGAGAAGTTGGAGAAGAAGGGAGAGAGATGCAAGTCTGATGATTTTCTCCCTCTTTTACACGTCCATTGTAACGTCCCGTTCCCGAGGGGTCCGGAGAGTTAACTCATGTCACTTAAAAGTCATTTTCCAACCACAAAATGCATACTCCAATTTTTCTCTATTACACAAAATACTCACACATCAATTACTCTGGTATAATTAAACTAAGATAACACAAAGTCTTAATATAAACATCAACCTCTCAACATATCACATCATCAAATCACAACAAAACTTACTGAATAAGAATCCTCAATACTCATATAAATCTTCTATACTTAATCCATTATTCTTAACTCATCTCACCCATGCTTCATATTCTCGATCCTCAGCTGAAATAGTCAAATTATCTGAAAAATATTATGGAGATAGGGGTGAGTTATCAATAACTCAGTAAGCAGAGAACATATACTAGTATGTAAACATGAGCATTTTCAGAAAGTTCAGAATGCAAAAACAAAACATTTCATTTTCTTATGCACATCTCAAAGTGTATTATTAGAAAATCAGAGCGACTTTTCAACCTTTTCATATTCATAAACCATTTTCATATTCAAAAACCCTTTGGCATAATATAACTGAACATTTTCATCTTATCATATCATATCATATCATATACTATATTTAACCCCCGTGGTAGGGTTGTGCTATCCCCGGTAGCCAAACCAGGCAGTATCATATTGTGAAACTTCCTCTTTTTCAATCTCGGAGCCCCGAGTGTGCACACAGGAAAGAACACATAAAAGACCACTTTGTTTCCAAAGTGGGTGCACCAGAAATAGAGAAGTTGGTACCAACCTAAACAGAGGCCATAGTTTTACACCCGTGGTAAGGTCAGAACAGAACAGAAACAGAATGTCATGCCAGAGGTTTCAGAAATCACATCATATCGTATCAGAGTACAGAATATTTTCAGAATATAACAAAACAGAATCAGATCACAAGAATAAAATTTATGCACAAAACTTCATGTTCGCTCTCTTTTGCACAATCCAGAAACAAAATGACAAAATAAGTTCATGTCTACACCAGTCATGACAGAAAATACTTTCTTCTTATACAGAGTTTCATGAGTAATGCAGAACAAATAACTGAGGACGTTTCCAAAATTTCTTTTCATAAAAAAACATGCATATTTTCCAAAATCGACCTCAAATCATTTTATTTTATACAAAATCTAGTATAGGAATCCCGCTTACCTGAACTTCTTTATCTTTCAAAAATTTCCTCAATAATGTCGAATAAATATTAATCGCCACCTATAAAATAATCACGTAATTCCCGTAAATTTTCAATTAACCACGAATTTCAATATTTAAGCCTAAAATGCTAAAATAACTTATTTTTATACCTCAAAAATCTAAATTTCTCATAACCTTAAAACCTCTCTCTTAATTCTAAAATAAATAATAATCACTTTCTAAATTCCTCAATATCCATTTAATAACTCTGACTAATTCATAAAAATCTAACTTATCAACTATCGAAAAAAAAAACATAATTTAATATAATCACACCCAGATATATATTATCTTAAACCCCAACTCTTAATAATTAAACTAATATATAAAAATAAATAAAATACACCCCTTGTAGTCTTTCACAATAAATTCTTATTTTTAAAACATAATCCACACAAAGTGGGTTTAATAATTAAAAGTCAAGCATATGTAAAACCTATTTGAAATTCAAAGTTTTGAAATTTACGGACAAAAATGGTAATTGAGAAACTTGTTTTCATTTAAGGGCAAAGCTGTAATATCACAAGAATTCTTTTACGTGAACTTAAGCCGTTTAATAGTTTCTTCTTTCCTTCATCTACATGAAATCTGCAAGTTACTCATATGTAATAGAGGCTGCGTGCAATCCTTACCGAGAAGAGGAGCAGAGGAGCTGTGGAGAGTGAACGGTGGTGGGGGCGACAGTCAGCACACTGGTAAGAGGGAGAGAAAGCGGACGGAGAGTGGGTGAATGAGGGAGAGGCACACGGTGGAAGAGGATTTACACACCTTGCTCGACGGGAAAGCTACGAACTGAGGTGGTCTGTGGGTGTCCGGCGTTCATTTCCGTGCCGGTGGCGACAGCTTGGAGTGGCTGGTATGGTGCGGAGGTTCGGTTGGTAGGACCTCTGTTTCAGGTGGCTAAAAACAGAGGAGTTTGTGGCTTGCAATGGAGGCTACGGGAGGTGTTGGGTGGCGGCTTCATGTGGCTGGGCATGTGGTGAGGTCGAGAGAGATAGATAGCACGCGAACACACACAGAGAGAGAGAGAGAGAGAACACAGAAAGAGAATAACAAGCCAAGAGAGGGAGGAGGTAACCGAGAGAGGGACTAACCACAGGGAAGTAGCGACGGGCTGAGGTGGTTGGGGTGTTCGGTCGGTACCTTCCATGCAGGTGACAGCGTCAGGTGGAGCTGGCACCGTGAGAGGTGGCTATGATCGAAACGACACTGGCTGAAAGATGCTCTATTTTGGTTGCTAAAAACAGAGGTCTTCCGCTTAGTTAACACCGTGGGCTGCTGTGATGGGGCAAGGCTGGCGGTGCAGGTTGGCTTTTTGGCCGAGCTTGGGTGTATGGTGGAGATGGATTTGCACAGTGGTTGAGCTAGAGGAAGCTACGGTTTCACGTGGGTGGTTTTTGGTTGCTTGTCTTTCGGTTGAGGGTAGCCGTGGTTCACAAAGGAGAGTGAATCCTCAGAGGAGTTGGTTGGCTGAGGGCTTGAGGAGAGGGCAGCGGCAATGAATCTAGGGTTGAGGATGCTTAATACTTATATAAGCTGTAAGTGGAAAGTAAATTAAACCTAAAGTAAAAGAGAGGAGGGTTGTCCATGAAAAAGGAAACAAGCGTGAACCCGGGCGACGTGGATTTCGGATGCTTCCACGGGCTTGGGCTCCTTGTAAGGGAGTTGGGCTAGGAACCGACTGGGTTGGCCCAAAAGAAAAAAATAAATAAAAATCTACTCAAATAAGTTTAGTCCGAAAATAGAAAGTCCAACACAAAAAAACAAGGCACAATAAAAATAAATAAGAGTCAAATAAAAACACTACAACTCAATATTAATAAAATAAAAATAATTAAAGTCCAACAATAAAATAATTTAAAGCAATAAGTAATTTAAATGTAAATAATAATTAATATCAAGAAAGCACATCAAAATAAATTTCACAACTTAAAAATTGAAAATTAACCCAACGATAAACACGATAAAATTAAAACAAGAGAACTAATACTTAAATTAAATAAAATAATTATTCAGTTAAAAATACGTGAAAATATGGGATATTACATCCATGACCCTTATTAGAATCCTACCAAATCTCCTAAAATATTCTAAACCTTATCCTCTAATAACCATATTCAAATTTGACTAATTAAATAAAATATTAAAAATAAAATAAAGTCCTAATATAACTAGGAAAATGGTATTTTCCAGCTATAAATTTCGTGCACCAGATCTCAAAAATGTCCGCAATTAAATTGCATATTTGAATTTCACGATAAGGAACGTTTTGGAACGTCAGCAGTGCAAGTGCATTAACTTCAAGCCAGATTTTGACCTTGATGCAGCTAGTATCTCTCAAAACTCACACGAAAGTTGTAGATATTTTTCTTTGTATTCTATATTATTTTGAATCATATCAATCGGAGCTCGGATGAGAGAGTTATATCCAGATTACGAAGCAATGTCAAAACTGTCCAAAATCGCCCCATTAACTTCGTTTTGCATTTAACGCCTCCATTTGCATCCTAAATCAAAATAAAATAATAATGAGTACATTTAGGCACCAAATAAGTATAAAAGACTAGACATTAAGAGAGAAAAATATGACATTTTGTATTCTCATCATACGTACTATGAGATTGTTCAACTAATTAAGAGACTTGAGCTTCTCTCTAACTTAATTATTTGAGGTGACCCCTACCAGGATCTCCAAAGATTGTTTCTGTATTCATAGTTGGTTATTGAAAGCGTTGCAAGCATCACTAAGAATTGTATCATTAGTTTGTGCCCTCTGTGGGATATGAGATTTTTCTAATTGATTTGCTGTTGAGGCTAGACTCAAATATTGCCCACTACCATGCACTCCCATACACTTCGCGATCCAAAGGCAGTTACAATGGATGGGCAAATGGTGAATGGAGAATCACATAGATGGAGAAAAAGCTATAGAGAATGAAATTAGCAGGGTCAGAAGGAGGCTGATATCAGGTCGCAATAGCTAGTGTGACGTTGAGTCTCATAGCAAAGGAGGGCTAGCTCAAAACGATCAATATGAGAAGAATAAAATACACGATAGCCTGAAGGACTTGATGGATAAATACAAAGAAATGGCAAAGCAACTGGGAGCACTTTCATCGGTAGACAAATTGCTTAACAACATGGATCTGCCATACAACAAGGAGATAATGATGGTCCCTTCCCTTTGAAGTTCAAGGTAAGGGTGTGCAACCGGACCGGTTTTTTTTTCCGGTCCGGTCCAGAACCTGGAAATCCAGGTGTATCCGGGCTGTTATCCGCCTGGATTACACCCAGGCGGGTAAGAAGAATCCGGATCCGATTACGGATCCAGTTCTGTGACCCAGTTATTCGTAACCGGGTCCTTAAAAAAAAAAACCGTCTTCTCGAATCCGTTTTTACTCCTCATCTTCTCGAATCTGCCTTCTCTCTCAAACTTGAAGCCCTGAAACTTACGCGCGTCTGGGTAGATTGGTAGCAGCTTTCGATTCTTTGCACTTCGCAGTCCTTCTAGCCTTCTCTCTCAAGTCTTTCCCCTGAATCCCTTCTGGCCTTCTCAGTTCTCAGAAACTTCGAAGTCCTTTGCATATCTGGGTGAGAGACGCGGAGGCTACCATCCATATGCTCTCTCTCTAAGCTCGTAAGGTATCTTTCTTTGTGCTTAGGGATTTTTCTCAGACTTTTCTTGTCTTCCTGTTAGATTCGTATGAAATTAGGGGTTTTTTTGGTTTATCTGGTTTATATTATTTTTTCTTTGCTCTGTAAGCTTATTTTGATACCTTATTAGTCGATTTTTTCTGTTCGGTTTGTGTATGAAATGAAAAAAGTCAAGTTTTAATCACTATTTTATGTAATACTCTGTTTGTTTGGTTTATATGAAATGAAAAAAGGAAAGTTGTACTATTTGTGTTCAAGCCTTAAAAAAGTGGACAATAGATTGCCATTGAAACGATGCCACCCCTTTATTTATTTACTTATTCAAAGACAATGATTGGATCTATAGGTTCGTATTATTGAGATATGGTTGAGAGACCCATATGGATTTGTTTGTTCTAATATATCGATCTGAGGCTAGTTGTGTGCCTTAGCTTAAATGACCATCTCTCTTGTCATTTGACTTATATTAGTTGAAGTTTTCCCATTTGAAAATTTGTTACTACAATTTCAACCATAAAGAAGGAGCCCTTGTTTCAAAAGAATGATGATAAGCAAGTAAACAAATTGACTAGTCTTTATCCCTACCCTGGTGGATTGACATGGATCTTCACCCTCTTTCATGAAACATTCCTTTGGTAATCAATGGGTCCCCACGGCCTGTCAAAAACTGGTTTTAATCCTACAATATTTAAAGACTTTGGTTGAATTAATGATAGAATGGCGTATAGTTTTGGAGTTATGCTTATGGAGCTATTAACCCCTTTATTTGTTTGTTTGAATTCTTTGCAAACATTCTATTGGCTTTTAGATATGGTTGAGAGACCCATGTGAGTGATTGCCTTTCTTATTTCTGAGTTGTTTTAATTTCCTTCAACCGATGCTGTTTCTTTAGCTTCTTATTCTTAGTTCTTTCATAGAATGTAAAAGATCTGGTGGAATGTTCATGTTCCTTCCCTTATGATATCTATAACGATTCCTCTCATGTATGCGCACTTATTAATTGAAAACTTGCTGAGACAGTGAATCGTACTCTGCAATCCTTATACAATATGAGACATTATATTTCTTTTAGTGTATACAACACATCAATGTGCTCAAAACACATGTACGCCCACACTAGCTTCCTGGGTCTTTATTTCCATCCTTATTTTATTAGAAAATGCACTAATATATATGCATCCAATAGGCAGCTCAGTCCACCCTGCAAGATAAAATAAAATCCTCTACATTTTTTTCCTGAGATCAGTTGCTTGCTTGCTGTTTAATTAGTTGGTACTTAAATTACCTTGATAGAGCCCATTGCATCTTTGAACTAACAAATAATGATTATATTTGGTTTCCTATGGTTCTGTGACAATACTGAAAACTTGCCCTTGATCTCAAATTAACTCAAGCTTTCCCAATTAATGAATTTGAAGGGATCCACTAAGGTTGCAGGGGATTACCCATTCTTGTGTTTAAAAACACTAGCAAACGTGTTTAATTTTGAATGTTTAATGGTCGTTTAAGAGCTCCTCAAATGTTTTTGGCAGCCTGATGTTGGATGCTGTTCTAAATAATTCTTCACTGGACAGGGAGATGGTGTAATGCCTGAAGCACAGACCTGCCATATTTCAGGCCATGTGGGATCAGTGACTCATTGCAGAGATTGGGAAAGCAGTAGGCATCATTAGGCAACTCAATTGTCAATTTGTCATTAATTTTGTACTGCAGTTTCTCCTCATTCTTGTGTACAGTTTTCTTTTTTTTTTTCACCTTTGTAATTTGTGATTCAGTATGCTGTAAGTAGCATTGTTTATCTCTAATTTCATAACTAAACTAGTTTGTAAACAAATCTTGATCAGGATTCTGTAGTTGTAATTGTAGTTGTAATATATATTTTTTTTCTTCCCGGGGTTCATCCCCAACGGAAAGCTTTAAAGTCTTAAAAAAAAAAAAACCCCGGATTAAATCCGGTTATAATCCGGATATCCGGTTATGGCTGGATATCCGGATCCGGATCCGGTTGAACACCCCTAGTTCAAGGTTCCACAAATGGACCTCTACGATGGGTACAAGGACGTAGTACAACATTCTGAGACTTTCATGGCTCACATGAACTTACATTAATTTTCAAGGGAAATTGCATGCCAAGCCTTCCCTTTGACCCTTAAATACACTACTACATTATGGTTTAGGAATCTGCAAATAGATCGATCACCAATTTTGAGGAGTTTGATCTGTAGTTCCGCACATAGTTCATGGTTAGCGAGAAGATGAGGTAGCCGACATCTGCCTCCTTAGTTTAAAGAAGCGAGAAGATGAAAGCTTGAAGAAGCACATGGCCTGATTCATTGAGGAACGACTGACGACAGATGATCAAGACTGCAAGATAATGCTAGCCGTCCTTGTGGGTAGTATTTGTGCCAGAAGTTCCATCATGCCAAAATTGACTCGAAAGACACCAGCGACCTTACGAGAGTTCCTGGATTGAGCAAATGACCTTGTCAATGTTGGAGATATGCTAAAAGCGTTGACCAATCCATGTACGACAGGGGTGAACAATGCTAATAAGAAGGCAAAGGTAGTGGAACTGAAAACAACCAATGGACAAAGGAAGAAGCGAGCGAGAAGGTAGAAAGCGACAAAAAAGGGTTCCCACACACTCAACTGGCACGCAAGAACAATTCATTGCACCCTGAATGTGCAAGGCGGTGATGAAGGAAGCATGAGCTAACACAAGCGATGACAAAGGCACAGCCACACAAAGGTCTAACCGCTACTATAACTACCATAAATCGTAGAGTCATAATAGTAGAGACTGTCATAACCTCATAAGACAAACATAGACAATACAGAGGCATAGAAAGCTAGAAGGCTTCATCGCCGAACATGAGCCCCCACTAAAATGGCGTTGACTGTGAAGTCAAAGGAAAGATCACCCGTAGCCAAGATGAGAGGAATTAAGATACCATGAGGAAGAAGAACACAAGAAGAGGGTGCATCCTTGCCATAGCCCAACCAGGTAGTAAGAGCCCCTTGGTGAGGTTTGGACTATAAAAGGCGGGTGGTGCATCATCATCTGCTAGGAAGGCTCACACAGCAAGGCTAGGTATGAGTTGCCTTTGAAGCTAGCAAGAATGGGAGGTCCCCCATATTCTTCGGAGACGATGATTGCAAAGGTGTGCTATACTCCCATGACAATGCCATGGTAGTCACTTTGCTCATCGCCAACTACATAATCCATAGGATTTTGATTGACACTAGAAGTTTAGTAGATGTCCTATATTGGGACATATTTAAGAGAATGGAAGTTGAGGAGCATATACTAAGCCTAGAACCCATACCATTGAAGAGTTCTCTGGGAAATGGTGTAGCTCGTTAGCACTGTCACTTTGTTTGTCACGGTGGGACCTGGACCTTGCACTATAATTTTCATGGCGAACTTCCTGGTGATAAAGACTAGTTCATCGTACAATGTCATTATTGGGCGCCTAACTCTGAACAAGATGAGGGTAATCAAATCGACCTATCACTTATAGATGCAATTCTTGACTAAAGTGGGAGTAGAGGTTTGAGGCGAACAAGTGCTAGAATTGAAATACTATGTCCAAGAGTTGAAAAATAGTGTAGGAAGAGCTTCACACTGCTGAAGCCAAAGGGAGAAATGGAGATCCCATTCTATCACCACCCAAGTTTGTCGAGTGATCAATTGAGACTTGGGATGAGAATGAGCTAAAACAAGGCAAAGCGACTGAGCCTTTGGAGTTGGTCACCTTGTATTTTTAGAAACTGAATGCTACTTTAAGAATAAGAGAGCGCATGGTGCTGAACCTCAGAGAGTAGGTGAAACAACTCCTCATTGAGCATAGAGACATATTTGCATGCAATCATGAGGACATTCTGATAATAGACCCGAAAGTAATGGAGCATCACCTTTGCGTTGACGTTCCAACAAAGAAAGTTAGGTAGAAATGAAGAAGCTTCATCACTACAAAGTATGTGGTACTAGTATAAGAGGTCGAATGCCTGCTCAAGGTAGGATTCATAAGAAAGTCCTATTATCCTAAGTGGCTATCAAACATGATTATGGTGAAGAAGGAAAATGGGAAATGGCATATGTGTGTGCACTTCACATACCTAAATAAAGCCTATTCTAGTGATACCTTCCCCTTACCATGAATAGATCAAAAGTTGATTTGACAATATGGCACAAGATGTTAAACTTCATGGATGCCTACTCAGGATACAATTAAATCAAGCTTTGTGAGAGCAACCAAGAGAAGACCTAAATCAAGCCTATCCCAAGCTTTGTGATAGTAAAAAAAAAAAAAATGTTCTTCATCGTGGACAGAGGACTCTACTGTTACCAGGTAATGTTGTTCGACCTAAAAAATGCAAGGGTGACTTACCAATGGCTAGTGAACCTCATCTTCAAATGAAAAATTGAGGTCAATATGAAAGTATATGTGGATAACTTGCTTGTCAAAAGTAAAGAGAGCAACCAACACTTAGCAAATCTAAGAGAGGACTTTGTATTACTAAGGCGATCTAATATCAAGATCAACTTGACAAAATACACATTTAGGTCTTGTTTGAGTATCAAAATATTCTGAGGTACTCTCAAACACTCTCACTACTATTTTCTACTTTATTATTACTTTTCACTTATTTTTATTACTATTTATTACTTTTCACCTACTTTTTATTACTATTCAATATTCTATTATTACTTTTCACCTACTTTTTATTACTATTTATAAATATTGTCAAACACTTTCACTATCAAAAATTACTTGCTTCGTTGTGTCAAAAAGATGAATTGAGGCCAACTCAGAAAAAGCAGGTCGATCATATATATGAAGTCGCCCCAAAATCCGAACAAGACACAAAAGCTAACTGTAGAGTAGCAGCTAAACAAATTCAAGTACAGGTTGAACGAAAAATGTCTTCCATTTTTTTGGGTGTTATTGAAGACCCAAAAGTGGGATAATGACTCTAAAAAGGCATTCAAGTAGCTAAAAGTCTACTTGTCTAGTTTGCCCCTCCTCGACCAAACCAAGCTCAGTCAAATTTTCTACCTTTACCTATCTGTTACCGCCATAAATGGTGGGCGCCACACTAGTAAAAGAGGAAGGAAAAAGCTAGAGGCCCATGTAGTACTTGAGCAGGACGTTGAGGGGAGTAGAGACTCATAACCCATGGATAGAACTACTGGCCTTTGCTCTACTAGTAATGGTATGAAGATTGAGGCCATACTTTCAGGTGCACACCGTGAGAGTGTTAACAATGGATCCACTTAAAAACACTTTGTACCAGCCCTATAGCTCGGGCGTCAATTGGTCAATCAAACTAAGCAAGTTGTCTACACTACCTACCAAGGAACGATGTGAAGGGACAGATTTTGGTGGATTTCATTGTCGACTTCAACCACTTCCCAAAAGAACTACCTAGGGCGTTTAAGGGAGTGTCTGGCAAGTAACGTCGATGACTTGTCTTGTTGTAGTGGCGGGTGAGTAGGCCTTTACCTTATAATGGAACATGGTGAGAAATCAACTTCTCTATCAAACTAGCATTTGAGATACCCAACAACTAGGCTAACTTTGTTGTCAAACTAGCATTTGAGAAAATCAACTGCACTGTCAAACTGCCAAAATGTTTGGGGGCAACCGAAGTCCGGGTGTGGGCAAACTCCAAGCTGGTAGTAAGCCATATGACAGGGCTTTATTTTGCAAAGGGGCACAAGTTAAGGTAGTATCTACAACGGGTATGGGAGTGGTGTGACAAGTTTGAGTATTTTAGCATTTGACAAATACTTCGGGAAGAAATCTAGTGAGCAAACAAACTCGCACGGCTCACTTAAGGAATGGAGTAGTCTCCTACTCCGACCTAACAATGTAGGTGTTGGAAACCCCGAACGTTAGGGCCGAGGTCTCGAAGATAGAAGCAGCCTTCCTTGGTGGACGTAGAACATAGGGAAGTATCTAACCACAGGGGAGCTTCCAGAGGGTCAAACGAAGGCAAGGAAGTTCAGCCTCCAGGTTCACCATGGTGGAAGAAGTATTGTACAGAAGGGGCTTCGCTTCACTATTCCTACACTGCATATCCTGGGAAGTAGCACTATACGTGATATAAGAGATACACAAAAACGTAGAGGCAGATCTTTAGTGCTAAAAGTAGCCAGTTCAAGGTATTACAAGCCCAACGCGCTGATGGACACGAAGAGCTTGTTAAGAAGTATGTGAAGTACCAAATGCACGCGGTCTTGCGCTATAGCCCCTCGAAACAATTGACCAGAATGTCAAGACTGTGGCCCTTTGCACAATTGGGGTAGACATAGTATGACTAATGCAGCCAGGAAAAGGAGGTTTGAAGTTTTCGGTCGTCTCCATAGATTACTTCACGAAGTTGGAGGAAGTAGAAGTCCTACCAACGATTATA
Organism: Cyclocarya paliurus; assembly: GCA_029856935.1. Lineage (NCBI taxonomy): Eukaryota > Viridiplantae > Streptophyta > Magnoliopsida > Fagales > Juglandaceae > Cyclocarya > Cyclocarya paliurus. The sequence continues at coordinate 12,961,196 of CM056958.1, forward strand.
GTGGGAACATTGTCAAGTTTTTCTGGAAGTCCATCATGCGTCGGTTCGGCATACCGCATTCCATAGTCTCAAACAATGACCAACAGTTTGATTATGATTAGTACTGAGAGTGGTGCTCAGAATTGAGAATGAAGTTTAGGTACTCTTCCCTCAACCACCCGCAGGAGAACGGTCAAGTTAAGCCAACGAATAAATCCATTCTCCACATTACTAAAAATAGGCTTGAAGATTGGAATGGAGCCTGGCGAGAAGCTTCCAAGGGCATACAAAACTACTATAAGGACCCCAACAGGTGTGTGACTCCTTTTGCTATGATGTGTGGTAGTGAGGCAGTGATGTTAGTGGAGATCGCCATCCCAAGGGACCAAGTTCAGTACTATTGTGAAGAAACAAATAGCAAAAGCTTGGAAGGGGACTTAGACATGCTAGTAGAGATCTAGAAAAGGAAAGAAGTAGAGGCAAGAGCCCAATGCGAAAGAGGATTGCATAGTATTTCAACAAGAGAATCAAACATAAAACATTCAGGGTTAGGGACCTTGTGCTGAGAGAAGTCAGCACCTCCACCAGAAGGCCTAAGGACGCTAGAGTCTAGCATTTGTGTCACAAACCAACAATAGAGTCTAACACTCGTGTTGTGGGGTAACACATGAAGCTACCCAGTCAACAATTCCTAGCTAAGGCGAGCAAGTGCTAGAGTCTACCACTTGCACCACAAACGAGCGATTGAGTCTAACACTAGCGTTGCATGGTAAAACCTAAAGGTGCCTCGTAATAGATTCCCGCCTAAGGAGAGCAGGTACTAAAGTCTAACAATCGTGCCCCAAACCACCGGTCGAGTCTAACACTCATACTGCGGGGTATAACCTAAGGTTACCCCGATCAACAATCTCTGCCTAAAGCGAGCGAGCCTCAAAAAAGTGCTAGATTTTAACACTCGTGCTGCAAGATAACACCTATGGTTACCCCATCTCATGATCCCTACAATATTGGAGAGCAAGCGTTCACGTTAACATCCATGTTGCAAGGTAACAACCAAAGCATCCTACCTCGGCCTCGGGTGGCTTAACACCCTTTGTGATACCGAGTAGAAAAAAAAATGAAAGGAAAAAAGGAACGACACAAGAGAACCACCAAGCCGAAAAGCCAAAAAGCATAAATAGAAAATATCATAACACAAACACCAGAACGCAAAGGGGAAGCACGATTTACTGTAGATCTCATTATCAATGCTCATGTACAAAAGAATAAAAGCCAATTATAAACTGTAAAGCTTAAGCTGAAAACCAAGCCCTCAGGCTATGACCAGGTGAAGGAGGAAGAAGTGGTTGGGCAAAGAAAGTACGTACCAGGCATTACATCGGCCCCCAAATTGTCCAGTATAGCTAAAATTGCAGTATCGGGGAGAAACACCACACCAATCCAAAGCCCTTAAGGGCGTCTCGTGGTTGGCCACCAAAGTTATCGCCAATTCCCTAGGCTCAATCCCGAACTAGAAGGGTTGCAAATAGCTAGGGAGAAATGTGGGTTACCTCACCCTTCGCCTCTTGCAGTTGATTGACAAGTTTATCAGCTCATTGAACAGCTTTGTCAGCCTTCCTCGCGACAACTGGGGGACTCTGCCAACTTCACGTAGTCTGTGTCGAACTTGAGAAGCTCATCCCGAGGTGACTTGTACTTGGCCGTGAGTGCCTTCAGCTGTAATTTGGCAGTGTCAAGCTCTATATGGAGTTTTTCCCATGACTCCTCAGCCTAGGTTGACAACACCGCCTCTTTCAGCTAAGCCAGCAACTCCCTGGTTTGCTTGAAGTTGGTGGTTGTTATGAAATGTTTATGCAAAACACACACATCAACGATGGTAAATAAAATAAAAATAACACAATAAAAAACACAACGCACAATATACGTAGTTCGGCAAATTGCCTACGTCCACAGAGCTGCAGAAATCTTATTAATCAGAGTAGATTACAATCACTCAATCTCAACTCACACTCTTTAGGGCTTTTTGCTCTCTCACACAATAGGCACTCACAAGACAATTGTTCTCTCTCAAAATATACTTGATGCCGTACAAGACATGTCAAAATATGTCATATATATAGCATACGGCATGGAATCCTAATGCTGGCGAAACTGCGTACTTCGCTCGAGCGACGTGTCGAGCGCGTTTCGAGCAAACAGCCAAATGAACATTGGCTCGAGCGGAATATCAAGTGAGGGTCAAGCGAACACTAGAGTTTGCGTCTCGCTTGAGCAGAGTGTCGAGCGGGACTCGAGCATACCTCTTTGCTTGAATTTGCTCGAGCAGACTTGACTTGGCTCAAGCGAACTTTAGGTCAAGCCAACTTTCAGCAAATACCTTTTCAGCTCCAAAACTAATCTCCACATATACCCCAACAATCTCCCACTTGGAGACTGGGTCTCCACATGCCAGCCACTATTTCCAGCCAAGCCCTATCATCTCTATAGCTCACAGCTCCCGTCTTCAAGCCAGAAGACGCACTGAAGTCAAGCCCGACTTCAGTTTTCCACGTACATCGCCCTTAGTCAGCACATCCACAGGGCGATTCACAACTCTCACTGCACTAGGAGTATCCGGTCTCGAACCGATCTTGGCAACCTTAGCCAACTTTCCCAGGCTTTCATGAGGAACAACAAAGCTGACTCCCTTTGACTTCCTCACATGTTTCGCACGATCAAGCCTACTTTTTTGCACTCTTGTATTTCCCTGCACATCACTGGACCCTGATGTTAAATACAAAGAGTTAGATCTCTTACCATGCGCTAAGACCAGCGCACCCTTAGTGAACTTCCAAGCTCCTCCAGAGAATGCTACTATAAAACCACTGTCATCAAGCTGTCCCACAGAGATCAGGTTTTTCTTCAGATCTGGAATATGTCTGACTTGTTGTAAAGTCCACACACTCCTGTTTGGAAGTGTGATGTGCACATCACCCACTTCCACTACATCCAGTGCCTCTCCATCAGCCGCATACATATTCCCAAAATACCAGCAACATAATTCTGCATGATTTCTCGATGTGAGGTGCTATGGAACGAAGACCCTGAATCCAAAACCCAATCATCAATCGGACTATGCACTGCAAGGAGTAAGGCATCATGAATTTCATCTGCCACTACATTCACAACATCATCATCAGAACTTTCTTGAATCTTGCAGTTTCTCTTGATGTGGCCCGGCTTACCACAACTCCAGCATGTGATCTGCTGCCTATATCTCATCTTGCTCTTCCCCCTGCTCTTGGAGCTTGACCTGCCATGTCCTTTACCCCTATTGTCAACAATCAGGGCAAATCCTAAACCCGAGGACTCATCTGAGTCTTTCCTACGTACCTGTTCAGCAAGCACCATGTCACGTATGTCATCGTAGTTCAGTTTTGCCTTGCCGGCTGAACTACTCACAATCATCCTCATGGCCTCCCAACTATTTGGCAATGATGCCAACAGAATCAATGCTCTAATCTCATCATCAAACTCAATTTCTATAGAAGACAGCTGATTTGTGATCGTATTAAATTCATTTAAGTGTTGGGCTATAGACATACCTTCCGACATCTTCAGATTGAACAATTTCTTCATCAAGTGCACCTTATTGTTCGCAGACGGCTTTTCATACATACCTGACAAATTCGCCATGAGATCCACCGTGGTTCTCTCCTTACTGACATTGTGTGCCACTGTTCTGGACAAGGTCAGCCGAACAAGCCCTAGAACCTGTCGATCTAATAGGATCCACTCAGCATCAGCCATACTTTCCGGCTTCTTTCCCAACAGTGGAAGGTGGAGCCTCTTCCCATAGAGATAATCCTCAATCTGCATCTTCCAATATCCAAAATCAGTGCCGTCAAACTTCTCGATCCCGGGTGCGTTCACTTTATCTCCAGCCATCATTCTCCTTCAGATCCAACATTGGCTCTTGATACCAGTTGTTGTGAAATGTTTATGCAAAATACACACACTAACGATGGCAAATAAAGTAAAAGCAACACAATTAAGAACACGACGCATAATATACGTGGTTCGGCAAATTGCCTATGTTCACAGAGCTGCAGAAATCTTATTAATCAGAGGAGATTACAATCACTCAATCTCAATTCACACTCTTTAGGGCTTTTTGCTCTCTCACACAATAGGCACTCACAAGACAATTGTTCTCTCTCAAAATATACTTGAGGTCATACAAGACATGTCAAAATATGTCATATATATAGCATATGGTGTGGAAACCCTAATGCTGGCAAAACTGCATACTTCGCTCGAGCGACGTGTCGAGCGCGTTTCGAGCAAACAGCCAAATGAACATTGGCTCGAGAGGAGTGTCGAGCGAGGGTCAAGCGAACACTAGGGTTTGCGTCTCGCTTGAGCAAAGTGTCGAGTGGGACTCGAGCGTACCTCTCTACCTAAATTTGCTCGAGCGAACTTTGGATCAAGCCAACTTTCAGCAAACACTTTTTCAGCTCCAAAACCAGCCTCCACATATACCCCAACAGGCCAGCTCCTCTTCTAGAAACGAAACAACCTAGATGACCTTTCACTTGTGCTTCAAAGCCTGGTCCAACTAACGAAGACTGTTCTGAGGTCAAAGTGTTTCTTAGCTCCTTTACCTCGACCTTTAACGTGCCAATTTGGCATCCTGCACATGTGGGCGCCAGCCCAAGAGAGAATAGGCTTCTTCCGAGCATTGATTCAACTTCATTGCCTATAGGACACAACCTGAAGTGCCACACCCATAAACGTATGGGAGGTCTGCACCTTCTCTTTCAAGCCAATGAGAAACCTAAATACATACTGGGGCTAGAAATTTGCCAATTTCCCTTGTAATCTGGGCAACCAAAGGGTCGTAAGCCTCTGCAGCCTCAAGCGTGAACGAGGCAGGCGTTTTCTCACCCGAATTGGAAATTCTAGGGCAAGGTAGAGTCCCTAGAGGCATTGCCTCGAGGGAAGGAGATAGCTTTGTCCCGCAGGGGTCCTCCCAACCAATGACATCCCTTCGTGAGGAACCTTCCATAATGGAGATGCAACGGGAGAGGGAACCTTAACCGACGAGGCTTATCTCGCGAGAGGGCTAAGTGCTGTTGACAAAATAGGTCTTGTACAAATACCTTCACCGGCATGACACTATCGATATCGTTTCCAATTTCGTATCTACAAGGAAGACTTTACCCTGTGAAACACCTTGAACCTTATCCCAGGGAATGGTATTAATAAATATATGCATCCGTTTACGTAGAACGTCTTATCCCAACAGACGCGGCAGAAATTGTTGATCACTATAATATATATTCAACAAAGCAAAGGAGCATTTGATCTTCACTTGGGCATTCAACGTTCAAAGCCATGTACTATAACTCGAATGATGCAATATTGTACTAAACAATCGAATAAATAATTAATTACCATTGAAATACAAAACAAACAAATCAAATGTAACTTAATCCTTCAAACAATCCAAATCAAAATTTCTTGTTCAAATGGTAAACTAATTTGAAAAAAGAAATTAAATTCAATTTGATCGAACTACTTTTTTGAATGCAAATTTGAATGCATGGGTCAAGCTAGCATACCATACGACAACTAAACTTATAAATTGTGTTGGGAATTATAAACCAATTAAATTAACGAGATAAGATAATATATTCCCTTTTTTGAAAATTTTTTTCTTTTTTTTTTTAAAATAAAAATGACTTTTCATCTCACTTTTCTCTATATGATGCTCAAATAATATGCTCCCCAGATCAGAGCTTCTTTTTTTCTATTTCCTTTTTTTCGAATTTATGAGCTTCTCTTCAATATTTCTTTTTTATGTTATTTCTTCTAGGAGGAAATTTAAGTTTTTTTCTGTCTTGGATGAGATTGGCTTCTAATCTCAGAACGTTACTTCCAGATTCAGGATTTCATAGCGCTATGTAGGCGAAATATTCATACCTTATCTTGTGTATAAAGGCTATTGAAGATATTAAAGAATTACTCTAATTTACAGTCATCCACGCAATCAAAATGCCTCGGGAATGCCGCTGGATCCCGTGGCATTCAGTCATTGCGTGGATGGCTCGGGAACGCTTTCTGGGCGCTATAGAACATGCAGTCAAACTATATATATATATATATATATATATATATATATATATTTGACTTTCACAGCGTTGAGTAGTTGTTGGGATATATAGGTAGCTACAAGAAGTGCTTGAATCGAAACTCTTTTGAATTGTTTCCTAGAAAGGGCAATGTTAGAGCATTAGCATTGGTCTATGCAAATGCATATGCAAAATTATCTCTTTTGCATAACCATTTGACCATTTGCATATGCATAAGTAAATTTCCCACATTGGCTTATGCATATTTTAGACCAAATAATAATAAAATATTATTTTTTTATTATTATTAATTTTTTCTAAAATCAAAATTTTTATATATATTTTGTAATTAGCATCCACTATATACATTTGAGATTAATAATACAAATGCAATAATAAAAAATATAATTTTTTTTTTATATATTATATTAAAAATATAATAAAATGAAAAAATATATATAATATATTATAATAATAAAATGAATGTGTATGTGAAGATTTGTTGTGTTGTTGAGGGAGGGAGAAGAGGAAAAGATTGAGAGAGAGAATGGAAGGAGAGAGAAAAAACAATTAAAATATGTTTGATGGAGTGAATAGTTGTTATCCAAATTTGGATAACAACTGTTCACTGCTAGTCAAATTTATGCATATGCATAAGCCAATGTGGATGTTTTTTGAGTCATATTATGCAAATATGGCTTTGCATATGGATATGCATAGACCAATGCTAGTGCTCTTAGGGTGCTGTCCAGCATGTATCGATGGACGTGTCTCTCGTATATATATAAATATATATATATATATATATTTATTTTTTTTCTTTCAAATATTTTAAAACATATTTAAACATTTTAAAAAAATACTCACATTTACTAATAATAATTTTTTTAACTATTAAAATAAATAAAATAAAATATACCACCGATCAAATTGAGAAAGTAAGGGAGCTGAGCTACTTAGCATTTTAATTCCTTTCTAGAAAGAGTAAGTGCTTTTTTATATAGCTACAAGAAAGCATGTACTAAGCTAACCATCTAATCTAGTATCTCAACTTAATTTGGAATTGCTAATTTCCGGCAAGAAGCCGAAAGAGCATCTATCTATACAGTTAGCTGCCCCTAGCTAGTGTGGGATATTGCCAATTAGCTAGCTTGGTTGGCTTCTAGGCTAAGGCAAAAACTCTTTACTGATTTTTTTTACTAAAAGCATGATAAGTTATTCCTTTAGTTTCTATTTTGAAACGATATAACAAATTAAGTACGTAGGAATGAATTTTCTAAAACTTCTTCGTTATCGGTGAAGTTTGATATAGAGAATATTATTGCAACATAATTTGTATGTTACAATCTATGATGCAGCGCGCGTCTTTCACACTCGAGACGAAAGAAATTGCTTAATATTGCATATATAACTAGATCTCAGTCAAATCATGATAATTCAAAGACTTCTACCATTCACAAGCCGACGCGGTATAAGCATGCATAACATTAATTGTGAAACCCTTCAACTTATTATTAAAAAGAATTAAAACAACAATACTTTATTATATTAGTTGATGTTATAAATTGAGTTATTTAGTATGTGAAATAATCATTAATAGAGGATTCAGTCTGGGCCGGCTCAATGGTAGGCCATTGTCTAAGGCGCCACTCTTTGTAAGGCATTCAAAAATAATAAATGAGGTGTTTTGAAAAAAAAAAAACTATTTCATTAAATAAAATCTTAAATAATTTTTATAATTTCAATGTGTGCAAGGCCCCATAACACTAAATTTAATATTTAATACAATGGGTTTTTTTATATATATATAATACAATAAATTTTAAATAATTTTTTAAAGATCTTGCTAAATTGAGGCCTCATTTTCTTGAAAACAAAATGAGATGAGTTGTTGTTGAAAATATAAATTCACAAAACTTGTGTTTAAAGATTTTAAATAAAATCTTATTTTATTAAAAATTTTAAAAATATTTCACATAATAATTATATTTTATTATATTATAATTACGTATAACGGTATAAGTCACTTAAATTTCGTCTAGAGGGCTTGTATTGAGCCGCCTCTGTTCAATTCAGACCGCAAGCATATACGTGACATATTTCTCAACCACTATAGTACTTGAGTTCTCTCCTTATAAAACGTCTGCAGACAAGATCTTATCTTCACATCAAAACACTCTCCCACGACATCAACATTACCAATAAGAAATATGGACGGCGCATCCATGCTAGCTCCCATTGCTAAGAGGTAATACTGAAAAGAAAAGCTTTTAGTACCTATGTGCGTTAATTTGCTCTATCTTGTTGTCTTTCTCTCTATGGTTTATATAATTTTTTGTGTTATTTCAAAGTTTCACGTAATAAAATTTAGAATATGCAGACTAGCAGGCAAGGTTGCCTTGATAACCGGAGGTGCAAGTGGCATTGGCGAGGGTACGGCAAGACTATTCGCTGAACATGGTGCTATGGTCATCATTGCTGACATCCAAGACGAGCTTGGTTTCTCAATTTGCCAAGACAAAAGCACCAATGGTGCCATTTCCTACGTCCATTGCGATGTCACTAGCGAGTCTGATGTCCAAAATGCTGTCAACACTGCGGTGTCGAAGCATGGGAAACTCGACATAATGTTCAGCAATGCAGGGTGTCTTGCCCAAGTACATGCAAACATCTTAGCCTTTGATCAGGAGGAGTACAAGAAAGTTTTTGATGTGAATGTCTGGGGGTCAATGCTGGCAGCAAAACACGCGGCGAAAGTAATGATTCAAGAGAAAAAGGGCAACATTATATTCACCGCAAGCTGTGTAACACAGTCACAAGGAATGGCCTCGCACACCTACACAGCGTCCAAGCATGCGTTGGTGGGACTAACCAAGAATTTGTGTGTTGAGTTGGGGCAGTACGGAATTAGAGTCAATTGCATATCACCATTTGCTGTGGCCACACCTATGCTCCAAAAAGTGTTGGGAATAGATAAGAAGGAAACGGTTGAAGAGATTGTGTCCACTGCGGCAAATTTGAAAGGGGCAGTCTTGGAAGCAGTAGATTTGGCGGAGGCAGCTTTGTTCTTGGCGAGCGAGGAGTCCAAGTACGTGAGTGGGCTCAACCTTGTCGTGGACGGGGGTTTTAGTGCCACCAATATAGCTTTTCCAGAGGCCATACGAAAGCCCTTCAACTGAGAGCAAAAGCGTTATAGTTATTTTTGCTCCAACCATATATATATGCTTGTTTTCAGCGTACCTACGCATCGCAGTTGTAATGTTTGCATGTTGAAATCTCAACAATCTCCTATGGAATTATATATAATAAAAGCAGGCCGAAGGTGGATAATTGCCTTTGATAGCATATATAATTGAGTATTTTATTGGTCTTTATATAAATTAGATCAGGTTTTTTCATAACTATAATTTAGGCAGAGGGTACGTACGTGGAAGTTGGTTTGCTCATGAAGTGTCGAACAAGCAAGCATTAACATAAATTTCTTAAATTAGACTCGTACTGGGCACATCATACAAAATTGTTTGGATCATTCAGATTTTCTGGTCCCTTCTACTAGTCTTTCCCTTTTTGTTCTGGTTTAAACACCTATTTAATCCCTATTGAAGAAATGAAAAAGGCTTGATAAATATGTTTAAGGGATAAAAAAACAGATTGATGAGTTGAGAGGAATACTCGAGACAAGACAACAATGGTGAAGAGAAGAATCACTTTTCTCATTCCTTATCAGCAGATCAAATAAAAAGTTTCTTATATAGAACATGTACATAAAGCACAAATGCCAAAAATATAAAAGAACCAAAGGAGAACAATTTTGTTCACTATACATAAAATGAATGCTTTTGTCCACTACATTCTTAGCTAACTTTATCAAATAACTGCCGTGTCATGCGCCTACCATTGCTCTTTGTTTCTTCTGTTCTGGTCACAGTAGGTGCACCATCACAAGGTGCGCTACCTGATGCACTATTCATCTCTTGGACAGCAGCTATAAGCAACAAGTTTCTTAGTGAAGCTTGTGAATCCCCAAACTTCTGATCGTTGTCTTGGTGTGAGGCATGTATAGGGGTCACCAAGAGGAAATTATTAGGTACTTTTGGAGTATAGATGCGTGGTATTCTCATCTTACATACAACAATGTGTCTTCTAATTTTAATAGACATAATATCCTATAATAAGATGATAGTACCACGTATCTGTATTCTAGGAACACTTATGTTAGGTTTGGATAGTGAGTTAAGATAAGATGAATTAGATAAAAGTTGAAAATTGAAGAAAATATTGTTAGAATATTATTTTTTAATATTTTTATTATTTTAGAATTTGAAAAAATTGAATTGTTTATTGTACTTTATGTGAAAATTTGTAAAAATTATAATTATAAGATGAGATGAGATGGGTTGAAATTAACTCTCAATCCAAACCAAGCTTAATAGTTAATATATAACCACTCGTAAATAAAACCAAGCCCTTTCTCTCACCTTAATCAATACGTGCCCAGCATTCCAATGCAAATGGCCGGCTCCCCATGTAACTAGTGACATAAACATGACATTCAACTTGCCAATTACCAAAGTAGAGTTTGTGTTACAATTTTAGCTAGAAAATGAGGGTTTTGTAAAGAAAATATCTATTTGCAAGTCTTTTTTTTGACATACGTACCAAACATACTAAAAATCCCAAAATGATAAAAAGTTTTAGTGTTATGCTAGTTCCTTTCAACTATAATGGTCCCATAATATGTGAAGTGTTGACCTAGCCGAAGGCTCGAGGAAAGTGGAAAATACTTGTGCACTAGTAATTCTTATTGTTTTACCCAATGTAGCCAAAGGCTCGAGGAAAGTGAAAATTAATGCTTATGCCTTGTTTAGATGTTGAGATTAGATGACAAATCTGTTAATTGTGGTGAAATGATTTGTGAATTATAGTGAAATAGTTTGAGTTAAAATGTTGTATGAAGTTTTGAAAAATGAAAGAGAAAAAGTTGAATAAAACATTATAAAGTTAAAAATATTGTTAGAATATAATTTTTTAATACTATTTTTGTTTTGAAATTTGAAAAATTTTATTTTATTTTTTCGTTTGGAAGTTTGGAAAAGTTGTAATGATTAAATAATGCTTAGATGAAAAATTTAAAAATTTAAAATTGAAAAATGTGTGTTTGACTGGTATTCAGATGTAGAGTTGAGTTGAGATGAAATGAAATGAGATGAAACCATCTCAACATCCAAAGGGAGCCATAAGGCCCTGTTTGGATACAAAGATGGTTTTATCTTATCTCATCTCATCTCATCATTACAACTTTTATAAATTTTCACACAAAATATAATAAAACAATTCAATTTTTTCAAATCTCAAAACAATAATAAGATTAAAAATAATATTTTATTCAACTCTTCTAAAACTATCTCATCTCACTAATTATCCAAACGAGCCCTAAGTGTAATAGGTGGTGTATGTGATCTTACAATATTTCATACCTAAGAATTCCTACTCTCTATAATGATTTTCAATGAATTATAATTGTATTATTGACTAGTTGTTGTAGAGTACTATGGGTCCATATATATATATAATATGATTTGTGTTTTGTTTTGTTTTGGATGTTACGAATGGTATTAGAGTCAATTCTAATAAAAATATGAGACTTTGAAGTAATCGCAAATGATCTCATAAATGTATGATTAAGATACGTACGTTGAACCTGTATGGTCGGTTAGGGTCAACCAATTTGTCATCATGAGGCACGTTTTATAAGTTCTATCCCAAAAAATTGTGATTTCGTCCCAAAAAGCATATTCTGTTCGAATGCGATCGAATGGTTTTTCTCAAGTTCATCCCAATAGATATTTTAGGACAAAAATATCAATTTTGGCCCACAAAATATATTTTGGGATGAACTTGAGCAAAACCATTCGATCGCATTCGAACAAAATATGTTTTTTGAGACGATTGAATTTCGTCCCAGAATGACGTTTGAATGGTACATACTTGACGTTTGAACCCCAAATATGTTCGAACTCGTCCTTCGTGGGTGGTCAATTGATACCAGTCCATTTGACCAAATAGGCAGGAGGAAACATTCAAACAAATAATTTGATGGTCGAACAGTAAAATATGTTTGAACGTAATCAGTAAGATGTTCGATCAGACCATTATGTGATCGAACGATTTCTTATAAGATGATGTTCGAATGTTTATTCCATATTTGATGATTTTATTCGAATGGTTTCAAGTACTATTCAAACGTTTAATTTGATTACAGTTCTGTATCAATGTTCGAATGGGTTTACTTATCTTGTTCGAACGGTTTTTGGTCGTTTGAACGGTAAATATTTTTTTTTAACCAATCATGAAAAACTAAATAAACATAAATAATATTTAAAAAAATATATATATTACAATTTGTTCAACACCCATAAAAGTAGTCTAATAAGTGTGAAATTAATAAATAAAATAGTAGTACTAGCATTCTTCATAAGCATTTGCATTTGGAATTGCACCTCTCCCCTGGACTCTTCTTGTTATTGTTTTTGTTGTTTCATGCGTATCTCAATGTTTGCTTATTTCACTAATTGAGCCTCTAACTCATACTGCCCTGTAGTCAATTATTCAAACTTGGAACGCACTTTCTCTAACGCTATAACGGTGTTGGAGGCAAACCTGGACAATGAGGAAGAGCTAGAATGTTTTACACAGCAATCCAAACCTCTCAAATATCCTGAACATTGACCCAGAATTTGTACAAAAATTTCAACATCACTTGTTAAGAAATTTTGAACTGACACAGATTCCACACGTAAGGCATGCATTTTATCATACACACAGGAGAAAAAATTAATATCTTCAGAAATATTCAAATATGTTTAATTAAAACAGATTATAATACTTACATAATTTTGGCATTAGGATGAGTCCACTCTCCATTACGATTAGTATGTGATTCAGTATATAATTTTGTCATATCATAATTGGTATAAGACTCTTTCTACAAGAGACATTTGTTGAGATATAAAGTCATTAGAATACCTCCAAAAACTAAACTTATACAAAAAAAAAATATAAATTAGCATTACTAATTTCTTAGAGAGGTGATGGAAAGATTTTGAGCCTACATGATGATGAATCTTCAACTTCAAGCGATTTGTTTGTTTATAAAACTTCACTACTACATAGAAGTTGTAAATATTCGGAAGCTAAAATTATAAATAGGACACATAAAAAATTCATTTAATTTACCTTATATGATAGATCCTCTAACACGTCACAAAATTTTTTTCAATCAGAAGGTTGGACATCCTGAAAAGGATGTTGGTATTCATTTTCCTTGTTCTCGAACTTATTAAAATGCTCATAATACCTCATCTTATATTTGCAGAATCCATTATATATAAGCTCATCAACAGTCTTATGCTCCTCTCTCCAACCAAAATTTAGTTTGAAATCATCATTGAAAAAATATATATACAAAGATATTATCACCAAGAATATTCTAAATTTTACATACATATTAAATAATATTAATATAAATAAATTATTTTGACATTACCAAACAATGCTTCTTAATAAGCTCTTTCATATTTTGGGGACTTTCTGCCATGAACTTGTAGCCAAATGTGCATAAGTTTGTGTAAGAGCACCTGTATGTGATACAAGCCAAGCTACTGCTTGTCCTTCGCCTTCGGTATGTTTGTCAAGAATGTTAACCTTAATATTACTCAATTTACAATATTTTCCAACATTACGCCTCTAGTAGTGCCTCAACATTCACGAGATTGAGCTGTTAACTCTATAAAATATAATATTTGTGGTATAAATGAAGTAAATGATGGTTAGAAACGATGAAGTATATACGAATGACCTTAATTAAAACAAAATGACTATTATATTTTTTCCTTATTCTGTAGAATCAATCTCTAGTGATGAGTTAGATAGAGAGCTAGGAACAGGTGGAGATGGGATGCAAACTTCCTTCCCCTTCGTTGGCAAAATTTCAAAACAATGATACATTCATTACATAAAAGATTTTGTCATAAAGTCATGTAATGTGAACACAAAACTGGTCAATCATCTGTATTATTTTCATTTGACCATTTGCTCTTATCATTTGTAGATATTTCAGATAACTCAACATTTTGTTAAACTATCGCATCAACAATTTCAACCTCAATATCTTCCCTATATAATGAAATCATCTTAGAGTGGCTCAAATCCACAAATAAGTTAAAGACAGGTTGACTCTCTTGGTATACTTCTTAAGTAGAGGGATCATCTTCTTCTTCTTCATTTTGTCCATCCACCTCAGATAACATCATATATATTTCTTGGAGAAAAATTTTGTACTATTCACCATTGATTTCCTAACTCAGGATCATCTAAGTAGAATACTTGAGATTCTTGAGAAGTCAAAATAAAAGGATCATCTTCATATCATTTTTTTGATATATTAATACTAAAAAAATATTCATCATCGCGCACTCCCCTTCGAGTATTGCTTAAATCCCACCAATCACACTTAAAAAGATACACCGCAAACTCCCTCAAATATCTCATTACAATTATATCGACAATAACCTTATAGAAATCAATGATTTCTCTATCATGTTTCTCTGTCATGATTGATTGAGCTGCATTATTGCATAATTTATATAGTTAAAATCAATATATTTTTAATTGTTTTATCATTTTATCATTGATTTTAGATAGAAAAATGATCAAGAGGCAATAAATCCAAGTTGTGATTTAAATTGATTAAAAGCATAGTTTATGCTTATTTTTATAACTTGTGATTTTATTTGATTTTATTTCCTCACATGCACAACATATTTTTAATATTTTAGTTTAATTTTTTGTTTAATTTTTATTATATTAATGATTTTCTTTTTCTAATTTTATTTTTTATGTAATTATTATTTATTCTGTCTGTTTTATTTTTTTTATTTTATTTTGTTTTATTTTTATTTTATTTTTTTATTTTATTTTTTTGATTTTCTGCGCAGGCTAAACGACATGTCGTTTGGTCTGCAAACCAAACGACATGTCATTTTTTACGCTTTATGAATCTGCCGTCTGAGGAAAACGACCTGTCGTTTGACAAAAACGACAGGTCGTTGAGAGTCATCTTCAACCTTCGGCCAGTTGCTACAGTGCACGAAATGCAGCTCTTCCACGCCACCGATCGACGCCACCAGCTCTTCCACCTACTGTAGAACTTCATCCACCTCCAGCAGCACAACCATCTCCACCTACGGTGGTAACCTTCTCCTGCGCAGCCCCAGCATTACGTCGTCTCCTTGCATGCGTTCGGCAGCAGCTCCTCCACGCCACCATGAACCACCTGCTGCAATCCTTAGCACCAAGCAACCGCCACTGTACTCAGCTGTGCTCAGCCACCCACACGCGGTAACGTCATCTCCGAAGTCACCTCTGTTTTTCCTCCGTAAAAACAGAGCACCATTTCGGATCCTCCACGCCCTCGTGCTCCTCCATCATGCATTCCACCGTGAACCACCAGCTCAACCATGTCTACCAAGCCTCTTCAAGCATGCCCAGCGCTCCACCAGCCGTGAACCATCCTCAAACACGTCCATGCAGTGCATCACTAAGCTCCTCCACGGCAATCTCCTACACAGCACGAGAGCCACCATTGCACCAACATGAATGCACCATGCATGCGGTGCACACCAGCACATCTACTCACAGTGCAGTTTCAACTTACATGCTAAACGGTTTCACCTTTGTTCAGCACTACACCATGCACGCAATGCACGGCCAAGGAAAAAGAAAAGAAAATAAAAGAGTTGGTGGAGAATAAAGAAATACAACGCACTACAGAACGATGCATGTGATGCCGACAAGAGATAAGCTGGAAAGAAAAAAAGAAAAGAAAAGAATGAGTGGGTTTCGGCTGAGGAAGGAATAGAAAAACTACAGATCGTTCGGTGCAAAGGAAAGAAGAAGGAATAAAAAAAAAACTACAGATCATTCGGTGCAGTGGGCTTCGGCTGGAAAGCAAGCTGAAAGAAAAAGAAGAATAAAGAAAAGAAAGAAGTGGGATTTCTGCATGTGGGAAACAAGAACAGACGCACACATGGGCAGGTAAGCACAGCGCAAATAAGAGGTCACAGACTAAGTGAATACAGTGGCTTTTCAAGCCTATATAAGGACCTGAAGATAGACAGAGAAAGGTGGTCGATGTTAGACACCCAGTAGAATAGCTTAGGACTAGTCTGTAGTTTTTTCAGTTTTGGAGAAAGCGCAGATGAAGTGAGGGAATTCGATGATGCAGTTGAGAGCCTAATGGACCAACTGTTGTTACCGAGCTGTCCTCCTTCATCTGTAGTCTCCACTTATAATTTTATTTTTTTCATTTTAATTTATGATGATTTATTTTTCATGCACTTTAATTTTCTGTCATTTAAATTACCGCAATTTATTTTTCCCGCACTTTTAATTTCTGTCATTTAAATTTATGTCATTTACTTTTCCTGCACTTTTAATTTCAGCATTTAAATTACTGTCATTTATTTTTCCGCACTTTTATTTTCTACAATTTATTTTTATGTCATTTAATTTTCTTGCTATTTTAAATTTCAGTCATTTAATTTTCAGTAATTTAAATTCACTGTCTTGCACTTTAATTTCTTTACTTTTCATCACTGCATCTAAAACACTCAAAGCCAACCAAAAATGAATCTAGTTCACGACCAGCAAAATCTTCTTTTCATTGCACTCTTTCATCCATTTTACATATCATCACTTTTTATTTTTATCTTCTCATTGTAAATATTTTCACCATTTTACACGAGTTTATTTTTAGCATTTTCCCTGTGGAGACGATCTAGGAATTTATTCCTAATTACTACGCGACACGCTCCTGCACTTGGGATAGCCTTTTGTGCTGCTCATTTTCGAACGAGTCAATGACTTTCTTTAACTAGGATACCACTATTTTGTATTTTCCTATAGTGTTCTCGATCTATTATGTGATACCTATTTCTCCAAAAAATACATGTAGAGTATCGAGCAGCACGTCCCGAGGGGCCACACGCCAGTGCATACAGTTCGTCCGATATATCATTTGGATTACTTGCATGTATTTGTACAACCTACATATTGAATAAAGCATAAACATACAAAAATAAAGAATCAATATATATTTTTGGTAATTCAAACTCGCATTTGTAATGTCATTACCCGTTATTCAAACCATTTCGGGAACTTCTCTTCATGTTTATGGTTTGTATCATTTACTTACAGTTCTTTGAGCACGTTAATATGATTACTGAAATTGAGGATTTCTACATAATTTATATTCTTATAATTTTTTTAAGTAAATTTTAATATTAATTAACAAATAATGACAACTTACTTCAAATGGCTCTCTATCTGAGGACAATTATTTAGTACGTACCACTGAGCTTTCTCAAACTCTCTTGCACACAAATCATAAGTACGCACTGCACCAAGTGGACGTACTTGTTGAGAAAACACAGAAAACCCATTTCATTGTCTTGCTTGGTCAATGTCAAAGTTTCTTTCTGGCCGATCAAACCTCGTGTCTACTCCGTTTAAGTATTTAGAACAGACTATATGCCACTCATCATCAATATATATTTCTGCAATTTAATATTTTTTTATACTATACTTATGTTAAGTATTAAGTATTTTTAATACTTTTTTTAACTATCCTTATGTTAAGTATTAAGTATTTTTAATATTTTTTATACTATCCTTATTTTAAGTATTAATTATTTTTAAGTACTATTTTATACTATCCCTATGTTAAGAGTATTAAGTATTTTTTAAACATTTTTTTATCATATTCTTATGTTAAGCATTAATTATTTTTTAAGTATTTTTTTATACCATCCTTATGTATTCTATGATTTTTTTGTAAATACATTCTTGTAAATATGTATTTTTATAAGTATATTGGCATTGTGTAATCTGTATTAATGCAAGTTAACGTTCGAACGCATAAAACTTATGTTCAAACACAATAGTACTGTTCGAATGGTAACATATACTATTCAAATGGATTCAATCTAGATTCCAGACGCAAACCCAGAACAACATCAAGAAATACAATCCTCAAACACAACCTCACAAATCATGCACAATAGAGACAAACACACAAGTACATAAATTATAATGAGTAAACTATATACTATGAAACACAAATTTTACCTTCAATGCAATTCCAAACAACTCAATAAACAATCAAATACCTACACAACATGTAGACAAACAATAAAATCAGTGTTAATAAAATTCATGTGCAATGAAAAAGATGAGTTAATTGTGCATGGATATCTAACAAAGAGCATACCTTCAAAAAGTGCAGCCTTGTTTCCAATGTAAGTTCAATTTAACTCACTCTATTTCTGTCTTTATCTCACTCTTTGTCTATCTTTAATCGAAAGGGGAGAAGAATAAAGGAGTGTGGGGGAGAAGAATGAGGGAGTGCGATGATGGGTTGAAGAAGAATTAGGGATGAAAGAGTAGTATGCAGGGTGTTGTGGGGGTATTTTTGAAGTTATTATCGCAAAAATGTCGTTGCAATAAACTCCCTAGTACCAAATGTCGTCGTTCCATTTAAAACTTCTCTTGTTAAGGAGAAAAAAGTTGTCACCTGCACGCCCTTTTAAGTTTTTAACCATTCAAATGCAAATATTACACATTCGAATGTGAAAATAAATTCAGCGTGCAAGTTTTCACGCTTGATAAACTTCCATGCCAGCTTTCGAACGATACTAAAGTACCATTCAAACGTAATTCCACTACTCAAGGATTAGCGGGAGACATTCCCGTCACTATTTCAGGAGGCGCCAAAAACCCTAAAAATTGTTTGAATGTGCTTATTCATAGCTAAAAACATTCAATCACTAATACAACATTCGAATGCTAGGCCATATCAATCAAATGTATCGTGCTAACTGTTTTATTATAGTATAATATAGTAATAGTATAATATAGTAATAGTATATATAGAATGGTATACTATAGTTTAGTATATGTATTATAGTATATATATATAATGAGTATATATTATAAATACTATATTAATACTAATATAGTATAATAGTATAATAGTATAATAAGTTATAGTGATTATAAACAAGTTATAGTATTATATATAACATGTATATAACAATTATATAACAAGTTCAGTTCTTCTACAAGATTGCAATTGCCATGCAGCCAACTAACATGGCGTGGTGTGGAATTTTAAAAAATGAACGGAATGAAAACTAAATAAAATCGAAGAAGTAGTTCAGCAGACTGCAATCATTGCACATCTCAAACATCCGATTGTTTAGCATTCGTGTGCATCACAACATTGCAAGATATGTGTAGCACATGCCGATCTTTTCTTTTCCTCCCTCTCTCAGAAACCCAGCGCGAAAAATCAAGGTATCAAACAGACTATTGCAAAATTTGTGAAGCATTTGCATGTATCTATGCAAACAAAGAATTACCATGATGTTCTTGTCTTATGGGGTTACCACAATAGTGTAGTCTTATCTTTTTGGATTACCATGATAAAGTAGTTTTATCTTATGAGGTTACCATGATTTAACAATAATCATGAACTGAACAATAACTTAATTGCATGGGGATGTATATGAACGTGAGGTACATGAACAACTTGACATGACTATTCTCGAAATACACAAACTGTACTTTGAAACGTGACTAGAATATGAAAGGACACTAGTCCTAACGTACACACATGACTTGAATGTAACTCGAAAGATATGACTTACTTGAGATAGAAACATTTCTTAACATGGTATAACATGCAGCAGACAACCTACTTAACATGACATAACATGTAATAGACAACATATTTAACCATGGCATAACATGTAACAGACAACCTACTTTTTTTTTTTTTGAAAATAGCTATTGCATTCATTAGAACATGTGCTGGATACAAGGAGGATAGTCCTCAATGGAAACACAATCTTCAGTACAAGTGAGACCAAATTTAGCCAATTGATGGGCGATTACATTAGCTTCCCTACAAACATGCAAAACAGACCAAGACAAGAACTTAGAAAGCATAATTTTAATGTCTTTGATAACCAGACCAGTTATACTCCAGCTTTCCTCATTGTGTTGTATTGCCTTTACCACCGAGAGAGAGTCACCTTCAAGGATGATCTGGTGAAGTCCCAATTCTGCACAAAAGAAGGAAGCTCTCCGAGTTGCTATAGCCTTACCCAGGAGAGGATCAGGGGATAAGTCCATGGATGAGCAAAGTGAAGCCATAACCAAGCCTTCTGAGTTTCTAACAACCACCCCAATCCCCAATTTCAGTTTGACTCCTGCATGGACTTGAGGAATCTGTCTAATAACTTGAGCCTCTGAGTCTGAGAAAATGGTATAAATGAGAGGGAGATCCCACTGCATGGTGACTGAATTAATGAGCTTAGCAACTGAGGCTTCAGCATCTAGTATATAAGTAGGAGATTGCACTTTGAATGTAGATGGATAGGGAAGCCACGGGTCTTTCCAAATCTTGATTTTTCTACCATTGCCAACTCTCCAAAGTAGTCCTGCATTAAGAATTGGTATGGCCAGTGTGAAGCTTTTCCAAATAAATGAATCTTGAGGTCTTACTTTAGCTGATAGGAATTCTGAGTTTGGGAAATATTTTGCTTTTAGAACCTAGGCTGCAAGGGACAAAGGGTCTTGAATGATTCTCCACCCTTGTTTAGCCAATATAGCTAGATTAAAATGCTCAAAGTCCCTAAATCCCAAACCCCCCTGCTGCTTTGGTTTCCCTAGAGTTTGCCAGCTTAACCAATGAGTTTTAGCCCTGTTGTTGTTCTGCCCCCACCAGAAGGATTGCAGCAGCTGATTGATCTTTCTAAGGATGGTTTTCGGGAGCTTGAAGATGCTCATATTATAGGTTGGGATAGATTGCAGTACTGATTTTAATAAGGTCTCCTTGCCAGCTTGAGATAGCAGGTTGCTCTTCCAATTCATCATCTTTGCGTTGATTCTATCTAGGATAGAGTGGAAAGCCTTTGATTTGTTTCTGCCCACATAGGATGGTAATCCTAGGTACTTATCAAAAGTTCCAGATGCTTTAATCCCTGAATGTTGCAGAATTGCTTGTTGAGCTTCAGGATTAGTATTGTTGCTGAAGAATATAGAGGTTTTCTCAATGTTAAGCCTTTGGCCTGACACTTGTTCATAACTAGAGAGTACTTGCTGCAACCTACACCATTCCTTCGGATTAGACTTGCAGAAGATCAAGCTATCATCTGCAAATAGGAGGTGATTCACTTTAAAGGAGCCTCGGGCAACTGGGATCCCAGATATTACACCCTGCCTTTCAGCTTGGTTCAAGCTATGACTTAGGAACTCTGAGCAGATGATAAATAGGTATGGAGATAAAGGATCTCCTTGCCTAATACCTCTCGAAGGGGTGAAGTTTTCTTGAGGACTGCCATTCACTAGAAGAGAGTAACTGGCTGTGGTGACACACTGCATAACCAGCTCTACCCATTCACTGTCAAAACCCATCATTCTCATTACTTTGTTCAAGAAATCCCATTCCACTCGGTCATATGCTTTGCTCATATCTAGCTTGAGTGCCATATAGCCATTATGCTTACCTTTTATCCGAGTTTGCATTGAGTGCAGTAGCTCATAAGCAACAATAACATTGTCTGATATAAGCCTCCCAGCAACAAAAGCACTTTGAGTGGGGGAGATAAGGCAGGGTAAGATGGCTTTGAGTCTATTAGCAATGGTTTTAGAAATGATCTTATAGAATACATTGCAGAGACTGATAGGTCTGTAATCCAGGGTAGTAAGAGGGCACTTCATTTTGGGGATCAGAGAAATGAAGGTTTGATTAAAGTCTTTAAAGCCCTCTCTAGAATTCAGTGCTTCAATGACTGCTGTAGTTACATCCTTCCCAATAGTAGACCAATGCTGGTGGTAAAAGACAGCCGGGAGACCATCTGGACCAGGGGATCCAAGAGAGTTCATGTCTTTAATAGCCATATAAACTTCCTGTTCAGTAAAAGGCTTGGTAAGAGAGCAGTTCATATCTTCACTCACTGACTGAGGGAGGAAATTAAGGGCAGCTTCGATATTCTTTGGACTAGAGGAGGAAAACAAAGTTTGGTAATATCCCTGAAAGATTCTAGCAATTTCTCCCTGATCAGAGGTCATACACCCATCTTCAATTCTGATTTGTTTTATTTTATTCACCTGTTTCCTTTGGGATGCACATCTGTGAAAGTATTTGGTATTTCTATCCCCATCCTTAAGCCATCTTTGCTTGGCTCGTTGTCTCCATCTCAGGTCTTCATCTTCAAGTAAACCATCCATCTCTCTCTGAAGAGTACTGATTTGACTACCATGTTGGCCTGAGTTCAAGTTTTGTAGTAGCCTAAGTTGTTCTCTCTTTTGAGTTAATAATCTGTGCTGCTGTCTGAATTCTTTTTTACTCCATAATCTGAGCTTCTCCCTGCATAAAGTCAATCCATTCCAGATAGAGGTAAGCTTTGAGGTCTGAGGGGTTTTCTCTAACCAAGCAGCTTTAATAAGTTCAATGCATCCTTCTCTGTTGCCCTATGCCACTTCATACCTGAATATCTTTTGTTTAGGAGTTATGGCATGACCAGCATTCATACAGGAGATACATAATGGATAGTGATCAGAGCATTGTCCTGGTAGGATGAGCACCTGATTAGAGTCATAGATATTAAGCCATTCTTCATTAACTAAGGCTCTATCCAGGCGGCATTTAGTGAAGTCAAACCCCTCCCTACCATTACTCCAAGTGAATTTTGAGCCTCTATATCCCAAGTCCATAAGACCACAATCTGATAAGGCTATTCTGAAGTCTTCCATCTGTTTAAAAGGGCGACTATTGGAACCAAAATACTCATCATGGAACATAATCTCGTTGAAATCCCCCATGCACAGCCAAGGGAAATGAACCTTGGAATGAATAAGTCTAAGGAGGTCCCAGCTATCCCTCCTCTTGGCCGTGATAGATTGACCATAGAAACCAGTGATCAACCACTCCTTACTCAAGGGGTTAGAAGCACCTGAGATAGAGATATGATGCTGAGAATAGGAGTCTAGGTCTGCCTCTATATCCTTCTTCCAGAACATGGCAATACCCCCACTTCTCCCAATACTATCTACAGAAAAACAATGATCAAACTTTAGCTTGTCACGAATGATCTCAATCTTCTTTCTCCTACACTTTGTTTCACTTAGAAAAACAACATCCGGACCCTTCTCTTTCACCAAAAGGTGAAGTTCACGAACTGTCCGAGGGTTCCCAAGCCCTCGGCAGTTCCAAGCTAGGTGTTTCATGGGGATTGGCAGGGCTGGAAACCAGCCACTGCCAATAGAGCTTGTTTAGTTCTCTTCCTAGTCATGATGATTCCTTGAGCTCCTGTATTAGGCCTTTTCTTTGAGTATGGGCCACTGGTTTCACACATAACCAAGTCAGATGGGCTTAGGGTACCTCTAGGCCCCATGTCTCTAGCCCTCCTCTTCCACTTAGTTTTCTTAGTACTACCAGCAGTAAATTTAACAGGAGAGATCTGAGAGGGTGGGCTGTCTTGTGTCACGATTCTAGCAGGCCTTAGAGAGCCTTGACTAGTATTATCCAATAAAGGATCGTGGTGTGAAAAGGCTACCTTTGACAATAAGGATTCCTTAGAGTGTAAAGCCTCCAGATGAATAGAGTGTACCTGGGAAGGAGTGTCTGTTTGATCTCCTGTTCTCTCTCTGTTCCCCTTCTCGTGAAAAGGTGTCAGCAGTTGGTAATTGACAGAGCTTCCAAAGTCCTCTTGTGTAGTACTAACTCTGGATTTGCCTTTGACATTCTGTCCTATCAGATCATCCTCGTTCCTGCTCTCACCACTTCTGTTTTGGTGCCAATTCCCTGAGTTTTCGAAGTTACCCTCCTTCTTGCCAAAACCTGGTGAGATCTTCACCTGTGAGCTAGCTCTAAGCCAGGATCCATATTGTGGTATTGTAGCTTCACGTCCTTTGCTTCCTGAGAAAGGATTTGGACAGGATGATCCGGTATGTTTGATGACACCACACTGGAAATAGAAGAGAGGAAGCCTCTCATATTTGAAAGGAATCCAGAACCGTTTCCCCTCCATATTAACGAACCTGCCTCGTGAAAGAGGTTTACTGATATCTACTATGACTTTAACTCTAAGGAAATGGCCCCAGGCCATTCCACTATCATCCACATCCACCGAGATCACATCGCCTGCTGCTGCACCTACTTTTTCACCCATAGTTTTGTTCATACCTGCAAAAGGCAGGTCATGTAGCTGAATCCAGAATGGTTCCTTTTTAAACTCGATATCTTTGGGTGCCATACATCCTTCACAGTCAAATAAGCTAACCAATGACCTATCAAAGGACCAGGGCCTACCCGCAAGAACACGTTCCTTCTCCATATGGTTCTGAAACTCCACTAGGAATTTGTTGAAGCCAAGATTTTTGAACGAAACATTTCCTTCTACTTTCCATACCTTGCTCATGGTACTACGAAAAGCTGCCCTGTTCATTTCCTTCTATGCAACAATGAGGGCCGCCATGCAGTTTCTGCTTTTTTCTATGGAAGTTAAGACTTCCTCATTTGGAATGATGACTTCCTACTTCTCTCCCTCCGTGAGGCTTAAACCTTCGTAAAGGTTGGATAACTCTTCAGCCATAACCGTAGCTCAGTACCTTGCTATTAGGATCACTCGACAGAACCTCTCCCCAGATCAAAGTCCAAGAGAGAAAACTCTACGTTCAAAAGAACAATAGAGAGAAACGCTCCACCTTTCCAGGAAAGAGGAGGAAAAAAAGATCACTGACAACCTACTTAATATGACATAACATGTAATAGACAACATATTTAACCATGGCATAACATGTAATAGTCAATATACTTAGCATGACATGCTTGCAACAGTGAATATTACATGACATGATATACATATAATGTATGGCATCCTTAACAAGACGTACTTGCAATGTATAGTAAAACGTGACAAAATATCTTACGTAACAGATAAACAATTCATGACAGAATAAATTTTGTGTGAAAGATGAATATATAATGACTTGGCATGACACATATGATAACATATATACATACACTGTAGCTCCTTTACTCATCACACATACACATGAAACTAATAATAAGTTAAAAGCTAACTTACCTCGATCTTTGCGTTTTTAGACAAAACTCAAGCGCGATCACGAGAAATTGAAAGTAGTGATTTCTAAAATTTAGAACTTAATCACTAATAACTATAAATATGGAAAAATATCAACTTAACGTAAAATGACCATTTTACCCTTAATTTAAGAATTTTGCGACCTAATTCCAAAACTCACCAAAATTCATATATCTCATGTAAATTTTGTCATAAACTCAAATTTCAATTCACAAAAATTTAAAACTAAACACAACCGTTAAAACTTTATAGGAGCTGAAACTTACATAGGGTATTTCCCTTGATTATTGCTGCAATTCTTTCAAATTTTAATACTCATGATTAAACCAAGATTTTTCTTCTAATATACTGACAACATATTCCTAGGAATAATCAAGTTTTGAATCATGAAAAAAAGTCATCAAAATCACTAAAACCATACTTGAACTTCTCGGTTTTTCTTTTAAGTTCAAAACAGATTTTTGTTTCTAACTTATTTTGATCAACCTCTTGATCCAGGACTTAAAAAAAATGTGATCTTCAAACCAAAACATCATATGGTTTAAAACGGTATCCTAAAACAGATATAAGCGTTAAACTCAAGATCACATGGTTAAAAATTAACCAAAACATGAATTTAGCCAAGAACATTAACACTTTGGCCTATCCGAATCTTGCCTTGCATAAACATTTCATATCTTTGAAAATAACATCAAATATCTTCAAACCAACATTCTAACATGTATATATAAGAGGCTTAGGATCCTCAAATAAAAATATCTAAACCATTGGAATATGATTAGACCATAAAATATTTAAACTTTCTTAAAACAGAAACTATTTTTCCTCTTCCAATTTCTAAGTTTCTAGATTTAAGAAAATATTTCACCAAAACTTTTGATCATTTAAAAAATCCTCAATAAATAATCATATACACATGTTAAAAATACTCCATACAAAATTCGGACCAAGATCTATTCATTGGCTTGGTCAAAAACTCTAAAATATAACACACTTTCCAGTTTATCGCCCAAAATGACCTTTCTGGGATTTAAACAATTTTTTATTTATCAAATTATCTCAAAATGGAACAAATAAGATATCCACGTATACAAGACTCAAAAAGGAATAACTTTCAAGAAGGGAAATTTGAGATTAAATACTTACAAAAACTTCGAATCAGGCATTCAAAAGAGTTCAGAAAAGCTGCCCGAGAATGTCTTTTGTGTTTTATTAAGGAAAAGTGTAAAGGAGAAATTATTTTCGTGGGAAGTGGGCTGGAGGGCTTCTTACACAAGTTATGGAAGATGATAAGGCTGGAATAGAACTTGAGTGTTGGTCATTTCTAGCCAATTCAATATACAAAAATCAGCACAAGATATTTTCTCAAGGTTGAGTGAGTGTAGAATTGAAAGAATAAGGTAACCCTTTAGCCTTTTTACTTCAAGAACCTTCTAGGCCCTCTTTTAGAAATATTTGGTTAGCCAAGTGGGGGTGCAAAACTTAGCCAAGAAGCAATACTAATGTGGCCAAATTCGTGGGCTTTAATAGACCTTAACCGAATGGACTTAAATTTTGGAGTTTTAAGAGAGTTTGGGTTGCTATCAAGCTCAAATCCCATATCTTTTGGTCCAATCAATTTTTCAAGATTAACAAGGTTGGATAATGATATTCTAATACAAATTTAAAGGATTAACAACATGTAGAAGTAATTTAATTAAGCGATTAAACACAACATTATAAACTGATTCATTTAGGTTTTGGAGGTCAACTTTATGGTTTGGATAAAACAGTTTAAAATTTCAATTTCAACCATGCTTTTGGGTTCTTAGTTAGACTCCAACCATATAGGATTTCACCAGGGTGAAAATCCTCTTCGGTTTGGCACAATTTGCTGGTCAGGTGGAATAGGATTTGTGCTTAGGTAGCATGATCTCAGACCTTGATTCCTTCAAATCCATCAAATGTTCCTCATGGTGCCAAGTGTCTAATACCATTCACTATGTGTGGCTAAGATCTTGTCAAGTGTCTAAATAAAACTTCTTTAATCTAATTTGGACATTCCAAGCTGTGATTTTGAAAACATTATACTTAGTGCACCTAGCGAGGTTGCTATTTACTCTAGAAAAGTGAATAATAAACTTAGAACTGAAAAATCCTAAACATTCATATTAACCTTCAGTGAAAATCGTTTATCCAAATTCAACCCTGAAGTACCCCTAAAAGTAATTTCACAGTTTTTAACATGCGTTACGTCTGAAAATATGAAAATGGACTTATTGCGCCATAAGAAGCTAAATAATCAACTGAGTCTAATGGCGTAGACTATAAAATCGTCTATAACTACCTCGAATAATTAAAATTGCACTTATGGCACCAAAGTGAGTGATAACACTAATTATGTCGACAGACTAAAACCTATGTGATTGGTTGATTCGTAAAAACTTATGGGACTTTCACGAGATTCTTAAAGCTAATAGAAATTCCACCTTTGAATTTCTAGCGGGTTATTACATAAGGTGAGCAAGTGCTAGAGTCTAACACTAGCATTGCGGGGTAAAACCTAAAGGTGCCTCGTAATAGATTCCCGCCTAAGGGGAGTAACTACTAAAGGCTAACAATCATGCCCCAAACCACCAGTCGAGTCTAACACTCATATTTCAGGCCAGGGCATAACCTAAGGCTACCCTGATCAACAATCTTTGCCTAAAGCGAGCGAGCCTTAAACAAGTGCAAGATTTTAACTCTCATGCTGCGAGGTAACACCTAAGCTTACCCCATCTCATGATCCGGTACCAAAAAAGATGAAAGGGAAAAAGGAATGACACAAGAGATCCACCAAGCCAAAAAGCCTAAAAGCATAAATAGAAAATATCATACACAAACACCAGAACGCAAAGGGGAAGCATGATGTACTATAGATCTCATTATCAATGGTCATGTACAAAAGAATAAAAGCCAATTATAAACTGTAACGCTTAAGTTGAAAACCAAGCCTCGGGCTATGACAAGGTGAAGGAGGAAGAAGTGGTTGGGAAAAGAAAGTACCAGGCATTACATCGACCCCCAGATAGTCCAGTATAGCTAAACTTGCAGTATCGGGGAGAACACCACTCCAATCCAAAGCCCTTAAGTGCGTCTCGTGGTTTGCCACCAAAGTTATCGCCAATTCCCTAGGCTCAATTCCGAACTAGAAGGGTTGCAAATAGCTAGGGACAAATGTGGGTTATCTCAACCTTCGCCTCTTACAGTTGATTGGCAACTTTATCGGCTCATTGAACAGCTTTGTCAGCCTCCCTCGCGACGACTGGGGGACATTGCCAACTTCATGTAGTCAGTGTCGAACTTGAGAAGCTTATCCCGAAGTGACTTGTACTTGGGGACTCATTGGTAAGTTGGAAATCAAAGAAACAAGTGATTGTTTCTAGGTCCTTAGTAGAAGCAGAATACAGAGCACTAGCCTCCACAAGCTGTGAAATTATTTGGCTCCTCAGTTTGCTAAAGGAACTTAGCATTGATCATCCACAGCCTGCTCTCTTGCTCAATGATAACCAAGCAACCATCCATATCACAAAGAATCCTATCTTCCATGAGAGAACTAAACATATAGAACTAGATTTCCATTTTGTTAGAGAAAAGGTTTTAGTTGGAATCATTACACCCGTCCATATTGCTTCAAAATTCCAGCTAGCAGATATCTTTACTAAGGCCTTAACAGTTTCTGTTTTTTAGTTCTTATTGTCCAAGATGGGAATACTCAATATCTATGCCCATCTTGAGGGGGAGTCTCATGAAACAGAAGATGAATGCAAAGAAAAGAAACATGAAGACACTGCACAAGCACACTGCAGCATACAGACAACACCATGCAGCAAACAAATTGATGAAAAACACAATGTAGCAAAAGAAAAGTGTAAAGCACTGAAACAGAAAAGTAAAACAACCAAAGGGAAGCATGGGGCGACATGTCAACTTGAAAGCTGCACTGATTATGCACAAAAGAAAATAAAGTGATGAAAAGCAACAAGTAGGAAACAGACTAAAACAGTTTTCTTGTAAAGCAGTAGAAAATAAAAAGTTAACTTTAGGACTCTTCCTTTTGTTCTTTTATTTTCCTTCTGTAATGTATATATAAAGATGTAGCAGGACCTTGTAAGGACTCAACTCAATGAAACGAGAATTAGTCTTTCTCATTATTGAAGTTCCATCTCAATTCTCGATTCTACTTTTAACACAAGGAGGACTTTACCCTGTGAAACACCTTGAACCTTATCAATGTATCCCATGAACGTACTATGAGAATGTTAGATTGATTAAGAGACTCTAGATCCTGTCTAATTTAACTATCGGAGACGTCCCCATTGAGATTATCCGAGGTTGTTTATCTATTCACATGTGTCTATTGGAAGTATTGCATGCACCAATGAGAATTGTATCAACAATGAAGTTAGTATGCAAGCTTCTCAACGGACGCGGATAATCTCAACAGACGCGGCAGAAATTGTTGATCATTATAATATATATTCAGGAAAGCAAAGGAGCATTTGATCTTCACTTGGGCATTCAACGTTCAAAGTCATATAATATAACTCGAATGATGCAACATTGTACTAAACAATCGAATGAATTATTAATTACTATTGAAATACGAAACAAACAAATCAAATGTAACTTAATCCTTCAGACAATCCAAATCAAAATTTCTAGTTCAAATGGTAAACTAATTTGAAAAAAGAAATTAAATACAATTTGATCGAACAATCATTTGAATGCATGGGTCATGATTGGGTCATGAATGATACTCAGCTAGAATACCATGCATCCGACAACTAAACTTATAAACCAAACTAGATAAGATAATATATTCCCTTTTTTCAAACTTTTTATCTTTTTTTTTTTTTAAATAAAAATGACCTTTCAACTCACTTTTCTCTATAAAAAGTTAAAAACAATCACTACAAGAAATAGGCGTTTTCCAATAATTTTAAAATCATTGCATATTCGGTCAAATATGATGCTCAAATAATATGCTCCCAAGAGAGCTTCTTTTTTTCTATTTCCTTTTTTCGAATTTATGAGTTGTCTTAAAGGAAATAATAAGATTCCAAAATCTGATTAAAAAAAAAAACAAGAAGAAGAAGAAGAAGACGACGACGAAGAAAAAGCAATAATTCAGTCAAAGAGCAAATACGTAAATTAGGGGATTGGAATTGGTGAAAGAAAAAAATACACTTTCATTGCCGTTATTTACACACACGTATAGATTGCAGAACCACTCTAGAAGATTGCTCTACAATATTTCTTTTATATGTTATTTCTTCTTGGAGGAAATTTAAGTGTTTTTCTCTGTCTTGGATGAGATTGGCTTCTGCTCTCAGAACATTTACTTCCAGGTTCAGGATTTCATAGTGCTATGTAGGCGAAATACTCATACCTTATCTAGTGTATAAAGGCTATTAAAGATATTTATAATTATGAATTGTGCAACTGTAGCGTACTCATTTTGAAAAAAGTGAATAAAACATAAAATCCATATAAAAATTAATTTTTTAATAGTAGACCCCACTATTTTTCAAAGCGATTAGTTTACACACTTTACGGTTATTTGTAGAATTATTCAAGTAGCTAACAGAGTATTGATACACACAACACATTTTTACAATATATTTTACAACAATGTTGTAAGATGAGAGTATTTTTGTAACACCCCGTTCCCGAGGAGTCCGGAGAGTTAACTCATGTCACTTAAAAATCATTTTTCCAACCACCTAGTACATACTTCAATTTTTCTTTATTGCACAAAATACTCATTAGTCTACATCAATTGCTCTAATATATTTATTCTAAGACGATACAAAGTCTTAATATAAACAATAACCTCCCAACAAATCATATCATCCGTACAAAACGGGCTTACTGATTAAAATTTTCAATACTCGTATAAACCTTCTATGCTAACCCATTATTCTCAACTCATCTCACCCATGCTCCATAATCTTGATCCTCAGCTGAAATATCCAAAATCATCTGAAAAATATTGTGAAGATAAAGGGGGTGAGTTATCAACAACTCAGTAAGCAGAGAACATATATTAGTGTGCAAACATGAGCATTTACAGAGT
Organism: Cyclocarya paliurus; assembly: GCA_029856935.1. Taxonomy (NCBI): domain Eukaryota; kingdom Viridiplantae; phylum Streptophyta; class Magnoliopsida; order Fagales; family Juglandaceae; genus Cyclocarya; species Cyclocarya paliurus. The sequence goes on from CM056958.1 coordinate 12,992,620, forward strand.
TCAGAGTGCAAAACAAAATACTTTCTTTAAAAAATGCAGAACAAAACATTTCCATTTTCAGAGTATGAAAGCAAAACATGTTATCAAAAATATCAGAGCGAAAGTTTCAGAAAAATATTCTTATTCAAAGTCTTTTGGCATAGCATAACTGACCACCATCAACCAGAGCATCATATCATATCAGAGGCCATGTTTAACCCCCGTGGTAGGGTTGTGCAAACCCCGGTAGCTAACCGGCAGAAACAGAATGTGAATCTTCCCCTTATTTATTCTCGGAGCCCCGAGTGTGCACACAGGAAAGACCACCAGAAAACCACTTTGTTTCCAAAGTGGGTGCACCAGAAACAGAACAGTTGGTACCAACCCAAACAGAAACCACTATTAGCACCCATGGTAGGTCAAACAGATCACCATCCACAAACCAAACCCAAATTCAGAATTTCATGCCAAAAGTTTTCAGAAATCACATCATATCATATCAGAGTACAGAACATTTTCAGAACAGAACAGAATCAGATCACAAAATATAATTTATGCACAAATTTTATTACTCGCTCTCTTTTGCACAGTTTAGAAACAAAATGCCAGAAATAAGCTCATGTTTACATCAGTCATGACAAAAAAATGCTTTCTCTTTCATTAGAGTTCAATGAGTAATGACGAACAAATAACTGAGGTTATTTTTACATTTCTTTTCAAAACGTATAATGCATATTTTTATAAATCAACTCCAGTTCATTTTTATTTTATGCAAAGTTTAGTATAGGAACCCCGCTTACCTGAACTCTTTAGCTTTCCGAATATTTCCTCAACAATGCCAAATAAATATTAGTCGTCACCTATAAGATAATCACGAAAATTTTCATCAATTCCCAATCAATCTCGTATTTCGATATTCAAGCCTAAGTTTCTAAAATAATCTATTTTTAATTCCTCAAAAACCCAAAATTCTAATTATTCCTAAAATACCAACATCACTTTCTAAACTCATCAATATCCAACTTAATAACTCCGATTAAAACATTAAATTCTAACTTATTTACGATTGAGATCTTACTATAATTTATAAAAACTAAAATAACAAGACTATATCAAAATCATTATAAGTAGAAGATCATACTTAAAATCATCTCTCACATAAGAGTCTAATTTTTAAATATACACATGAACATACGTGTAAATGCATTAAAGCAACCAACAAACATTTTACACATGACGAAACACGCATGTGACCCCAAAACCTCATTTTTTCAAAAATAATTATTTTTCAACGCACGCCAAAAGTCTCATTTGATCCAAAACAAGTCATGAAAAATCACCACCATTTTTCCAGAAAAATTACCCAAACATAAACCAACCAATATACAATAAAAAGAGTTAGCGTAAAAAAAAATACATTTGAATGTAAATCTCAAAATTTATTTGAGAAAATACTTACAGTGTTTAAATGCAAATTTCTGAAAGATCAAGGTCGCGAACACCAATTTTAACGCCAAAAGCAAGCTCGAAATAAAATACCAAAAATCTCAATTTTTGGGATGAAAAAGAGTTTCAAAAACAGAGAAATTTTAAAGTGATATTTTTGAAATAAAAATGGACCAATTAACTGAAATAAGACTCGAATAAAATTTAAGACAGAAAGTGAAACACATGGTTAAAGGGCAGATAATTAAAGCAAGGCTAAAGAGTAAAAATGGTGCTCGGCAATGGCTAAAACAGGGCACAGTTATGGCAGAAAACAGGGCATTGTTACAGATGAATATAGTGCGCGGTTAAAGCTGGAAATAGAGCACGGCAATGGGGCTAAAATAAACAAAGCTTGAAGACCAACCCAAAAGGAAAATAAAATGCCGAACGGAAAAGAAAGATAACAGCAAAAAAGAAAATACAAATACTCGGATAAACCTGCAGAAACACTGGTTTGAGGAAAACCGAAACTGCCAAAGGGGAGGAAGAAGGCACAGCAGACAGCACAGTGAAAAATAATGGGGAGAAATGGAAATAAAATGAAGGAGAAGAGAAATGAAGGTTGATGCATGGCCTGGAGGAGAATAAAACAGATCAGGAAAAATAGAGAGGGTCGGCGCAGCAGAAATGAAGAAGAAAGAAGAGAAGAAAATGGAAGAAGAAAATGGAAGGAAGCCCTATGGCTAGGAAATTAAAATGACAGCGTATGGATAAGATGGAGGCTAGAGGGCTGGGCTGGGAAACAGGTGGGCTGAAACCAACGGGCTGGGCCCAGAAAAATAAAATAAAACTAAACCAAAATAGCCCAATCCAAAATTAGTAAGTCCAACAAATGAAAAGGCACAACAAAAATAAATAAATAAAATTCAAATAAAAATACTACAACTCAATATTAATAAATAAAATAATTAAAGTCCAACAATAAAATAAATTAAAATCAAGTGTACTTTAAATAATAAACAATAATTAATAACAAGAAAGACACATAAAAAAAATAATAATTTCACAACTTAAAAATCGAAAATTAACCCAACAATAAACATGATAAATTAAAACAAGAGAATCAATATTTAAATTAAATAAAATAATTATTCAATTAAAAATACACTAAAATACGGGGTATTACAATTTTTGTAAAGTAATTTTACTTTTATAAAATGTTTTACAAAATTACCCTTCATTAATTAACACATTGTTGTTAAATATATTGTGAAAAATGTTGTATATAAATCATTTTCCTTTATATAATATATGACTTTCATAGTGTTTAGTAGTTGTCGGGATATATAGGTAGTGTTAATGCGGTAAAAATTGTTCAACAAGTTGAAAGGGGAGAAAGAGTCATTCCCGGCCCACTAGAGTGACTTGCGCCTTGTTCGGTGTTGATTGAAGCTCCCGACAGTGTTCCAGTGTGGTTGTACGATGGAGATGCGTACATCCATGGCGGTGAATGAAAAACATAAGTGTAGAGAAATAAGAAAGATGAATATATTGATTTACGTGGTTCGGCATAATGCATACGTACATGGGCGTCTGGAAAGGAGAAATTCATTATAATATTATTGTTTACAGTCTCCCATGGTCTCTCAGATCTCACTGTATAATGGTGATGTTGTATATAAATTGATTTGAGAAAGACATTCGTTGGAGCTCTCTGTTATCTGGTTGTTAAAGAGACCGAAGATGAAGAAGGAGAACTAAAGACGAAGAAGAAGCCGACCCCGCGGAAGAAGAGAGAGCCCTATTTATACTGGATGCCTATTCTCGCGTGCGCCCCTCCTGCACGTAAGGCCACACCTTTGCATGTCTGTCCCCTACCCTAACAGCCCATGAGCCTTAGTCCCCCATGACCCCCTGACACGCCCTAACACCCCATGTCCCATCTGACCCCGTGACCCCATGTTCCTTCTGACCCCCTGACACCCCATGTCCCCCCCTCCTCTTGTCCCTTTGTCTCTAATCCTAGTGGGCTAGGCCTAGTGCCTTGAGAATCTTCAAAGGAAAACTATTGTCGACTTGATTTAGCAGGATATGTAGAGAAGTAAATTCAGAAGGTTGGCCCCTGTTCATTTGTTCCTCTAGCGCAAATAGTAAACATTTCTGAATTCAGGTTTCATAAACAAGCTCGATTACGTAGGGTGCGGGTAGGTAGTTTGTGCAAGTCTAATGCGGGAGATGGGCTCGATCGCGTATGGTGTGAGCATGGAGCTCAGCTAATGCGGGAGATGGGTTTGACCGTATGTGGTGCGAGTGCAGAGCTCGACTAATGCTGGAGATGGGCTCGACCGCGTATGGGGCGAGCGCAAAGCTCGGATGTTTGTCGTTTTATTCGTATAGTGTATGTTCATTTGAGGCCTTTATTTTGTTGCTAGTGTTGGACTTTGTGCGAGTTAACCCACGCTAAGTGGTCAGAGAGCCTATCGACCCCTTGGGTCTACCTTAGCGATTGTCGAGCCCATCAGCTAGTTCTCGAAGGTTACTGGTGCATGGCGGTTGTGGCTCGAGTGAAGGGACTCGTCTTCTTGCGAGTGTAAGGACTCGGCTTATCCAATCAAGGGACATGTCTTCTTGAGAGTGTACTCGACTTTTATCGAGTCAAGGGACCCGTCTTCTCGCGAGTGTAAAGACTTAGCTTTGTTGAACGGGGGGTCGGGGCTAAGTTTAGGGATTTGGGACCTTACCCCATAGCGAGTCAAGGGACTCATCTTCTTGCGAGTCTAAGGACTTGGCTTTTCGTGTCAAGGGACTCGTTTTCTTGCAAGTGTACTCGACCTTTATCGTGTCAAGGAACCCATCTTCTTGCGAGTGTAAGGACTAGGCTTTGTTGGACAGGGAGTCGGTGCCAAGCCAGGGACTTGAGACCTTACCCTACAATGAGTCAAATGACTCATCTTCTTATGAGTGTAAGGACTCCCTTTATCGAGTCAAGGGGCCCATCTTCTTGTGAATGTAAGGACTCAGCTTTCTTGGACGGGGGGTCGGTGCCAAGTCCGGAGACTTGGGACCATACCCCGCAATGAGTTAAGGGACTCGTCTTCTTGTGAGTATACTTGACTTTTATCGAGTCAAGGGACCCATCTTTTTGCAAGTGTACTCGACTTTTATCGAGTCAAGGGACCCGTCTTCTTGTGAGTGTATGGACTCGACTTTGTTGGATAGGGGTCGATGCCAAGTCTGAAAACTTGGGACCTCACCCCACAGTGAGTCAAGGGACCCGTCTTCTTGTGAGTGTACTCGACTTTTATCGAGTCAAGGAACCCATCTTCTTGCGAGTGTAAGGACTCGACTTTGTTGGACGGGGAGTCAGTGCCATGTTCGAGGATTTGGGACCTTACCCTGTAGCGAGTCAAGGGACTCGTCTTCTTGCGAGTGTAAGGACTCGACTTATCGAGCCAATGGACCTATCTTCTTGCGAGTGTAAGGACTCGGCTTTGTTGGACTGGGGGTCGATGCTGAGTCTGGGGACTTGGGACTTTACCCCACAGCGAATCAAGAGACTCATCTTCTTACGTGAGTGTACTCGACTTTTATCAGACGGGGAAACTAGTTCGAACCAAATTGCTTCGCCAGAGCACGGGGCGACATGACCGGTGGTTTTGCACTATAAGAAGTAATTTCGTTAGTAGAAATAAATTCACACGAATTTTGTGAGATAATATTGGTAAGTTTCTAGTTGTTGTAGTCAGTTCTTGCTTGGCTGAAAATTGTCCACAAATGTGTGTCGCTTTGCCCGTCCTTTTCACTTTCTTTTTTCCTTTTCTTTTTTTTATTTGGAACCATGCCAAGTCTATTGCCGACTCCCACGTAACCAAGCAGTGCATGGCAAGTCTTCCCGAGCCGTGCATGTGAGGAGCCCATGCATGTTGGTTTCCCGAGCTGAGTCTTCCGAGTGGGTGGTCTCCGAGCCGTGCGTGCTGCGGACAATTTTGTGCCGTGCATGCCAAGTCTTCCCGAGCTATGCATGTGAGGAAGCTATGCATGTTGGTTTCCCGAGCTGTCTCATCCGACTGGGTGGTCTCCAAGCCGTGCGTGTTACGGACAATTCCGAGCCATGCATGCCAAGTCTTCCTGAACCGTGCATGTGAGGAATCCATGCATGTTGGTTTCCAGTGTTGTGTTTTCTGAGTTGGTGGTCTCCGAGCCATGCATGCCAAGTCTTTTTGAGCCATGCATGTGAGGAGTCTGTTGGTTTATTCCTTTGTGGCAAGCCGTCGAGTCTGAGCCCATTCAAAGGGCTGGTCCAGATTGTGTGGCCGTGCCCTGTACAAGTGAGGTTCCCGAACTGAAGGGTGCAACGTGAAGGACTGGTGGCTTCCGAGTTTGAAAACTCCCAAGCAGATGATTTTCGAGCCAATGATTCTCGTGAAGGTGGGCTGCCATGCAGGAGCTACTTCCTGAGCCGAGGTGCTGCCATGGGGAATAATGAGCAAAGGAGGGACCGTGAGAGGTGTACCTGAGCCGAAGGAGAGGAGGACCCCTTGGGGGTGTATGCCGATCCAAAGGAGAGGAAAAGCCCGTGGGGAACCCCGTGCGGGATGTGCCAAGCCAAAGCGTAGGCATTATGCCGAACCACGTAACTGCCATGGACATATGCATATCCACCGTACAGCCGCACCGGAATACTGCTAGGGACTCCAATCAACACTGAATGTGGCCAAAGTTGCCCCAGTGGGCCGGGAATGACTCTTTCTCCCCTTCTGGCCTGTTGAGCGATTTTTACTGTATCAATAGTGGCGCTGTCTGTGGGATCTGATTTCCTCTATTCGTCAGAGGTGGGATAAGAACGATTTTTCGGCACACTAAATAAATTACTGGACGGACAGATAACACCCACCCAAATGAGTATTTTCAATTTCTTTAACGTTTATATTTATGAAGAATGGGCAGATCGTGGGCGAGAATGGATCAAATCTTTCTCACCCAAGCGAGGGACTTCATCAACTCCTTGCCCCTGCACACGAATCGCTCTACCACAAAAAAATTAATAATATACACTACTCGAACACTCACACTTCCTAGTCATTAGTGGGCAAATACTATGCATCTAAAAGTACACAATAGCCACGAGGTAGGGCCTAGTACCCGGGTGGGCACTGTGCACTTAAGTGCACAGTGCCGCCAATGTAGAGGCCATGCATGGCACTGTGAATAGTGCCATGCATGGCAACAGGACAGGTGCACGTCCTATGCACTGGTGGGCAGCCCCGTGCCAACGACGTGGAGCCACTAGCCAGCACTCCGAGCAGCCAAAATTCTCTGTCGCGGCCCCGAGGGTCATCGCAATTGCTGGTCGTGCACGGTGGGGCATGTGTAAACGTTGCCCAACGCCCCCGAAAGGCTCACGATGGCTACCTGACTCCTCGGAGGCCTCCACTTTGGCCGTCAGGAGTTTCTATCCAGAGTGACGTGATCCCCCTCCCATGGGGCCGCATCGGGTGGTTCATCTCATCACCACGGCCTCGTTGTGGCACGGCCAGGGGCTGCGTCGGCGGTTCACATGGACACCACCAGCGTCGTCTGTCCCCTTGAGGACTACCGATGGCTGCCTGTTCATGGCGGAGGCCTTGTAGAGCCATTGGGATACGCACCAAGGCTCGGCAGACACCCGTCATCCTCCACCTCCATGGCTTGGCAGACGCCCCCACGAGTCCTCCTCCACCTCCACGGCTCGGCAGAGGCCCCCACGAGTCCTCCTCCACCCTCAGCTTGGCACATCATGATGAGGTCCTCCTCCACTCGGCTCAACCACTCATCACAGGTGCAAGGATTTGGGAAGACTCCACGCCTCGACTCAGCAAACCCCCCACAGGGTCCTTCTCTCCCTTCGGCTCTGCAGACGCTCCATAGTGTCCTCCCCTCACCTTGGCTCGACACATCCCATACAGGATCCTCCTCTCCCTACGACTTGGCAGATCCCCCCCCCCCCACACGGGGTCCTCCACCCCTTTAGCTCGTCACATCCCACACAGGGTCCCCCACGGGCTCTTCCTTTCCTTTGGATCGGCATACACCCCCAAGGGGTCCTCCCCTCCTTCGGCTTTAGCACATCCGGCATGGTCCCTCCTTTGCTCATGGTTCCCCACGACAACACCTTGTCTCGAGAAACAGCTCCTGCATGGCAACCCACCTTCACGGGAATCACTAACACAAAAATCAACTGCTCAGGAGTTGTCAAACTTGAAAGCCACCAGCCCTTCACATTGCATCCCTCAGTTCGGGAACTTCACTTGTATGGGGCACAGCCACACAGTCCAGACCAGCCTTTTGCATAGGCTCAGACCCGACCGCTCACCACAAAGGAATAAACCAGCGGACTCCTCACATGCATGGCTCGGAAAGACTTGGCATGCACGGCTCGAAATTGTCCGCAAAATGCATGGCTCAGAGACCACCAACTCAGAAGACACAGCACGGGAAACCAACATGCATGGATTCCTCACATGCATGGCTTGGGAAGATTTGGCATGCACGGCTCGGAGACAACCTACTCGGAAGACACAACTCGGGAAACCAACATGCATGGACTCCTCACATCCACGGCTTGGGAAGACTTGGCATGCACAGCTCAGAATTGTCCACAGCACACACGGCCCGGACACCACCCACTCGGAAGACACAGCTTGGGAAACCAACATGCATGGACTCTTCACAGGCACGGCTCAGGAAGACTTGCCATGCACTGCTCAGTTATGTAGGACACGACATGCTTCCAAAAAAAAAAAGGATAAAAGAAAGAAAGAGAAAAGGACGGGCAAATTGACAAACATCTGCAGACAATTTTCGGCCAAGGAAGAGCTGACTACAGCAACTAGAAACTTCTCGGTATTATGTAACAAAATTGGTGTGAATTTATTTCTACCAAGGAAATTACTTCTTATAGTGTGAAAACACCGGTCATGTTGCCCCGCACTCCAGCGAAGCAATTTGGCATGGACTAGTGCCCCCGTCTGATAAAAGTTGAGTACACTCGCAAGAAGACGAGTCTCTTGACTCGCTATGGGGCAAGGTCCCAAGTCCCCAGACTTAGCACCGACCCTCCGTCCAACAAAGCTGAGTCCTTACACTAGTAAGAAGATGGGTCCCTTAACTCGATAAAAGTCGAGTACACTCGCAAGAAGAATGGTCCCATGACTCAATAAGCCAATTCCTTACACTCGCAAGATGGTAACTCCCTTAACTCGCTGCGGGGTAAGGTCCTAAGTCCTTGAGCTTGATACCGACTCCCCATCCAATAAAACCGAGTCCTTACACTCATAAGAAAATGAGTCCCTTAACTCAATAAAAGTCGAGTACACTAGCAAGAAGATGAGTCCTTTGACTCATTGTGGGGTAAGGTCCTAAGTCCCCAGACTTGGCACCGACACCCCATCCAACAAAGCCCAGTCCTTATACTCACAAAAAGATGGTTCTCTTCACTCGATAAAAGTCGAGTACACTCGCAAGAAGACGGGTCCCTTGACTCAATAAAAGTCGAGTACACTCGCAAGAAGATGAGTCCCTTGAATTGCTGCAGGGTAAGGTCCCAAGTCCTTGAATTTGGCACCGACCCCCTGTCCAACAAAGCTGAGTCCTTACACTCGCAAGAAGACGAGCCCCTTGACTCGATAAGCCGAGTCCTTACACACGAAAGAAGATGAGTCCCTTGACTCGTTGCGGGGTAAGGTCTCAAGTCCCTGGACATGGCACCGACCCTCGTCCAACAAAGTCGAGTCCTTACACTTACAAGGACCAGGTCCCTTGACTCGATAAAAGTCAAGTATACTCACAAGAAGATGGGTCCCTTGACTCGATAAAAGTCGAGTACACTCGCAAGAAGACGAGTCCCTTGACTCACTACGGGATAAGGTCCAAAGTCCCCAGACTTGGCACCTACCCCCCTCTAACAAAGATGAGTCCTTACACTCGTAAGAAGATGGCTCCCTTTACTCTATAAAAGTCGAACTCACAAGAAGACTGGTCCCTTGACTAGATAAGCCGAGTCCTTACATTCGCAAGAAGACGAGTCCCTTAACTTCTGCGAGGTATGGTCCCAAATCCCCGAACTTGGCACTAACCCCCCGTCCAACAAAACCGAGTCCTTACACTCACAAGAAGACTGGTCTCTAAACTCGATAAAAGTCGAGTACACTCGCAAGAAGATGGGTTCCATAACTCAATAAGTCGAGTCCTTACACTCGCAAGAAGACGAGCCCTTTGACTCACTGCGGGGTAAGGTCCCAAGTCCCCAGACTTGGCACCAACATCCTGTCCAACAAAGTCGAGTCCTTATACTCGCAAAAAGACGGTTCTCTTGACTCGATAAAAGTCGAGTACACTCGCAACAAGACGGGTCCCTTAACTCAATAAAAGTCGAGTACACTCGAAGAAGACAAGTCCCTTGAATCGCTACAGGGTAAGGTCCCAAGTCCTTGGACTTGGCACCGACCCCTGTCCAACAAAGCCGAGTCCTTACACTCGCAAGAAGATGAGTCTTTTGACTTGATAAGCCGAGTCCTTACACACGAAAGAAGATGAGTGTCTTGACTCGTTACGGGGTAAGGTCTCAAGTCCCTGGATATGGCACCAACCCTCATCCAACAAAGTCGAGTCCTTACACTTGCAAGGACCAGGTCCCTTGACTCGATAAAAGTCAAGTATACTCGCAAGAAGATGGGTCCCTTGACTCGATAAAAGTCGAGTACACTCGCAAGAAGACGAGTCCCTTGACTCGCTACGGTTAAGGTCCCAAGTCCCCAGACTTGGCACCTACCCCCCTCTAACAAAGATGAGTCCTTACACTCGTAAGAAGATGGCTCCCTTGACTCGATAAAAATCGAACTCGCAAGAAGACTGGTCCCTTGACTAGATAAGCCGAGTCCTTACATTCGCAAGAAGACGAGTCCCTTGACTTCTGCGAGGTAAGGTCCCAAGTCCCCGAACTTGGCACTAACCCCCTGTCCAACAAAATCGAGTCCTTACACTCGCAAAAAGACGGGTCTCTAAACTTGATAAAAGTCGAATACACTCGCAAGAAGACGGGTTCCATAACTCAATAAGTCGAGTCCTTACACTCGCAAGAAGATGAGCCATTTGACTCGCTACGGGGTAAGGTCTCAAGTCCCCGAACTTGGCACCGACATCCTGTCCAACAAAGTCGAGTCCTTATACTCGAAAAAAGACGGTTCTCTTGACTCAATAAGCTGAGTCCTTACACACGAAAGAAGATGAGTCCCTTGACTCATTGCGGGGTAAGGTCCCAAGTTTCCTAACTTGGCAACGACCCCCCATCCAACAAAACCGAGTCCTTACACTCCCAAGAAGATGGGTCCCTTAACTCGATAAAAGTTCAGTACACTCGGAAGAAGACGGGTCCCTTAACTCAATAAGTCGAGTCCTTACACTCGTAAGAAGACGAGTCCTTTGACTCGCTGCGAGGTAAGGTCCCAAGTTTCTAGGCTTGGCACCGACACCCCATCCAACAAAGCGGAGTCCTTATACTCACAAGAAGACGAGTCATTTGACTCGATAAGCCAAGTCCTTACACACAAAGGAAGACGAGTCCCTTGAATCGTTGCGGGGTAAGGTCCCAAGTCCTTGGACTTGGTATCGACCCTCGTCCAACGAAGTCGAGTCCTTACACTCGCAAGGAGTAGGTCCCTTGACTCGATAATAGTCAAGTATACCTGCAAGAAGACGGGTCCCTTGACTCGATAAAAGTCGAGTACACTCGCAAGAAGACGAGTTCCTTTACTCGCTACGGGATAAGGTCCTAAGTCCCCAGACTTGGCACCTACCCCCTCCAATGAAGATGAGTCCTTACACTCGTAAGAAGATGAGTCCCTTGAATCGATAAAAGTCGAACTCGCAAGAAGACTGGTCCCTTGACTAGATAAGCATAGTCCTTACACTCACAATAAGACAGTCCCTTGATTGGCTGCGAGGTAAGGTCCAAAGTCCCTGAACTTAGCACCGACCCCCTGTTCAACAAAGTCAAATCTTTACACTTGCAAGAAGATGGGTCTCTTTACTCAATAAAAGTTGAGTACACTTATAAGAAGACGAGTCCCTTAACTCGATAAGCTAAGTCCTTACACTCACAAGAAGACGGGTTCCTTGACTTGAGCTACAACCGCCTTGCGCGAGTAACCTTCGGGAATTAGCCGACGGGCTCAATAGCCGCTAAAGTGGACCTAGGGGGTCGACAGGCCCTCTGATCACTTTGCGTGGGTTAACTTACACAAACTCCAACACTAGCAACAAAATAAAGGCCTTACTTTGCGTGGGTTAACTTACACAAACTCCAACACTAGCAACAAAATAAAGGCCTTAAACGAACATACACTATACGAATAAAATGACAAACATTCGAGCTCCGCGCTCGCCCCGTATGCGGTCGAGCTAGCCTTCCGCCTCATCCGAGCTCAGCGCTCACACCATACGCGATCGAGCCCTTTTCCCGCATTAGTCGAGCTCCCCGCTTGCACTGTTCGTGGTCGAGCCCATCTCCAGCATTAGCCGAGCTCCTCACTGGCACCATACGCGATCGAACCCATCTCCCGTATTAGACCCACACAAGCTGCTTACACGCACCCTACATAATCGAGCTCATATCTAAAACCTGAATTCAGAAATGTTTACTATTTGAGCCAGAGGAACAAATGAATGGAGACTGACCTCAGGAATTTACTTCCCTACGTATCCGGACAAATCAAGTCGACAACATTTTTCCTTTGAAGATCCTCAAAGTCTTCTTTTGGAAACAAATCGCCCTTAAGAATCGCAGGATACTGTGAGGGGGAAAATAAAGAAGCCCATACGGGCCCAGCCACTAGGCCTAGCCCACCAGAATTAGAGACAAATGGACAAGAGGTGGGACATGGGGTGTCAGGGGGTCCGAAGGGACATGGGGTCAAAGGGTCAGAAGGGACATGGGGTGTCAGGGGGTGTCAGGGGGTCATGGGGGACCAAGGCTCATGGGCTATCTGGGTAGGGGATAGACGCGCAAAGGCGTGGCTTTACCTGCAGGAGGGGCGCACGCGAGAAAAGGCATCCAGTATAAATAGTGGCTCTCTCTTCTTCAAAGGGGTCGGCTTCTTCTTCGTCTTCAGTTCTCCTTCTTCCTATTCGATCTCTCCTTCAACCAGATAACAGAGAGCTCCAGCGAATGTCTTTCTCCAGTAAATTTATATACAGCATCACCATTATACAGTGAGATATAAAAGATCATGAGAGATTATAAACAATAATATTATAGTGGATTTCTCCTCCCCAAACGCCCGTGGACGTAGGCATTATGCCGAACTACGTAAATTTATGTGTTCATCTCTTTTATTTATCTGCACTTATGTTTTTCATTCACCGTCATAGACATACGCATCTCCACCGTACAGCCACACCGGAACACTGTCGGGGGCTCCAATGAACACCGAACGAGGCCTTAGTCATCCCAGTGGGCTGAGAATGACTCTTTCTCCTCTTTCAACCTTTTGAGCATTTTTTACCGCATCAGCTACAATAAGTGATTGAATAGGAAGATTCTTTTGAATTGTTTCTTAAAAAGGAAAATGTCAGGGTGACGTCCAGCATGTATCGATGCACGTGCTCTTAGTATATTTTTAATTTTATTTTTAAATATTTTAAAACATATTTAAACTTTTTAAAAAGATACTCACATTTACTAATAATTATTTTTTTAAATATTAAAAAAAATTAAAATATACAATCGGTCAAGAAAAAGCAAAATGAGGCAGCTACTTAATATTTTAATTCCTTTCTAGAAAAAGCATCTAATCTAGTATCTCAACTTAATTACGAATAGCTTTCCGGCGAGAGGAAAGAGAATCTATCTATATAGTTAGCCGCCCCTAGCTAGCTAGTGTGGGATATTGCCTTAGCTAGGTTTGCTTCTACGATATAAAAATGTTGTCACGAGAAGGTCTGAAAGATAATATTATCGCAACATACATGTTTTGAATCATTTGTACGTTACAATCTATGATGCAACGCGCGTCTTTCACACTCAAGAGACGAAATTAGAAACTTAACATTGCGCGCATATATAACTAGATCTCAGTCAAATCATAATTCAATGACTTCTGCCATTTACAAGCCGATGTATAAGCATGCATAACATTAATTGTGGAACACTTCAACTTATTATTAAAAAAAACTAAAACAACAATACTTTATTATATTAGTTGATGTTATAAATTGAGTTATCTAGGGTGTGAAATAGTCATTAATAGAGGATTTAGTCTAGGACCGGCTCAATGGTAAGGCCATTTAGGCCATTGCCTAAGACTCCCAATCTATGTGAGGTTTTCAAAAATAAAAAAATGAGGTGTTTTCTTATTTTTATTTTTTTGAAAAATAAAAATAAAAACTATTTCATTAAATAAAATTTTAAATCATTTTTATAGTTTTCAATGTGTGCAAAGCCCCATAATACTAAATTTAATATTTAATACAATGAGTTTTTTTTTATAAGTAAGACAATGAATTATTTATATTTTAAATAATTTTTTTAAGATCTTGCTAAATTGAGGTACAAAATCTGCTTTGACGCCTCATTTTAAATTGTTGTTATAAATATAAATTCAAAAAAATTATATTTAAAGATTTTAAATAAAATCTCATTTTATTAAAAATTTTAAGAATATTTCATATAATAATTTATATTTTATTATATTATAATTATGAATAAGTTACTTAAATTTCACCTTAGCCTCAGTAATTGTATTGAGCCGCCTCTGGTCAATTCAGACCCCTAGCATATACGTGACATGTTTCTCAACCACTGCACTAGAGTTCTCTCGAGCTCCTTATAAAACGTCTCCAGACAAGATCTTATCTTCACATCAAAACACTCTCCCACGACATCGCCATTACCAATAAAAAAATATGGACGGCCCATCCATGCTGGCTCCCATTGCTAAGAGGTAATACTAAAAAGAAAAGCTTTTAGTACCTATGTGCGTTAATTTGCTCTATCTTGTTGTCTTTCTCTCTATGGTTTATATAATTTGTTGTGATATTTCAAAGTTTCCCGTAATAAAATTTAGAATATGCAGACTAGCAGGCAAGGTTGCCTTGATAACCGGAGGTGCAAGTGGCATTGGCGAGGTTACGGCAAGACTATTCGCTGAACATGGTGCTATGGTCATCATTGCTGACATCCAAGATGAGCTTGGTTTCTCAATTTGCCGAGACAAAAGCAACAATGGTGCCATTTCCTACGTCCATTGCGATGTCACTAGCGACTCTGACGTCCAAAATGCTGTCAACACTGCGGTGTCGAAGCATGGGAAACTCGACATAATGTTCAGCAATGCAGGGTGTCTTGCCCAAGTACATGCAAACATCTTAGCCCTTGATCAGGAGGAGTACAAGAAAGTTTTTGATGCGAATGTCTGGGGGTCAATGATGGCAGCAAAACACGCGGCAAAAGTAATGATTCAAGAGAAAAAGGGCAACATTATATTCACCGCAAGCTCTGTAACACAGTCAAAAGGAATGGCCTCGCACACCTACACAGCGTCCAAGCATGCGTTGGTGGCACTAACCAAGAATTTGTGTGTTGAGTTGGGGCAGTACGGAATTAGAGTCAATTGCATATCACCATTTGCTGTGGCCACCCCTATGCTCCTAAAAGGGTTGGGAATAGATAAGAAGGAAACGGGTGAAGAGATTGTGTCCACTGTGGCAAATTTGAAAGGGGCAGTTTTGGAAGCAGTAGATTTGGCGGAGCAGCTTTGTTCTTGGCGAGCGAGGAGTCCAAGTACGTGAGTGGGCTCAACCTCGTTGTGGACGGGGGTTTCAGTGCCACCAATATAGCTTTTCCAGAGGCCTTACGAAAGCTCTTCAGCTGAGAGCAAAAGCATTATAGTTATCTTTGCTCCAACCATATATGCTTGTTTTCAGCGTACCTACGTGTGGCGTTCAGTTGTAATGGTTGTATGTTGAAATCTAAATAATCTCCTACGGAATTATAATAAATGCCGGAAGGTGCATAATTTCCTGTGATAGCATAATTGAGTATTTTATTGATCTTTATATAAAGAGATTTTTTCATAACTATAGTTAAGGCAGAGGGTATGTGGAAGTTGGTTACCTCATGCTACAACAGATTTTGACTTTTGTGATGGACAAAATTGTCACAATAAAGAAGCAAACATCACAAAACTTTTTTGTGACGGTTTACTGTTCAACCATGGCAAAAAAAAATTGTGACGGAGGGAAGTCTTTCGTGAAATGTAATGTTTGGACGTGATGATTTTTTGTAATAGTTAAAGTCCATCTTAGAAAGTAACGTTCACACGTATAAACCTATGTTCGAACGTTAACCCGACTGATTAACATTCGCACGTAAAAAAATTTACGTTCGTTGTTTTTGCATCGCACAAATGATATTTATGTTCGAACGTTAACTCGGAGATGTTTGAATGTAGCATTCGGATGTTAAAATAGAAGAGTTCGAACGTAACATTTTTAACGTTTGGATGTTTGTTTGTCGTTCGCACGTATCTATTCTAATCATTCAAACGTTTAGATTGTTTGTGCGTTGAAACGTGCGATCGTAATGTCTTACGTTTGAACGTTTTGTTGGAATTCGCTGGTATTTTGTTCGAACATTGATTCGAATGTGAAGCCATGTTAAAACGTTTGTTCTTTACATGCGAACATTATGATGAGAAATAGTAATTTCATAAAATTAAAAAGCATACAAATTGTTTCATATTACACCATAAATATAACAACTAATAATGTCTTATAGAGTTGCAAAAATAGACAATAAAAGTTTCTAATAATGATAATGATAATAATATATTGATCATATCTTCTTCTTTTCTCGCCCACCACGATCCTACTGAAATGACATAACACGTTCTATCTGGACCATCATCTCCCTCTATATTTGCTCTTGGAATTCAATGCGTATTCTCTCATTGCATTCTCTTTGTTGCTCCTGCAAACGCGTCTCTAAATCAGACTGTCGCGATAAGAAAGACTCTAACTCCTGCTGTCTCGACTTCATCTGCTCAATTTTTTCGTGTGCTCCATCAAATTTTTAGTAAGATTGTTAACTTACGAAGTTGATGTATTGAAGGATGAACCGACATGCTTGAAAGAACGTCCCAAACCTCTTACCAAACCAGATTTGGCCCTAAGCACTTGCGTGAATATGTATGTCTATGTCACTAGGAGATGATTCCTCAGAGGCTGGTTGGATTTCAATCATTTTTTCCTACAATAACAACAAAAACACACAATAAGTAACATATTAAAAGAAATGAGGAATCAAACATAATATGAATTCACATGTTGCATAATTTCTTCACAAAAAATAATCCTACTTACATAATTATCTTTAGTGATAGGATCAACCCACTCATTGTGTTCATCAGTGTGAGTAGCAGCAAAGACATAAATGAGGGAGAAATTTTCAGGATTATTACGTTTCTAACAAAGCCATATTAGTAATTTTAAAAAATAATGTTAGTACTTAAATAAAAAAAATACGATAAAAATGAGTGAGAATTAATAAGTTATGAATTACCATTTTCTCAGCAAGATGTTGGAATGACATTGAGCCGGCGCGATAATGGATTGTCAAAGTTGTTTTATTTTGTACATTAATAGAACTTAAGTGTTGTAGGAGAAATTAAAAATGTTAAATATAATATATGAAACCAATAAAGATGTAAATAACTTATAGGAAATAAATATAGAATACCTGAAAATCTGGACTTGCCAAAAGATTACAACACTTTTTTCAATCGTCTAACTTCATTTCTTGAAAAGGGGACTGAACAGCCTCTTCCAACGTATCGAATTCTTGAAGTGGTCATGGCATTGTCTCTTGTGATGCCGAAATATTGTAACCATCAACTTGTTCATAGTTCACACATTCTCGCTATGGCCAAAATTGAAGTCGAATGCATTATAAGAAGTGAATCGCGTCAAAAATATGAAATCAAAACGTCTCTAAAAAAATTTACGTTCGTATATTCACCTCATTCAGAACATCTAATCTCCTTGATAGCACATAAAATGGGGAATAAGTTCGGACTAGCGTGCTGACATAGGAAGAAAACAATGCTGCACTATCATCCACTCCTCCAGTGAAGTTATCAATAATGTTGACCTTGATTTTTCCGTGCCTTCAATTTCTTTCTTGAGTAAAGGTCACATGTTAAGCCACGTCTGCGATGTGACAAGGCATCAGCTAATATTTTTAAAATTATTAAATATAGTCCCCAAAGTATTGAAATGTAATTAATTATGAACAAAATTTTCTTACAGGTAAGTGTTGACTGGCTGTTTGTCTCCTATGTATTAACTTGTTCAGGAGCGGAGTCCTCAGTTGGGGAGTCGTGAATGGGTTAGGGACTTGGGGGAGGAGACACATTTCTTCATTGTCGTTTTGGTGGCATCCTTGTGTAGATGTAAAAGTTTGGCTAGGACTAGGTGACTATATTGATAAGTTTGTATAGGATTAGGTGACTAAAATGATAAGGTTTATCCTATCATTATAAGTTTGAATTTGGATAAATATAAAATAATTGTTGACTTTATCTTTAACAACATTGAGTTTATCTAGAAGTCCTTAAGGTTGTTTAGATAAGTCAATCATATGAAATTCAATTTCAAAAGGATTTGCACTTATCCAGAATAGAAGCTGAATAGAAATCAGTCACTGTAGAGAAGAGTTATCGTGACATGTCAGCAATTCGTCAGGAAACATTCTCATGACTGTCTCTGCCTCTATCAGTAGAATCCTAGTGAAACTGGAACTCTTTCCAGATTGTTCATTTAAAAGATCCTATTGGTTAGGATCTATAGGGATTCAGATCTACATATTTTCTAGAACACTTTCTAGTACATATTTTGGTGAGAAAATTCCTTAGTAAATTTTCATATTTATGATCTCTCTTTGAGTGTGATCGTGCTCCGAGTGTGGAGGATCGTGTGATTGGATTTCAGCTACTAGAGTTCTAGGAGGAAAGGCAATATTTGAAGATCGCCAGAAATTCTAGATGCTACCGCAGTAGAAGACAAACGGATTTTACCTTTAAAAAATTCTTTAAAGAATTTCCCTTCGTAACCAATCGTTGTGTCATGCAAGTTTATTTATTTTTGTTAAGTATTTGATTTATTATATAATCATAAGATTGAAATCTAACAAATTTGTTCAAGTAAATTGGTAGGCAATTTCATGAATTCACAAGGGTACTTGGGGAATTTCACCTTGAAAATAATTAATATTTAAAAAATATATATTATAGAATAATTTATAATAAAAAAATGTATTGTATTGTCACCTATGGAAATAAAAAATTTAATACTTTTATTCTTCATCTCCATATGTATTTTTCATGCTTGTTTCAAATTCTACTTCAATAACATCTTCGTCATCATCATCTTCTTCTTCAAACTCTTCTTCTTCACTTACTTCATGAACTGAATGATCATTTAATATAGATGGGTAGAGATGTACGTGTGGGATGTCATCTCTACATAAGGGGATTAGTTCAAGTACACCAAGGTCAACAAATAAATTAATACCATCTCCATCTTCCTGGTAGGCCTCTATAATCGGAATGTCATCTTCATCTATACTATGATCGTGATCCGCTACCATTCCTGCATCATAGATATTCAGAGGCACAAATTTTTGTATGACTCACCAAGTTATCTCTCCACTATCTTCATCGACCCCTTTCATTGGATCAACCAAGTAATAGACTCGATACGAATGGATCATCTTCGTATCATTTTGCGTCTTTCAATTACATTCACAGTCCATAGTATGGAATCAATAACCTCGAACCGTGCATGCAGTGTACCGAAGTACTCTATGTGAAGGACCATGGGCCAATGTATGCAATTCAGAAGAAACTGATGCGAGATCATTAGCACGTTGTTCCAAAATCTAACAATTGAAATAGTAACAAAATTATTAAAAGTAAACAAGAATTAAAATGGTTCAAAGTGATTTTAAGTCATGGGACATTTAAAGAGCAAACAAGTTGTTCAAACCAACCAGAAAATTCTTCTTCATGTCTCACCTCTATATTCTTTACGCCTTTTGTCCTAAGTTTATCCATGTGCTCACTGTATGGAAGTACAAAAGAATAGAATATTTGAACACAGGAGTTATATCATAATTTTTTTAATTAGAATTATTCTAATTATGCAGCGACATACTTGAGATAGTGATCAATCTCCTAAAAATTATTCAACACATACCATCAAGTTTTTCCTTACTCTCCATCAATTAAGTCGTATCCCGTTTGTGCACCCATGGGCCATACATTCTGGAAAAACACTAATAGTACACGAGAGGGAGGAGCAGCAAGATCAGCATTCCACTCTTTACGATTAAATCATGTCTCAACACCATGAAAATATAGAGAGAAAAGTGTCAAACATTCATCATGTAAATAACCTTATGCTATTGAACCCTCAGCTCGGGCTTTATTCCCAACAATGTGCTTCAATTTATCCAAATATATTTCAACTGGATACATCCAACGGAACTGTACTGGGCCACCTAATAGTACCTCTTGAGGTAAATGTATTGTTAAATAAAATATTACATCAAAAAATGATGGTGGAAAGATCTGCTCGAATTTACACTGTATAGTAGCAATATCTTCTTCCATCTTCAGTAGCATATCTTGATTTACTACCCAAGAGCACAAATCCTTGAAAAACATGCAAAGTTCATTAGAATTCAGTTTCCCACGAATTACCATCGGTAACAGTTTTCCATGTACATTAGAAGTCATGATTGTCACTTGATTTACTCTCAAAATCTTTCCTCGTCTTAATAGTGTCCTTCGTCTTTTTTCTAATGCTAAACAATGTCTAAAAAATATTATCACAAATATTCTTCTCTATGTGCATTACATCCAAACTATATCACAATATGCATGATGGCCAATACGGCAAGTCCAAAATTCTTCGCTCTAACTTCCCGTAACTGTTTGACTATCTCATCCCTAGTCAACTCCTTAGGTGTAATTATGTCCTCAACTCTCCCATCAAATTTAGCGCCTTCCCGTCGCCATACATGATTTACGGCCAGATACCGTAAATGGCCCATAAAGCATATCCTCTGCGAATATTTTAGCCACCCACTTGCAATTTATTTATTACATGTAGGACACGCTAACTTCCATTTAATACTTCAACCGAAAAGATTCACATATGTTGGAAAAATCATTTATCATCCACATTACTGCAGCATGCATCTAAAAAGATGTCAACGTATATGCATCAAAAGTTCTGACTCCTGTTTTCCATAGATATTTCAACTCTTCAATTAACAGCTGAATGAATGTTTTAATATCATTCCCAGGTGATTTTGGACTAGAGATAAGTAAAGTTAACAAAAAGTTTTGCGTTTCATGTGATATTTTACGTATAAGCTTGACGTTCGAACATGATATTTTATGTTTGAACGTGTTCCTGAAATAAATTAGATTATAGTACATAATATGCATCATAGTACTAATATTGTTCAAAGTTTTTTCTTTCTTTCAGGATATAGCTCATCTTTTGACGACTAGGAAAAGGGGGAGGGAAGGAACAAACTAGGACACGTCTCGAATCAAGGCTTGAACAGTGATGTCCGAATGAGAAGTTATGATCAACCAATTCCATAAACTCATATGTGAGCAAAAGATGGTTCGAGACGTGTTTGTTACGAGAGACTGGATGAGTATCTACACATTGAGGGGTAACATATACCCCTCAATGGTTTAGGAGTTTTATATGGGGATGTGCTCCATGCCTAAGGATGCATCCTCTCACACCGTGACAGTATGTGGTGTTCAATTCGAGGTCTCGGCAGATGTCATCATCGAGTCTCTAGGGATCCGTAGCTTAGCTAAGATATCGACTGCAGGAGATGCTCAGCCTAGGGATGGATCCCGAGTAGATGCAGATGTAGACACTTCTGCATCATCTATTGGCCTAGTTGACCGATCGAAGGCTAAGGGTACTGATGAGGATTTCTACATTTTCACTAGGACTGACCGAGAGCGGATTGATAGGAAGAACTCATTCAACCAAGTACAACTCCTCCCTTTTTCTGCATATTGCATCTTATTGTTGCAATAAATGTGCATCATGTGACACATAAGGCAATATTTAGCCTGACTCACACACAATTCCATATACAAGTGGCACGTGGAGAGTCCATTGACTTGCCACTTCATATTTTTGATAGGATCCGTTACAAGGTGAGTGTCGTCTCCACAGACAACCTCTCATATGGAGTTTTCATTACCAAGTTATTATTGGCACAGAGGGTGCAACTCTAGGTGGAAGAGTGGATGACAGAGCAGATGAGCCCCATCAATATGACCACACATAGTTCAAGCATTGGACAGGGGAAGGGGCATGCTCGACGTCAACCTGGCTCTGTACCGATCTTGTTCCTCTGACCCAGTCTCGACTCAGTTTTGCTCCCCATATTGGGAGTACTAGTTAGCCACCGAAGGGTACATCTATGGGAGATGCACGGCCTACTTAGATTGATGTAATGGTCTTAGATATTGCTGCTCACATTGACCAAAAGATCACGTCAGTAGAACAGAGTGTCATCGATTTTGTCACCAATGTTGTCCATTGGATAGATATCCTAAATGCAAGGTCAACGCATTGACTAACGATTTTAATAAATATGTAAACACCTCGCATTGAGTATTTTGTACTTTATTTTTATCATATCATGTAATAAACAATATTATTTAATACATTTACTGTTTTTAAATTTCAATTCTCAATATTTTTTAATGTTAGCTTATCCAACTTTAATATTAAATCACTGCACTTCAATTCTTAATCTTTTTTAATTTGAAATATCAAACTTTAATATTAAATCAATTAACATTCAAACATGAATCACTAACGTTCTAATGTTGGCGCCAAAAATTTTCACATTCGCACGTAAATAGCCTCCACGTTCAAATGTCCAGGGAATGTTCTAAAGTGAATATGTATACGTTCGAACGTAATGCAATTTCTCAGCTGCCTTTAGTGACAGTTTCCACAAGCTGTCACGAAAACTTCTTTTTTGTGACGGTTTGAGCACTGTCACAATTTCCAAACCGTCATGAAATCTAATTTTTGTTTTAGTGTCATTAAGTGGCGAGCAAGCAAGCATTAACATAAATTTCTTAAATTTATTGGGCACATCATACAAATTTGTTTGCATTCAGATTTTTCGGTCCCTTCTACTAGTCTTTCCCTTTTTGTTCTGGTTTAAACACCTATTTAATCCCCCAAACTTCTTATCGTTGTCTTGTTGTGAGGAATGTGTAGGGGTCACCAAAAGAAAATTATTAGGTAATTTCGGAGTACAGATGCGTGGTATTCTCATCTTACATACTACAACGTGTCTTCTAATTTTAATTGACATAATATCCTTTAATAAGATGAGAATACCACGTAACTGTATTCTAGGAATATTAATATATAACTACTCTTCAATAAAACCAAGCCCTTTCACTAACCTTAATCAATACGCCCAGCATTCCAATGCATGCAAATGGTCGGCTCCCCATGTAACTATTGACATAACCATGACATTCAACTTGCCAATTACCAAAGTAGAGTTTGTGTTACAATTTTAGCTAGAAAATGAGGGTTTTGTAAGGAAAATATCTATTTGTAGGTCTATTTTTTGACATACGTACCAAACATACTATTTGAGTAAATCCCAAAATGATGAAAAAGTGTGGGTGTTCTAGTTCCTTTCAACTATAATGAGTCCCATAATATGTGATCGATGTGTTGACTTAACCGAAGGCTCGAGGAAAGTGGAAAATACTTATGCACTAGTAATTCTTATTGTTTTACCCAATATAGCCAAAGGCTCGAGGAAAGTGAAAAATGCTTATGCACACGTGATGCTTAAGCATCGTTTAGATGTTGATATGAGATAAAAAATATGTTAATAATAGTGAAATGATTTATGAATCATAGCAAAATAGTTTAATTTAAGCTGTTTTATTGAGTTTTGAAAAATGAGAGAGAAAAAGTTGAATAAAAAATTATAAAATTAAAATATTGTTAAAATATAATTTTTTAATACTATTTTTGTTTTGGAATTTGAAAAATTTTATTTTATTTTTTTGTTTTTCGTTTGGATGTTTAGAAAAGTTGTAATGATTAGATGAAAAAATTGAAGATTTGAAATTGAAAAGTATGTTTGAATGGCGTTCGGATGTCGAGTTGAGATGAGATGAAACCATCTAAACATCCAAATGGAGCCAGCTTATTGTTTTACCCAATGTACTAAACTAGAGCACCACCAATGTGGTTTGGTGATAGTGAAGCCAACGTTCGAGAAGTTTTTTCGTTGAATTAGGCTTTTTACGATGTAAAATGTTCTCCCAGGGTAAAGAAAGAAGTATGCAACTCTGATGTTGTTAGGAATTGTCTTTCGGAACTTTAAATTGTAGGCTAAATTTGTTTGTCAAAAAAATAATGTAAACTGTATATGTATTACATGTTACAGTAGATAAAAGCTTCGGCTCTCAATTGAGTAATGGCTAATAGTTTGTATGGATTACAAAATCCTGCTTTTCATATTGGCCGAACTGATTTTATTTGTTAGTCACAGTTCAGATGTAATATTTCAATCTCTGTTGCAGAGAGGAAGCAGCGTCGGGAAGGCAGGTGCTGCTGATCGGGTTTTGAACCAACTCCTCGCTGAAATGGATGGCATGTTTGCTTAAAAAAAAACAAAAACAAAAACTGTGCTCATAATTGGAGCCACCAACAGTCCTGACATAATTGACCCTGCACTTCTGAGGCCAGGTCATCTTCACCAGTTAATTTATATTCCTTTTCATGATGAGGAGTCACGCCTTCAGATTTTAAAAGCATGCTTGAGGAAATCACCTGTATCAAAAGAAGTCAATTTGAGAGCACTGGCCAAGTATACTCAAGGCTTCAATCAGTGGGGCTGACATTACAGCGAGCATGCAAGTATGCTATAAGAGAGAACATAGAAAAGGTATATCATTTGCAAGTGTTCCTTAATTTAGATTTCCATTATTAGATTTGAAAGGTCACTAAAAAAAAAACATTTGTGATGGATTATTTACGACGATAACGATTATTTGCAACAAAAACAAACTCATTTTGAGAGGAAATAATTATTTTCACTGTAAATAACTGATCACAAATAAGCAGTTTTTTTTTAGTGGGTCTAAAATATGGGTTGCCTTGCATTCTTATCTTTTCTTTTTTGTCTAAAACCATACTTCATACTTCATTGCCTTATCTGCATCTTTGTTCATCCACCTCAATCTTCAAGCTTTCAACCCCATCTAACGGGGGTTTGGATGCTTAAAAGGAATGAAACGGTTGTCTTATGAGAGAAAATGGAATGAGTCAAAGCAAAGTTGGTATCACGACTTGGGTTTGAATATAACGCGAATTTGATATTATTGCAGGATAAGAGGAAACCCCGAGGCTATGTGTTACAAATACTAGATCAAACTACAAAGCGAAAGTGATATTATCTCATTGATAAATCCTAGATCTAGTACAGTTGTTCCACAAATTCTGCAGCATCATTGTTGTTCATTCGAAATCTCTCGTATCAATAGTGGAGTGTGCTACGTGGTAATATACCAGAGCAACCACATATTCCACAACCTATATGCCAGGACTAGAGAGAACCCTTTGAGAGAGAGATTTTCACATAGTTGTTACAAACTTGGCTAGCATCTCATCCAAATGGGAGATGTGCTATGTAAATAACCCCTCTAAGTGTAACCCTCGACTGACCATCAAGGGCCAGCTATCAAGACTCATAGAGTGGCTTAAAAGCCATTTCATAACCCCCAAGAGAAGGGGAAATGGTGCCCACTATGGGTGCCCATTTCTTACATCTCTCATTTGCACATAGTAAGCAAGACCCCAGGTCGGCATGTCTCAATCTATTCTCAATCTTGTTTATACTAGCAAATAGGTTGTGTAACTATCGAGCACAGCTGTAAAAGAAAAATAGGAGTACTATACCAAATCTCTCTAAGAGAAGACCACATAGCAACATCCCTAAAAGTGTCTCATTAATCCCTCTTGAGTTTGAATGACTCAACATGCCCCGACTCATTTGGTCACATCAGACTAAGCATTCATAATCCTTCTTGAGTCTGGATGACTCAAAGCAATGCTCAATCTCCAAAAAATATGATGTACTCACAGTTATGTTGCAACTCCCAAGAAGCAACATAACTTGTCAGCAGTGAGTACACACCATTATCGATGTGTTACCAAATAGTCTTATCTTAACCCTCATGTCATTTAGTTTCAGTTCAGTCATTTTCCAAGCAATGTCTCTTTAGATCGTATCATTCATGGTTATAGATAACATGCCAAAGTAGCAGATACTAAAACATCAATCTCGTGACATAGTCAAAGGTCTCCTAAGAGCATAAATAAATTAAGGTCATCAATCATGACCTACAAGACTAACACGGTGAGAAAGCAGGGATTCATTCACTCACCTCTACTGTTTGTGGCAAAAGCACATGTAGTATGAAATATATGCTATGTTGAACTTCTCTTTTCAAAAAAA
Source organism: Cyclocarya paliurus (assembly GCA_029856935.1). Classification (NCBI taxonomy): domain Eukaryota; kingdom Viridiplantae; phylum Streptophyta; class Magnoliopsida; order Fagales; family Juglandaceae; genus Cyclocarya; species Cyclocarya paliurus. The sequence goes on from CM056958.1 coordinate 13,018,670, forward strand.
GAGCGTATATATAATCTCAATTTATCGTACAAATCTTAATCTAGTCACTATCACAGCACCAAACCCGTGTCCCTCCATTTGCTCACTATTCAAAAGTGTCAAAGAAGTTTTCGCATCTGGCTAAACCACAGGCTATATGGATTGTGGGTAACCATGCATTCCTTTTAAATATGATAGACCTCATTTTAGCTCCCACTAAGATGACATATCTTTTGTGTCTTACAATTTATCCCTCTCTGGATAAGTACCGAGTGACACACTGTCTAATCTTTACTTGCTACCTCTTTATAGGGCCAAAGACGATCGCTTGTGTGAGTGAGCAAATATATGCCTGTCGACATACATTTTTCATCATAACTCCTAAATTTATGGTGAATGTGTGCTTACCAAAAGATGCTTCTAATCATGTCAGATGATCATAGAACACATTAGTATCATATGCACGACGAGCAATACCTCAAGGTAGAAAGAAATCACATGGTCAACTATAAATTATTAAACCACAACTCTCAAGTGGTGTCTTATGACCATTTTTCTCCATGCACATTCTAATGTGTATTAACTTTCCAAAACATGCCCCTACCAAGAGACTCTACTTTGACATATAAAAGTCCTTTGCACAACCATGAAGTCAATGACGACTCATCGCGAATCTCATTTAGGTCAAACTCACAATATAAATCTTAGATTGTAATCAGCAAGTCCAATTATAATTTTTAAGAATCTTCAAGGTGACCACAAATGTCATTCACCAAACTTAATTTGCGACTTTAATGTTTCATATAAATTTCTTGTACTCAAAAAAGCGTGTGAGATAACCATAATTTATTTTCATTAAGGGTAAAGCGATTAGGATCTTTGCCCCCAAATGCAATCACAACAATCTAGCCATTAATTTTAATGACTTGTCTAAATCACATCATAAACTCACTTAATCAAGTAAGCCATATTACTCCCTAACAAAATCTCAACCTCTAACTCTCATGAGCAAACTGTAACGGAAACACCAAATATTATAGGCAAAACTAGATTTTTTGGTATTGTCCATCTTATTAATTGTCTATGGATTTTAAACAAGAGCTCCTAGAAACTGCTTTTCTTATACACAATCTCAGAAGATGTGAAGTCATAGCTACTTTTCACAAACCCATGTCCATCAGCTCATAGTATGGAAAACTTCTTATTAGGCGACAATTAATTATCTAAAACAACCAGATTGTCATATCTCTTAGGATGACATTTTTCTAAAATTGTCAACAACGTTCAAAGAACCTCATTTTATTCAATAGGCCATTAATAAAAAAAGGATTAGGTATATTGGGAATTTTTGAATAGATGGTTTTTTTTAGGCCACATGTAAACATCACCAGCAACATTCATTTGTTCTTTGTACCAAAATAATACTAGTAACAATCATGCGCTCAAAGTACTTCATGCCTAAATATAACGAAAGCTAACTATTTAATTCTTCTATGAGAATTAACTATTTAACTCCTTAAAGAAAAGTTCTAATAAATATGCGATCAATAGCTATCTAAAGACAACTCTAGTGTCAATAGATAGATCTATACCTCTATCAACTTCACTTTTCTTCTGTGAATCTAATCAACAACTCAGGTTGGATCATATAAGTGAAGTCAATCTAAATTCTATTTTGAGATTCCTACTATGTAAATTTAGTATCTTTAGCAGAGCTATATTACAAATATTCTCTTCCAGTCCCTAAACGATGAGATAATATTAATATATCGCTTCCATGCTATTTATCAGGATCTTTATATTCTATAACTTTTTTGGAGTCATTATCACTAATGGTATACCATAACTCAAATGTATACCCACACTAGTTGTTGAAATACTCCCATTATTCTCGGCGATCTTTTTTAAAAATAAAAATATTAATACTAAGGTAATGTGGAATGACACGTTCTTTCCAAAAGAAAAACAAGTGTTACTCAAATCTCAAATCCACAATTCTCCACCCTCGTCGAAAATATGAGTAATTTTCTTGACTCAACCAAAAAATAATCAAGTTTAGATCCTCCAGATTCTTAATAGAATTCATGTTTACACAAAATAGTCACTCAACCTTTTCTAAAGGCGAATGAACTCGATCTAAGGACGACAAATCAGAATTAAGGTCACAACCCATATTACATCAACCCATGTGTGATGTAACAAGTACTTTGTGCCATAATTCATTTACAATTCCATTCTCAGTAAATCATTAAACTGCAAGATAATTGTTCTCATCTATAACTCATACGATTGCGATTTTGAAAAGAAAAATTAACTGAAAAATATATTTTTTGAAAAAATTTTGGATTGCATTTATATGATAAGACAATATTTTTATTATCTCATGTCCTTATTGTCCATGTATAGGAACATTAACATAGAAAATTCTCATTTTGCCTTTTCTCATTAACTCTTCAAAATAAAGGAGAGGGATCTCATTAGCAAAAAAAATTTCAATTTCTCAAGTTTCACACCCATCATCCTATGCCTCCATGACACATTTTAGTATATCATCTCTCCACCTGAGAAATAATATCACTGAGTTAAGGAGTGACCATCCAACTTCAAAACCTCTAGAAACTCTCACTGACACCATTTTTTTCAATGAGTCTTAAATCAAATTAGGTATAGACTTCACTAATATCGCATTAAAGCGCTAATTAAAAACATCACTTTGTGCAGCAAATGCAGTATGTGTAGTTTTAGATGCTAACAAGCGATATATCTCAATTTCTTGCTTCTAATATTTCTCATATTCTCTAATCCACTATAGGAGAGAAAAGAAAAAATTTTGCGAGAAATTGCCTTAGCCTAAAACCTATCTTATATCAATGCAATCACAAGCAAGAATTTTAGGCTTAATTAAGTCATACCTAAGTATTCAAATTTTTACCATAGTTACCATGCAAACCTCTAAGGTGCTTGGTATTACATTACTCTTAAGGGGGTGCTCCTAAGTTTATATATCTGCAAGAACCTATTTATTCTCGCTAGAAAGAAATAAAACTTGAGTAAAATTACTAGTGCTAATATCATATAAAAATGCACTAATAAAACCTTTAAAATGAATGTGTCAATCAAGAATGTCCTCAACACTCCTGCACACTCATGTTTTGATGTCTTACTTGCCAGACATACTAGCAAGTTTTAGAGAGTATGTGTTTATCTATGAAGTAATCTAAGTTCCTTCAAGATTATAATGCTTAACCTCAAATATAGGAGCAATTAATTTTTGAGTTACAAAATAACGTGCAACTTCCATTATTACCAACAAGATTTTCAAAGGCAAAATAGTGGTTTAGTTCTATCTGATAGTTGATTCCTTCAACTTCTATGAAAATTGTAGTGCATCCGTCCCAGCCCACTTCCAATTTTACTCTAGACTTTTCAGAGATTTTAACAATAATGATGGTCTAAGACTATGTGACACTCATAATAATCTTCATTTGTTTCCAACTATTATTCATTGAGGAGATTAATGAGACAATTAAGTCACATAAATAATCCCTAAGCTTTTTTTTTCGGTTATCTCAAAATCACTAACTTATGCGCATCTAATTTGCCCACATATCTAAAAAGTTTGTCGCGTTAATTTAAGTTTGAACAAAAATAATTAATACACGTTGCAAGATCAAAAATTTACTAAGCTTTCTAATTATCTCTTGCGCCTCAATGTCTAATTATTAATTTCTGCATTAATTTTTGCGCAAATTTATATTGTATAGGAGATGAATTCCAAATCATTTTCAACTATACTCCCACTAGGATAAGCAATCTACCGTGTTAATCACATGCAAATACAATTTCTTCTCAGATCGAATAAATTTTGAGTCAATCATAAACATGGACAATACAAACTCAGACTACTTAATCCTCTATTTTATCATATCTAAAAAAGATTCTAAAAGCTAATTTATAAAATTAGCCTAGAAAATATCAGTGATAAAATAAACTCATACAATTACATGCAATCACATCACATTTCATCCAAATATTGATTATTCACAAAGAATAATAATATAGACAATTTATAACATAAAATTAAATGGCTAACAAATGCGATATAATATCTCATAATATCATAACATGCATGTATTCAATAATAATAATAATCATGCAAACAATAATTTTAAATAAATATTATGTGCAATAGCGACATACTAATTTAAATAAAATTAGTTAACACACCAACAATAAGTTCTAGCCCAATGGTTGAGTTTATAGCCCTTGGTTGACCAACATTTTGTCAAAAACCTTGTGCCACTGATCTTGGACAGCTACTGAGCCGCACTCTCTTGGGCGCCCAGTTGCAGAGCAGGCCTGTGCCTATTGGGCTCAAAGCCCAGTCCACTAGCACCCTTAGGATTTGATACGGCCCGAATTTTAAACAAATAGCCCAAATCATTATAAGCCCAAAACAGGTTCTCAGCCCAATGATAATTCGAACCAAACATTTTTTTTTTTTAATGAAAACAGATGGGTTTTGCTAAAACAAATTTACAGGGTCGGGCCCAGAGCTTGATTTAATTAAAAACCAGGCCCAGCTCCATTTGAATCCAACCAAAATCCATCCAAAAAAATAAAAATGAACCTCACTGTTCATCTTCCCCACTGCATCAGTTACTATAGTAACGGAAAAAAAAAAAAAAAACTGGCCTTCATTAGATGCAGCGCGGCTCCATTAATAGCAATGTCTCTGTTCACAACGGCAGTGCATCTCCATGGCGGAGCTGCCCTTTGTGGCACAGGTTGCAGTGCTGCACCATGGCAGCGTTACAGGTTACAATGCTGCCCTATGAGGCGCTGCCCTGTGCGGCAAAGATGTCCTGCCTGCGATGCACCCAGCCAGCTGGTGCACGCGACGCCTTGGACGGCTCAGAACCCAGCTGGTACGCCCACGCTGCAGTGCTCGATGCACTTCGTAGCCGTGGCAGAGGCGCCAAGCTGTGGCCCCAGCGCTGCACTGTGTGCAGCGTGCAACATGGCAGCGTTCCTGAGGCACTGCTTCTGCACAGAACCACTCTGCTAGTGCTGTGCAGAGCCTCTTGCGATGTTGCACTGCACCTCTAAGTGCGGCGCTGGATGATGGTGAAGGGAAGAGCCATGAGCAACGCAGCACGGTGCTGCCGATAGCTCTAGCCTCTACCACTCCTTTGCGTTATCGAGCAGCCCTCCATGGCAGAAACTGCCACTAGGCCTGATGCGCGACAGTGTTTGCCGCAGCACCCTGGGCAGGTGCAGTGCCGTTGGCTACGGTGCTGTCATGCGCAGCACTGCGCACGGCAGTGTGAGTTGCTGCACCACCCTTGTCGGAGAGACGCGCCAAAGACGTATGCAGCATCACTGCACTGCGACCACCTACAACAGAGAACGACGATATTCGCACGGCCATTGGTTTTCAACGGCCGCAGCACCCTGGGCTGCGAAACACTGTGGGCTACGCTACACGCAACCAGTTTCGGCTACGACACCAATTGCCGTGCGAAGCACAGCAGGCGAACTTGCGCTGCTTCATATTGCACTCTTGGAGCACTGTAGCTCCTTTGTCATGGCAATGCTGCTGTCTTGTGTGGCCTAACACTGATGTGCACCACCTCCTCTCAGGTGGCCATGGTGTTACTCATGAGAGAGAAACAAAAATTTTCATCATGCTTTAAAAAAAAAAATTCATCGTGCTGGAAAAATTTTCGGTAAAATAAATCACAATACGCACGTCAAATAAAAATCAGGAACAACCCATCTTGCTTTGATACTAATTTTAGCAATACTATATCAAAATACAAAACGGAAGCGATATTATCTCATTGATAAATTATGGATTTAGTGCAGTTGTTCCACAGATTTTTCAGCATTGTTATTGTTCATTTGAAATCTATTGTATCAGTGATGGAGTGTGCTACATGATAATATACCAGAACAACACCCACATATTCTACAGTCTAGATGTCGGGATTAAAGAGAACCTTTTGAGAGAGAGATTTTCACTTAATTATTATAAACTTGACTAGCATCTCATCCAAATTTACATAGCCCCTCTAAGTGTAACTCCCGGATGGCCATTAGGGCCAAGTATCAAGACTCATAAGAGCCACTTCATAACCTCCAAGAGAAGGAAAAAAAAGTATGCACTATAGGTGCTCCTTTCTTACACTATGGAGGAGGACATCGAGGATGAATGGGCAGAGATAAGTGCTAGCTCATTTTGAGGAGTCCATGAAGTATGCTCGTATGAGTGTTAGTGATGCTGATCTACGTAAGCACCAGGCATTTGCTCGGATCAGCTTGCACCAGTCTATGAGTTTTGGATCTGAATTTAGATTCTCTGAAACCCAAACCGGGGGGCCTCCGGGTCTGATCCATTTCCAACTTTTGCTGGAGGAGCTGATGAAGATGATTTGTATAGTTAGGTTTTTTATATTTACATTTTTGTCCTTCTATTTAAGTATACATATTTATATATCAATATGTGTGTGTCTAAATAAAAGGACAAAGTGCGCGCGTAACATCCGTGCGCCACCGTAAGGAGAGCTCTATCGCCTCCACGCGCAGCTTTTCTGGGACCAAGGCTATCTGTTTATTCAGACCTGACATTCCGCCGTACTTCTAGGGTGGTGTGTGTCCCTCATGCGCCCCCACAACCTTGGTGTTTGCATCTTTGATTTCCTCTAAGGTTGAAAATGTAGATCTACAGCTTTTCAAACTATAATTCGCTATTTTCCCCTGTATCTTTTACGTTTTTTGTTATTTCTATTATTTTAGGTTAAAAAATAAAACACATAGTTTCTTGAATTTTTATCCATAGAGTGTGTCATCTACTATATCTTAGACAAAATGGTTTGTTAAATCTGTCTTAGGACAGAGTGCTGTTTGTCAGACAGTTTGTCTGTAGAGAGTTATAGCAATAGACTAGATTATGTCAGTCACAAAGAAATTTATTTATTGGGAGCCTTAAAAACAGTAGTTGGCTTGTATTCTATATGTCTCAGGTCAAAGTTGAAATGTCTCGTTATGAATGAATGGAGTTTGTTTTACCTTCAAAAAGAAAAAGATTTCATACATGTCTTAATTTTAGACTAGATTTTTTAAAAAAAAAAAAAGAGTAAAGTAGCCCTAAAATCTCGGTTTTTTAAATTAGATTTGAAAGTACTAAATGCAAAATCAATTTTTGGGTTTTAACTCATTTCTAAAAAAAACTTCATGTATTTCCAATTTTCATGTATTATTGCTTGTGTTATCCATATTTTACAATTAAATCCTTCGTTTCAATTTAGGTAACTCAAGTATTCTGAGAATACCTCACTACTATTTATTATTTTATTATTATTATTTCATCTATTTTTCACTACTATTCACTACTATTTAATATTTTATCATTATTTTTTTATTACTATTCACAGAATATCTCTAAATATCTCACTACCCAAACGCAACTGATTCATCTTTGCCACTTTAACTATCAGTACACAAATCAGGAACCTTCTTGGTGGCTGAAAGTAACTCAACCAAAACAACTCCAAAATGTCACAATTGAAAATCAGATAGAAAGTTTGCTTAATAGTTTATTCAAGTGAAAATTTCAAAAAATACTTTGCCACTAGAGTTTGGATTCTCGAAGTGGCCTACTCAAGCCCTATGTATATATAGAATAATATGCATGACTTCTACTTCTAGAATGTGGAGAGAAAAACCTAAGGAGAATCTTTGAGCATTGAATATCGATTCTTTCCTAATAATAGACCTCCATCATATTGTACTTGTATTCGAGTATTGTTGAGTCCACTAGTATGGACGTGTTTGTCGGTCAGAAGGATTTTCAGAGCTACTTGTGCTTAAAGATCGTTGGTGCTCGTGGTTAAATTATAGAAATTCTGGCAATCCAGAGTGATCAGGTTGCAAAGTCAAGCTAGTGCTCGTAGTTAAATTATATAAAGGTTGGAAGCCTGGAGCTATCAGGCTACAAAGATCAAGTTGAATATTCGTGGTGTTACATGTCAGATTTAGTTACTTGATGAGTCTTGAAAATGTTTTTAAATTGGCTTTAACGAACTAAATTTCTATAGTTGATTTTATAAGATACCTTACAACCAGAGTAGTTTTAAATTTTGAATACGTAATTCAAATAAATTTCCATTTCATTATCAAAATTGATACGTTGGCTATTTTTTATGGTCTGATTGATCGATTGATTGTAAATTTAAATTGTTGAATAAATTTGTAAAACACCTATTCATCCCTCCAGGTGTATTTAAGATTTGAATTACTAATTTATCTAAATGTAATCTTTATGAAAAATAAAAAGTTGTTTTTTATAACTTAACTTTATTTGTTTTTAATTATTTTCTTAATAAATTAATTTTTACATTGGTGTACACGTGGCGGTGATCTGACAATTAAAATGTGTCCAACTGAAGTGCCATGAGTAAGGCTGTTGAAGGAGGTCGAATTATGGACAATGATGGTACGTAGATTGACAGGGGAAGTGATATGATCACTTGCAAGAACTTAAAATTTCAAAATTCACTTTAATACGTGCAATTATATAGCCTTCCTTTCCCAATTAGTGCTTATTGATAAAGCTTGATTTGGAGGTTAAGTTGAAATTGCCATTAGAAACTAGAAACAAAGAGAACAAACCAATTAAAATAGAGAAAGAGAAGAAGAACTGCACTAAATAAATAAATATAATATCATCCAAAACTAAGAGAACTCTTATGATTCTCACAAATATGATGGAAAGCATGAAACCTCCTCACTCAATCCGCGTGTCAAGCCTAGCTAGCCACAAGCATATATATAGAAGCAACTTGGCCTCTATTGATGTAACATATTTCAAGTATGAAAATCCACTTAAAATATGATTACAAATATTGACGACAACAGTCATTATACAGATCAACATGATCATTTCTCTGCGACGTCGTCAAGGTCTCTTAGATGGGCTGTAAGAAGAACAGCTTGGGGTGTCAAGTGTATGGTAGTTCACGTACCGGCTTGGAGCTGAGGAATGCCTAGCCCCTTTAGGCAAGCAACCCTTGACTTCCCTGGCTCGAAAAACACGTTGCTTGTGACTGAAATGAGGATTCAACGTTACATAATCTCGATGATGAGCTTCAGAAAGTAATGGCCTCACAATCGTGCTGGGAGCGCTTGATGGGATTTGTCGCGCCGCCATGTTTGTGTCTAACAAGAGGAGGAGACAGAACAACAGAGACACAGAGATTGTAGGAGACATCATGTTTAGAGCGAGGTAGACGTGGGTGCAGGGGAGTTTGCTTAGTGCCAGTGGGACAGTTTGATGGAATGATGGGGTTTTAGCGGGGGTTTTATAAGGGGGGAGAATTAAAGAGCAAAAATGAGGTTGAAAGGGGGGTGGCCATAAATGTGCACGTGAGTCGCTAAAGTAGGAAGTTATGTGGCCATGAATTTATTTTTTGTGGGCGTGGGAGGTGCGGTGGTGGTGGAGAGTTAGTACAGACTACATCTTTTTGGCTGCGGATCAAGCTGGAAGTGAGGATGCCCGTGAGTTTCTGTTATTGCGTCCTCCCTCAGATCATGTCTCTCCTTTCTCTTAAACCATTTGCTCCATATCTGTCTTCTCTCTCTCACAGACACGCATCTAAAGCTGTGATATTGAATAGGAGAAGTGTCACAACTATAAATAAATTATACAATAAAAAATATATAAAGTGATGTAATTTCATATGATCCGTTAGATTTATTTTATAATTAAAATAATTAACTTTGCAAGTTGACGTATTATATCAATCATTTTGTAGATTTATTTTTTTTATAATCTCTTTCTAATTAAAATATTTCTGATTGGGTAAATGCAAAACACTCCATTTGCAAGCTCTCATATTGATAGGAATGGGCTGTCTGAAAAAAAGAAAAAAAAAAAAAGAAAAAAAAAAGAGCTCTCATATTGATATATAGAATGATCAAGCTTGGGATATTAGCTATTACAAAGAAGATAGATATGATATTTATAATTTGAAGTGTAAATACATCATTATTATAAGATCCAAAACAATTAAAAAAATAAATTAAAAAATATAAAATAATTATTCATCTCAACTGTTGTGGTAATGTTTTGCACCGGTGACGTGTTTGTTGTGCAAAATACTCGACAGAAAATTATATAAACAGATGGCAGTCTTTATGTTTGTTGGGTGCTATTAATTGTAACATTTTCAGGCGGATTGGGAGATCACTTTCAATGGCCATCACCTAGTCTTTTAAATGGTAGTTATAAAGTAGAGACCCTCCCCATTAAAGGCGGCCGATGCCATGTGGTTCTTCTTAATGTTTAAACTTTAAATACGCAACTTGGTTCTCTTTTGGGTAGTCCGTAATTACGCAACAAAGTAAATCGCAATAAATCGGGATTCAATTTTAACATCGACCCACAAGCTGGATTTTCAGTACTTTGATGCTTATTGGTAGGTTCTTCATCAAAAATCAATATGGAAAATGATACTACGTCTCTTTATTTTATCCTCTCATTTTGATAGTTTATATATTTATTTTATTATTATTATTATTTAATGATTAATGAATTGACTATTAATGCATGGATATTTTTTTTTTAAATTTTTTTAAAGATATTTAAAAATGTGAAAAAGAAAAAATAAAAAAATAAAATTGAGCCTAAGAGTATGTTAGCGGTTACTGCTAGATGACACCTTAACAATACCCAATAGATATTTATAAGTAGAGTAATACTCTAGATACAATCGTAAACGTGTGCACGTGCATTCTATTTGAATAAAAGTAAAATTTATTTTTTTTTTTTTTATATAGATTTTAGATTTATTCAATTTTTTTAAAATAAATGTACGGAACTAATGTGGTTTGCTTCCACATAGCAACAGGCTTAGTTTGTTTTATAAATGAGTAACATTAGATTTATTGATTATATAAATCCTGCGCTTTTTTTAAAAATATATATATATATAGATATTATTAAAAATTTATTTTTTTAAAAAAAATAAGGTACAAAACTTACGTACTCTAAAATTATTAAAATTACTTTCCTTTACAAACAGATTTATTATATCTATATGCTCGAACACTACAACTTATATTGATGTTTTAAAACATTTATTGAAAAACTAAAGATATGGGAAAGATTCACCCAAAGATCAATAAATTCTGTATAAAACTTTACGTAATACTGTCGAATCCCCGACGGGCCGACATTGAGCATAGATCCTTGGAGTTTTAAAAAACATTAAAAACGGAGAAAATAAAATGTTAATGCCTGATGACGTCAATTTATGAATGTCCTATAATTTTGCGCCGCTTTCCCTTAAATTACAGAAAGTTACATGAATGGAGATCCTTACATTTTCGTCTATAAATTGGATCATTCAATTTATAATAACTATGTTGATGTGTAACTTTTTACAGAGTGGAATCTACATAAACAGTTAATAAGATTGTATACTCGGGTACGGATTTGGGTACCCGACACCCATACCAGGACTTGAGTGTGTGATGCCGCCTAGGTTAACCTGGGTCAGTACTAGGGCTGAGCTCCGACTCCGACGGAGTCGGAGTTGTCGTTTCCGACCTCCGACTCCGACATTAGTCGGAGTCGAATTTATCCTCCGACTCCGACTCCGAACTGGAGTCGGAATTCGACTCCGATCGGAGGTCGGAATCCGACCTCCGATCGGAACTCCGATCGGAGGTCGGAACTCCGACTTCCGATCGGAACTCCGGCTGTTTATTTTGTGTATATAGTATATAAGACGTTGTAGAGACAAATTAAAATGTTTTTGGGGCGCCAATACTACCATATATATCAAAAGATTCAAAACTTTACAAGAATCTGATACTAAATAACATGTGTGATGTAGCCATAAGACTTAACAATCCCATTTATAATGTAATAACAAAACGGATTTCACTCAAATGCTTTATGGTCCATTGGTCATGCCTGAAAATTGAAATGAAAATAGAAAGTTGCAATCAATAAATGAAAAAAATTGATATTCATAATTTGAACACAGGAAAAGTATAATTTGATTCTTACCAAGAAAGGGGATTCTCCCAACTCCTCTCCAACTCTCAAGGGGCGTTCGTCTTTGACTCTCAGTCATCAGCAATTATGTTAGGGTTCACAACTAGATCTTTAAAATCATAAAAAGTAGAAGTTAGAAACATTAAAAATAATTAAATAATCATTTAAAAGCATATAAACTTACCCGACTCAAGTCTATAGCTCTCGGCATCAACGCCAACGGTATCTAGTCCAATAGGCGTTTCACTTATCCAATTCTGTGTGCAAACGAGGGCCTCCACGGTTGACGGTGACAATGAACTCCGATAAGCATCCAACACGCGACCTCCAGTGCTAAATGCCGACTCTGAGGCAACCGTAGTGACAGGAATGGCTAGCACATCTCGGGCTACACGGGAAAGGACTGGATACTTGGTGGAATTAACTTTCCACCAAGTTAATAACTGAAATATATCGCTAGGTGCCTCGACAGCTTCCATAAAATATCGTTCAACCTCAGATGTACAATGCATAATATTCCTTGTTGACATGAGTTGATGATACTGCTGCATAATACGATGTCCTCTAAGCCCTACAGATGGATTAGTATCACCTGAGGAAGCTGTCGACCCTGTCGGCCTCGAATGTGAAGAGGTATCAGCTGCGGATGAAGGCTGACAACTATTGCTGTAGTGATTATATAGATCATCAATATCACTTTTTAACACTTTAATAAACTCTGCAGCCTTCACTGCCCCGAGGACGGAATTTACCCAAAATTCCAGAATGGCCAACTTGTATCGGGGGTCAAGGATCACAGCCACAAATAGCAATCTATTTATCTTCTCAATATTCCCCCAATATTTATCATATTTGGTCTTCATCCTCGTAGCCATAGCAGATAACAATCCACCAGAGTCAGTACAACTATTTTCCAAGTGGAAGTGAAGCTCTGAGAGCTCACTGAAGAATGAGTTCGCAGTCGTATATTTGGATCCAGATAGCCGCATGGTTATGTCATAAAAAATTCTTAAAAATTCAACAAAGTAGCTCACATTGGTCCAATCATGTGCGTCCGGCGCACCGAGCCCCTGTCCTGCTGGCTCCAACAAAGCATACCTCAGGCCTCCATCCTCGACCTCCATCCGCTCGAATGCTTTTTGGTACTTCTGTGCCACATCCAACATCATGTATGTAGAGTTCCATCGAGTCGGAACGTCCAAACACAACATACTAGAACATTCAATCTTAAGATCTTCAGCTATTGCCTTAAACTTGGCAAGCCTTTGAGGGGAACCCCTCACATATCGTACAATGCTGCGGACTCGGGTAATGGAATCATCAACCTCTTTTAACCCCTCAACAACTATGAGGTTGATGATATGAGCACAACATCGAACGTGAATAAACTCGTGGGCCTGAATGACATCATCTCTCACTGTCGTGTTCCGCTTAAACCAATCAATTGCTGTTTCATTGGCACTAGCATTGTCAACTGTAATACACAGCACTTTTCGAATTCCCCAGTCCTTTAAACAATCATCCATCTTCGCCCCAATGGATGCACCTTTATGATCCACAATATCTTTAAAACCAATAATTTTTTTATGCAAAATCCACTCACTGTCAATGTAGTGTGCTGTGATACACATGTAGCAGACGTTCTGTATGGACGTCCATGTGTCAGTCGTAAACGACACTCTCTGGCCAGTGGTAATAAACATCTTCTTCATCTCCGCCTTGTCTTTCGCATGCCTCTTCATACAATCTCGCATCACCGTATACCGTGATGGAATAGGAAATCGTGGCTCAACAAAGTTTAGAAACTTTCTAAAGCCTCTTTTATCGACTGTGGTAAATGGCATCTCATCAGTAATTATCATCTCTGCAAGCATGTCCCTCAACATCTTCTCACTGTATTGAGGGATAACCAATTTCTTAGTCTGTGTACCATCAGTGGCTGTAGAAGTTTGGTAACTGAGGTTGGTCTGATCAGTGGCCGTCAATCCCTTCGCTATCTTATATCGTTGGCAACCAGTTAGATGTGCTATTAACACACTTGTACCTTGCTTCTTTGAATGGCATCCACAAAGTTGGCCACAATAATGGCATCTTGCTACCGGGTTCGCAATATCACCAGGAATTTTAGTGAAATGCTCCCATGTCCACGACCTCTTTTTAGAAGGCCGTGGTGGTTGTGGTTGATCTTGCTCAATGGGCATCTCCTCCTCTTCGTTGAACATATCCTCATCCTCTATATCTACTGGGAGTGGGAGTCGACTACTCGCACAAGATGTAGCTGCTCTAGATGTAGCTCCTCTAGATGTAGCTGCCCTAGATGTGGCTCTAGGGGTGGAAGTACCCACCGGTGTAGGAGTTGTAGCATTGGCATCCGCCACATCCCCTTGTGGACAATCATCTCCACTAGGTCTAGGATCCATATCACAATCAATGAAGCTGAAAAAATAAGTTAGAAGCAAAAAATTAGTTTAAAAATAAACTAGGCTATATTAAAAATTTAAATCAACGCGTTGATATAGGACATATATTATTGTATCATAATAAGCTGTCCACGATAAGCTAAAAATATTCCTTAGCAATAATAAGCTACAAGCCTGCATGCATGATAAGTTACAAATATCCACTAATTATGTTTAAATTTGGTTCTGATCTCGTATATTATATACATTAAGTTTGTTAATAAATAACATTAAAATAGAAGCTATCAAAGAAGCTCAAATAAGCTACGGTCGAGCGCAGGTCAACTCCCAGAAAGTCGCTCGAGCGGAACATCGAGCGAGACACTCTGCCTAGATTCGCTCGAGCGGTGAGTCGAGCGGTGGTCGAGCGTAGCACTCTGCCTAGATTCGCTCGAGCGGTGAGTCGAGCGGTGGTCGAGCGTAGCACTCTGCCTGACTTCGCTCGAGCGGTGAGTCGAGCGGTGGTCGAGCGTAGCACTCTGCCTGACTTCGCTCGAGCGGTGAGTCGAGC
Organism: Cyclocarya paliurus; assembly: GCA_029856935.1. Taxonomy (NCBI): domain Eukaryota; kingdom Viridiplantae; phylum Streptophyta; class Magnoliopsida; order Fagales; family Juglandaceae; genus Cyclocarya; species Cyclocarya paliurus. Next base: position 13,033,683 of record CM056958.1, read on the forward strand.
GGTGGTCGAGCGTAGCACTCTGCCTGACTTCGCTCGAGCGGTGAGTCGAGCGGTGGTCGAGCGATTTATCAAACACCCAGACGTGCATTTCAATCACAACAAAATTTTCAAAAGGAATTCATTTCAATCACAACAAAATACCCAGACGTGCATGCTATAAGACTATGAATAACGGAATACATAAAATTAAATCAAGCAATTTAATTTTAGGGCTCGGAATCGGGTTCTCACCGTAGGTTGAAGCTCGGATTGAAGTTGCGCACGTAGGAGGAGCAAAGTCTCACGACGGCAATAGAGAGGGAACGAGGTGGCGAGGTGGCTGGTTTAGAGCTCCGAACAAGACTGGCTGCCGGCTGGTTTAGAGAGAAAGAGGAACTGAGGAAGAGGAAGGATCCGAAGAAGGGAGAAGGGAGAAGGGAAAGAGGAGGGGGTCCTGCGTTTTGGACCCCCCTATGATGAAACGACGCCGTTCCACATTAAGTGGAACGGCGTCGTTTGATTTTTTTTAAAAAAATTCCAGATGTAAAACGACGTCGTTTTACATCTGGAATTTTTTTAAAAAAATCGGAGTCGGAGTTCGGAGCTATAAGTAGCTCCGAACTCCGACTCCGACTCCGACTCTTATTCGGAGCCACTCCGCACTCCGACTCCGTTTTCCGAAAACTCCGACTCCGACGGAGTCGGAATCGGAGCGGATGTCGGGCGGAGTCGGAACTTTCGGAATTTTGCACAGCCCTAGTCAGTACTTGAAAATCTGGGTAGCGGGTAGATCAGATTTTGTCAACTTTTTTTTTTTTTTCTAGTTTTTTCGAAAAAATCCTGATACCCGGGTCATACCTATAAATTCGGATTGGGCATAACTTATTGTTTAAAAAGTAAACATGGATTGTGGCAACCGAGTTTTAAATTGGGTACCAATCTCGTGTACCAAACTTATATACACGTAGCCACCCTCTTGATATGAGCGAGTAATCCGGTTATTTTTACTTGAGTCGATAACTGTCTTCCGAATCGGGTTTGTTTTGGGATCAGACTGTTAGCTATCGATTTGGTCGGTTCAATTCAGTTCATGAATATTTTTTTTCTTTTTTCTTTTTTCTTTTTTTTTGACAGAAAATTTAATACAAAAAATTAGTTAAATTAAAATTAAGCGAACTCTTTAACATTTTATATATGATTAATGTTAAAATTAAGCGAACTCATACAAGTCATTTGTAAAAAGATAATAAAAAATAATTTTTTTTACACATTTTTAAAGTGGGGTTTATTTTCTTACAAAATTTACATAAGATTTTTCTATTTAAAATTTGTATAAATTATTTCGCTTTTATAATTAAAGCTGGACACGAGGTAAATGAATGCAAAGCTCATCAATTGGCATTGTACGTCATAAGATATTAGTCACGTTTACCTCGCTGGCAGAGGATTTATAATAATAACGATGGTAATAAAACGACTGTAAAAAGCCGTATAATTAATGGGTGAATTATATTGGGGTGGATGGGTACTTAATGCTACAATTTCAATGAGTCCTATTCAGTGTCACGTAGGGAGTTTTGAAATATTAACTTGCATTAAGTTATGCCATTAAAGAGTTTAGCTAAGGACACAACCAACAATAATTCTGGCCATGAGAAAATGATTCATCAATAATAATATATTTAATAAACTCAGCCTACAATGTTAGGTGATGCTAAATAATGAATTTACTTACTGGCAGTAATTGCAGATCTGGCGCAAGAGTGTTGGATCTGGCCTAATCGGATCGTTACATAACTATGTTTTAAATAAGGGATATTTTTGTAAAATACCTTAAAAGAATAATATTATTTTATTAAAATATTCTCATTTTTTAATATTATTGTGATATATGTTATGAAAATATGTTGTGTGTGTATCATTACTCTTCAATAAATTTTAATACGGTGTGGTTTTGCTTATAATAGAATTAATAGAACAATGAGGTAGTTGGATTGAAAGGTGTAAAAGTTGAGTACTATATATTATGATATGGTTGTTGAGTGGTTTAAGCTTAACATGTCATTTCCATCTGCATTTGCTTTTAATATTGTTGCAATGCGAGGATGCTTTAACGGGTGTGATTTACAATATCAAAATTTTATGTACAGTCATTTTTGTATATTCTTTACGCATTCTTCTAATGTGATGGGTTACGTCAATTTTTTTTAATATAAAATAATTTTTTAACTAATCACATCAGTGAAGTGTACAAAAAATATGTAAAAATGATTGTATATAACAGAAGCCTTACAATATTTTGTAATTATTGCATAGCTTTATGAAAGAGCGATGCTACTCTGCCTCTTGGATAGCATCACTCATTGTTATCGCTAGTTACTTTTATAACTTTTTATTTTTTATTTTTTATTTTTTTATTTATATTTATTTAATATTTTTAAAAATAAAAAATATATATCAATATATTTAAAATCACTATCTTAATTATTAAATAAATAGAGCGGTAAGAATTAATCAACATACCAACTTTTTCCTTTATAAAAGCGGATAGTTCAAACGTTATTTTGACAACTTCATGGGCATATAAAGTCAAACCCAACCCAATCCCCGTTTCTCTGCTCCCGGAACTCTTCCTTCCCCTTCCCATGCCCATTGCTCATATTGGTTTTATTCATTTTTTTGTTTTTATATATATTTTTTACTAGATTGTAAAAATATCTGATCTATGGCTTTCCAACTACCAAAGAAATATACAAGTCACCCTACAATCATTTCCAGATGCCGATCTACATGAAGAGTCAATACTTGCTCCTATTAGAACAGCGAATTAGCCTCACACGTCACCCACACCACACGAGCTCCTCGCACTATGGCACTTCCACGGCTCCAATGGCTACATGCGTGGCAAGAATAGATTGCTTGTCTCAGATCCCCAAACTACGTCACACCCAAGGTTCGAGTTTTGTTTCTAATAAAAAGTTTAATCAGATAAAAATTAAAAATTAAATAAAATATTATTAAAATATAATTTTATTTTTAAAATTTAAAAATATTGAATTTTTAGTATATTTTATTTAAAAATTTAAAAAAATTTATAATGATGAGATGAGATGAGATGAAATGAGTTGAGACCAACTCATTATTCAAACAAAACTATTGGTCTAGAACTATAGATGAAAATTTGGATAATGAGCTGAGATGAGATGAATTAAGATGAAAATTGAATAAAATATTATTAAAATATTATTTTTTAACATTATTATTATTTTAGAATTTAAAAAAATTAAATTATTTTTATATTTTATTTAAAATTTTAAAAAATTATAATAATTAGATAAGATGTAATGAGATGAATTAAATGTTTTTTATTTATCCAAAACCTCCCCGCAATCTTTTGCCATTGACTTTTTATTTTACCCCTTTTCCTCCGAGCACTACAATCAATTAAACGAGGCTTTGGCATTAGACCTGATCACCCTCTAATTTAGTTATCTGCACAGACATAAAAGCTATTTATGCTAAAATGCTCTGACATTAACTGTGATGTGAAAAATCAGGAGGTTGGAAAAATGAAAGAAGAAGAGTGACTGCTATTATTCAAGAAGAAATAAAAATATGCTTTGATAAAAAAATAAAGATAAAAATAAAAAACATTTCCTTTAAAAATCTGAATAATAGTCATTAATACTTGAAGGGGGCCTTTTCCTTGAATTGCACAAACTGATTTTCTAGGTTTTATCAATATTGAGTGATAATGCTGTTTTATGTTCTTGCATTCATTGGTTCCAAGTTTACTTGATATTTCCCTTAAGATGGAGGCCGTAACTTGGAAAAGATTGGATGGAGCTTTAGATAATTGTGATCTTCAACTCATCTTGATAAGATTCCTTCAAACCATTCGCGTTTCCTATTTCAGAACATTTTGGCTAGTGGAATTGGATCCTCTCTTTAGGTTTTAGAGAATGTAGGCTACTCATCCTAGTTTCTTGGACTTTCTCAAATCTGTTTGGAATGCATATTTTCTTTTCCAGGATCTTCACAAAAGTTTCCTTCAAATTGAAGAGGCTGAAGCTAGCTAGCTAACTTCGAAGGATTGAAACAAGAATGTATTTGGGGCAATTTAATTATTAAACTTGGGATGACAAAAGCTTTTGACAGGGTAAATTGATCTTTTATGTCTTTGATTAACACTACTTTTGGTTTTAATTAAATGATTTCTCCTGTGAATAACTGTATATGACTTCTTCTTTTTTCTTTTTTCTTTTTTGACTGAATGAGACTCACGAGGGGTTTTTTCTCTTCTAGTACTTGTTGTTGTTATGATTTTTATTTTGAGTGAAAAACTCTATAGTAAAGGGCTTTTTTTTTTTTTTTGAGTCAAAATAAATTCCTTCATTGACAACAAAATCAGTCATTACAGTGTTTCTCCACAAGAATATCATTTTTGCAATTCCAATAGGGCTGTCCTCCATCCAAACCCTCTCAATTGACACGTTAAGAGCTAACTTTGCTAGTTTGTGTGCTATGTTGTTTGCTTCTCTATAGACAAACCGTATATCCCAGTTCAACCTCCCAGACATAACTCTCCTCACATCATCTAGAATGCAACCATACTCAGCCCCTATCTCTTCCCCACTATTTGTATCGTTAACTATTAACAAAGAGTCCCCTTCCAGCAAGACGTCTGATAGACCCAATTCAGTGCATAAGATTGCTGCCCTCCTTAGCCCCAAAGCTTCAGCCACACTCGGATTGTTGATATGGTCAACTCTGGAAGAAAGGCATGCAAGAACCTCTCCATTTGAATCCCTGACAGCCATTCCAATTCCCACTCTATTATTCTTAGCATCCACAGCAGCATCCCAATTTACTTTCACCACCCTTTCCTCTTGTTTTTCCCATTTAGTAAAGGGGTTTTTAAGTTGATGAAGGATGGTTCTTTGGGGGCAATGCCATGTGCCTAGGGGTTGTGAGCCTATTTCTCACATTCTATTTGGTATTGATATTCTAATGTTCCCTAATAGGTTAAGAAATTCTTATAGAACTTACAAGTTTTGGGTCTGTTGGATAGCCCTAGTAAAAGCTCTTTCTGTTCACTCTAATTTGCCTATAGTTATAAAGGATATTATTGTCGTTGCTACTTGACTTTACGTTTCACTTCCTTTTAAAGTAATGTTAGATATAGTTTTGGAGAGTGCAATTCCCAATTACACTCTTTAAAACGATGAGATTTGGCATTAAAAACTAACTTTTTCAGATGGGTCGACCCAAATTTAAACTTCTCACTTTCCTCTTCATCATGTAAGGGAACAAAGTAGGCTTAACTATCCTTGAGCTACCATCAATAGTTTGGTAAGGCAAAACTTGAGATAGAAAGAGCTATCGTTGGAAGCATCAGCTTGTGTAACAACACAGTATGACTGGTTAAGGTGACCAACTTTGTCGAAATTTAGAAATGTGGAGTGGGTTGGGCTCAAAAAGAAAGGAGGACAACTTGAGATGCTACAATAGCTTCTGTCTAATTAATCCTCCTTTAGTATTGGTAAGTTCCCTTGTTAATCTTCTATTCCTTTCTCCAACACTTCAGGTTCTGCCGCTAGACTGTAAGGCTGAGGTTTGGACCCCCTACTTGCTTGGAGTATCCGTTCTCTCTATAGAAAGTCTTTCTATATATCCAACTGATTCTCATAGGTGAACAGTAAACCTCTCTTCCATTATTGGTGGACTGTTGCACAGATAGGCCGACAAAACTCTCTTCCTATCATCAGTGGGAAATTTGCTTTCTTCTAATCCTTGGTCTAAATCTCACAACCCACCTAGTGAATAAGAGCAACTTTGTCACTTTTGTTTACCCCAATGGAAGCCCTTTCGGGGGTTCCTTAGGGACCGATGATTGACTAAATGCAGTTTAGATCTAGCGTTCATACCAAGCCAATAGCAGTTGTAAGATGTACTTTAAGAGAGATTGGATTGCCTGAGATGTCTTACATTTAGTTGATGGACCGCCTCTTTCTCATTTAACACGTCGGATTATGAATGAGATATTCAAATGTCAGCTTTCAGGCTACACTTCAAGCAGTGGAAATAACAAAAGATGTGCTTCAAGTCCTTGGGCTATTGAACACAATCTAACCACACTGGAATGGTTCAAAGCATGAAAGCACACCTCCCTCACTTCGTACTTCATGGGCAGGGGAGGCAAACTATCTTTGCTAAACCCGGGACTGTTAGAGTTTAATAGAGGTGGAATTCTTTGGTGGTCTGGCTTAAAAGAAGTCTCAATGGCAGGAAATGGAGACTGTAAGTAATTTCCTTTGAAAATCTTACGAAGTTGCCCACGTTTCAGACCTTATTGGTAATTAGAGGTGGGTTCTTCCTATTGAAAAGGATCAATTGAAACCCTCTAATGGTATCGACTAAACTGATATATTTCCTAGGAACCCATAAATACTTCTGCTATGAAAAAAGGTCGTGATAAGAAACACTCAATTTTTTGTGCTTTTTCTACGGTTAAGTGATCCTCTTCTGATAACTCATTCAATCCAAGAATTGTTATAATGTCCTGAAATTCTTTATACCGCTATAAAGTTTGTTTAACTCTTTGCGAAGTTTCATAATGTTCTTCACCAGTGATCCGAGGTTGGAGCATTCTTGGCGTTGAATCTAAAGGATCTACTACTGGATAGATACCTTTGCCAACAAATCCTCTTAATAGTACAATAGTAGCATCTAAATGTGCAAATGTCATGGCAGGAGCAAGATTGATCAAATCGTTTGCAAGTACATAAACTTCTTGAATAGAGGTTATGGGTCCCGCTTTGGTAAAAGCAATTATTTATTGTAAAGAACCCATTTCGGTACTAAGAGTGGGTTGATAACCAGAAGAGTGGAAGGCATTTGACCCAATAAGGTAGATACTTCGAATCTTGCTTTGACAAACTAGAAGATATTGTCGATAAATAGAAGTACGTCTTGTTCATTAACTTCTCGAAAATATTCTACCATAGTTTTGGCAATTAAACCAACTCTCATACAAGCTCTAGGAGGTTCATTCTGACCATATACGAGCCACTTTTGATTTTGCAATATTATTTTCATTCATTACTCCAGATTCTTTCATTTCCATGTAAAGATCATTTCCTTCGTGAGTATGTTCACCTAGTCTGCCAAATACAGATACCCACCTTGAGCTTTGGCAATGTTGTTGATCAATTCCATAATGAATACTGTTTTACCCACTCCAACTCCCCCAAATAGTCATATTCTTCCTCCACGGCAATAAAGAGCTAAAAGATCTACTATTTTAATTCTTGTTTCAAAAATAGCTTATTTTGTATCTAACTATATAAAGGCAGGCACATATCTATGAATAGAAGATGTTGTACGAGTACCTACAGGACCTAAATTGTCAACAGGCTCTCCAAGCACATTGAAAATTTTTCCTAGAGTTGCTCCACCGACTGGAACACTTGAAGAAGTTCCTGTCTCAATCACTTCCATTCCTCCCATTAGACCATCTATAGCACTCATAGGCGTAGCACTCATACGCCTCCTTGACCAAACGATTAGGTATACCATGCCATGTATCATTCCTTCTTTTTATAGAGCTAATACCTGAAGGTGATGATGTACATATAGTCTTTTCCAACATCAGAGGTCTCAAAAATGGTGCAATTGCATTGACATAAAAACTTATTCCCCTTCAGAGACCCTTTTAAGCCTTTGATTACATGGTCAATACCTAGTACTATGGGTATGAGATGTGACAAAAAATACCCAGAAAGGAGAGTCAAAAAGGTTTAGCACAATTGGAACAGAATTAGGAAAGTAAAGTCTTTGACCAAAGAGGAATGAAAAGCGTCCATTGTCCCATGGGGCATCATTGTAGAAGAAAGGTATTATGATTGGGGACTGGAACATGATTAAGCCCTTAATAGGAATGCAAATGAATCTTTTCTGTCCTCCCTGAGAGCTGTGGAACTAACCACTCTATTAGAAAGTAGAATTACCAACTTTTACAATGAGGTAGCAAAAGCGATGCAGGCCCCTCGAGATGATCAGTTCTCGATCTAAACCGCACCCCCCAATTGATAGTTACCACCTATCTCAAGTGCCAGTTAAAGAACCAATTATTGGCAAGAAGTCAAGACTTTGGACTTGCAAATTTCTTTCTTATGTAAGTAGGGCCCAGCTGGTTAGATCGATTTTGTTTGCTATCTAGGTATACAGGTCTTCCCATTTTATTCTTCTAAAGGGAGTTACCAAAAAGAGTGTAAAATCCATATATAAATCTTGTATGCAAGTTGGCACTATGCTTTCGCTTTAAATAAATCTCACTCATCTGGTCTACACAGTCAAAACTGAACTATTTGATTAAGACTTGACCCTTCAATTGAGTATAAGTCAGCAAGCAGCTCCCCATCACTTCTTCCAGGTCAGGATGGCACCCCTTGTAAGATTCATATTCTTTCTAGCTCCCAACCTGCCCAGATAAGTACGAAATCAGCTCAGGTACGAAATTAGATTGGGTACGACCAATGATTAGGCAGGGTGGGATGAAGCAAGCAGTAAGGGATTGCCTGAATAGAACAAATAAGGGTAAAAAGCAATTTTATCCATATCTGATTTTACCATTAGCAACGGGAAGAGTCTTTCTTAGTGTAATACCTTTAACAACCCTTAAAGCATGCGAGCGGCACTACCTGAAAGCCCTATCTTACCATACAACTCAAAAAATATAAAATCTGACCTTGCCCCCATAGTCCAATTGATTTAATGTACGCATCACTCTTTCCTTTGTCCTTCTCCCCGATTAGTGTCCTATAACTTTAAAAAAAAAAGGACAAAAAAATAGTCAAAAGTAAAACTGAGAACTGCAAAAGCCAATAAACAAGCAATGGCACAAAAGCTGTTGTGCGTTAGCAACACGCATCTATTTTCTTGTTGCAACGGACGAAGCGCTTAGCGCTAAAGGACACCAAACTCTTCTTTGTTTGAGCTGTTCCATGCACACAGATAAGAATCACAAGATATAATGCATGCACAAATGGAGGATGGCAACAAAGGGATGGGGTGTGGTAGGGGCCCAAAAGCCAAGAAGGAGGCTGGTGTGGCATGTGCGGTAGAGAAAACCCAAAAAGTGCATATCTAGCATGGCCAAAGTTTAAGAAATAAAAATTTGGAAGAAAATAGAAAGTGTACTTAGAGCATTCATATTGGTTTGGCCAAATATGAAAGTTAGTTAAATTTTAGATAATTGATATCAAAAACACCCCACATTGAATTGATCAAATCTAAAATAAGATGAACTTCTGCTATAGTGGTTGGCCAAAGATGAGAACCACTATTAATTTACCAAATATTAAAATACTAATTTCTCATTCCAAGCAAATATTAAAATATTAGTTTCTCACTCCAATAAAAATACTATTTGATTTGTAATTAAGAAATTTAGATTGAAATTTAGATGAGTTTAATCAAATATTTTTTATTATTAGCATTAAATAACTTTTGAAAATATGATTTTTTTAATATTAATTTAATTAGAATAGAATTATTATTAATATTAAATTGGTAGAATTATAAAATGTGTTACAAATAAATTAAATAAATAAATTATTAATTTAATAATATTTTATTATTATATAGAGAGTGAATGACTAATCTAATATGGAGATTAAATTTAAATAAAATAAAAATATATAAAAAAATATGATATTAACTAAATTTTAAAAATATATTTGACCAAACTAATGCTAATACACTAATGCAGGGGAGTTTGACGGCAGATTTGAGAATAGAAAGGCCAGAAAGAAGGGAAGTCGATGATTTTAGGGAAATTTTTTTATAAAAAATGATATTTACAGTTAAAAAGTCTATAAATATTACACATTTTTTCTTTTAAAAAATGAGTAGGGTTTTGCTACACAACCTCTTACTATTCATCCACACTCCACACTCCATATTTTTAAATATTTTTTAATATTTTTTTAAAAATTTTTTTTGAATTTATTTTTTTTTAAATATTTCAATTTTTTTATTTACTATTCATATAAAAATTATTTAATAAAAAAATTAAAAAAAAAATGGAGTGTGGAGTGTTGGGAAGTTGGGAAGATTTATTGTTACTGGATTTGTCAATATTATCGAGGGATAATTGTAATAATTTGCAATCATCCTCAGCCGCGAATTAGACAAGGGAACTGAAAACTCTGGAAAGTCCACAGCCTCTCATTGATCATTGCCCCCAACTTTTTAAGGGTAATTAGATGACTCCTCTATCCTTTATGAATTATCTCTCTTCACTAACTGTGACAGGTATATTTAGTGTTGCTCAATTATATGCTACCAGTTTGACACATAGGTATTGATACTTACAAAAGGCTGTTGATGGGCACATGCTTACAATAATGAGACACATGATAAAACCATTAAGAGAAGTGCTACAGTTATAAAGAGATCTTATAAAATTAAACTTACAAACTAACATTATTTCATATTTTACGTTAGATTTACTTTATAATAAAAGTCGTTTTACAATCTAATATATTATATCAAATCATATCAATTTGTAAGTTTATTTTTGTCGGATCTTTTTATAACTAAAGTATTTCTATATTACACGTACTAATCTCACATATTGATCTATTGTGGCTTTAGTAGGGGTTGTTGACAGGTCTATAACTGCATTTGAGGAACATTCAGAAGTGGGTTCCAGCTAACTTGGTGTAACCACCGTACCCATTCATGGAAGTCTTTATGGAGGAAGGTTTTTGTGATAAGGTTCTCTTATTTTGTTCCTGATTTTGAAGACAAATTTAGAGTAGTTGTAGATGGAAACCAGGGAAATGGGGAGCATTATTAATGCTGGTCGAAGTTGAGCTCTACAATGAGGCCAGTTTTGTAATTTGATGGGCGAAGCGACTACCTTCATTAATGGCGTGCTGCGCTTTTGGGTTAATTTCTTTGGTGGAAAGGGTAAATTTTGTACCATTAATATTTCATCTGTGCATACAAAAGAAGATTGGGGTCGGTGCTTCCAAAATATAAAATAGCACTCTGAAATCTTGAGCTGTCAAAAGATTTAGGGCTTTTTTGGGAATTAGATAAGATACAAAATTTTTATATGATCTCATTTTATGTCATCTCATTTTATTCTTAAATATAATTTAAATATAAAATTTTCAGATTAATCATTACAATTTTATCAAACTTTCAAGTAAAAAATAAAAAATAATTCTAATTTTTTCAAATTTTCAAACAAAAATAATATTATAAAACTATATTATTACAATATTTTAACTTTATAATATTTTTTTATTCAACTTTTGTTTTTTCATTTTCTAAAATCCAAAAAATACTCAACTTAAACTATCTCACTATTATTCACAAACTATCTTACTACTATTTTCAAAATTTTCATCTCATCTAACTCCTCAAACCAGCCTTTACATTTTTTTTTAAGGCACTAATGGAATAAACTTATCTAATTTTTTTTATTCAGATTGTGATGGTATCATCAATGGACACCATTTCTACAAAATAGAAACCATTTGTCATATTAATACGATGAGCCATTCATCAAGCATCTTAATGCTAGGTTTGGGTACTCTCAAATATTTTCACTATTATTATTTATTTTATTATTATTTTTCACTTACTTTTACTATTAGTCATTACTTTTCACATACTTTTTATTATTATTTAATATTCTATTATATATTTTTCATTACTTTTTCACTATTATTCATAAATATTCTCAAACACTTTCACTATCTTTTTAATCATGTCTTGCTGCATTGACAACATTGATTTTGAAGAAACCCTGGTGCTCTTTTTCAGCTGTTTAAAAAAAAAAAAAAACCATAGGTTGTATTTGTGCGTTAATAACTTAGTATATAAAGAGGATTTTTTTTACAAGATATTGTAGTGTATCATGGGATGCATTTTTTCACATGGATCTCAGATTTATCCACTTTTTTAAAGAGCATGAGACTCGTATATCTTAAGACCACAAATATCATTTCTCATTTCTCTTTCTTATGGAGGCTAATATTTTTTTTTAATGTGGTAATAATATATTACATATCGTTTTATAATTGAATTTCAATGAGAATGAAATGATATTTAGTACTTCTGCTGCTTATCTTATATGTGGTGTTTCAAAGTGAATGCAGAGTTCCAGCCTAATTCTTGCCCGTTGATAGATAAAAAGTCACCAGAACCACTACCGGGAAGAAAATCTTCCACTGTTGTGGGTGCAACAGCTACCTTTCTTGTTAGGCCGATGGCTCTTGGGCCGAATGGCATCACACCTGATCTTTTTGGGACTATGAGGTCCAGGGTTGGAGCCTTGGAGGTTCAATTCCCCGGCCCAACTACTAGGGCAATACTTCTTCTGAGGAAAATGAGGTAGTAATTAACTTACAAGAAATGTGTGCAATTTATTATTATATATACTTTAGAGAAGAGCTTTGATTGCTATGAAAAAATTGAGATGGGGATTTTGAAAAGAAAGGAAAAACAAGATATAGAAGTGGTTCAGCTATATACAACTAGTCGTCGACTGCTCAATGCACGAATATCAAAATTAAGTGGTAATAATACAAAGAGTTCAAAGTATAATAGTTAAGAGGTTTATGATTAAGGAAAAAGCTACTCCAACAGAGGATTTGCTACCAAAAGATTATACCAACTGATGTGGCAATGCCACCTGGTAGGTCTTTTTTTTTTTTTTTAAACAGAAGAAAAAATTGGGAAGTGTCTTGCCAGTCCCTCTCGACTCCCTCTCGCAACCCCTCGCCCCTTACTCCCTCTAGAATTCGTCTCAACTATCGACTTTAGCTTTTCTTTTGCCCCTTACTCCCCTTTACACTCCATCAAATACAATTTCTATCATGAGATTCCAATGCTCTGTAACATCCATGGATTTCAAAACTTCACCAAAAAACCACTCAAGGAGCTAGTACAACAATAGGCCAACAACATTTCTCACCAAAACATGAGATTTCAATGTTGGATTTTAAATAAAATCTGAAAACACCAAGATCTCTTGTCAAAACCCATGTAAAAATATAATAAAGAGTGCATACATTAGCCATTGGATAGAAGAGTGCAGCTGTATAATCTTCCACGTCCAATATTCAATTTTTAAAAATTAAAAGAAAAAACTCAATAATTGGATTTGCAGGAAGTGAATTTGGAGTAGAGTCCATGACCATATATAACACCTAGAATTTTAGTTTTGCCCATTATAAAAAAAAATGAAATTACATAGGTCCTTAATGGGTCTCTACACATGAATTGGGCCCATAACACTTTATGCTCATAACTTGACCAAAATCGTGGGCTTCAAAAGATGTGTTGGCCCAATTATGTCACTTTATTGATCACATTTATTAAGCCTTATAGATATTATCCAAACTTTATATTAGACAATTATACAATGTGAAATTCTTAATCTATGTAAGTCCATTAATTTAAATAATGTTAACAATCTCCCACTTGAACCACATAGATTTCTGAAAAATCCAACATTGTAAACTTTATAAGCTCAAATTATAATTGCCAGACTTTATTGATATCATCTCAAAACAACATGGTTCATTGAATAATATTAGTATAAGATCATGGTAGTCATTGTCACATTTATCGTGACAAGATCCATCCATGGTCACAAACACCAACATCATCAACAAAATAGATCAAGTATGGATTTGTAGCATGGAAATTTCATGTAATGTGATACTTTATCATGCCTATTTCCAACTAGTCCCTGCATCATTCTTTCAAGCCTTACGTATTACCACAATTTGAAAGAAATTTAATCTTAGAATCATTAATAAACCAAAACACGATCGTAATAAATGTCAAATAAATCAAGTACATAATAGACAAACTCTCACTTAATAAAATATGTCACTAGAACTAACCACTCCCATGCGAGGTATATGCTCCTTAAACACTTTAGGTGGTAAGCCCTTTGTGAGTGGATCCGTAACCATGGTATTTGTACTAATGTACTCAATTGACACATGATGATTCTGAACCCTTTCTTTCACAGCAAGAAACTTTATGTCAATGTGTTTAGATTTTGAGAAACTCATGCCGTTCTTAAAATATAACTTAGCAGTCTTATTATCACAATAAAGCTTTAGTGGATTATGAATACAATCCACGACTTGAAGACCAGTGATAAAATTATGCAACCATATTGCTTGATTGGATGCCCCATAGCACGCAATAAACTCTGATTTCATGGTAGAAGAAGCTATAAGCGTCTATTTGACACGTTTTCATGAAATAGCTTCTCCAGCCAACATGAAAACATACCCTGAAGTAGATCTCCTACTATCGAGGCAACCGAAAAAATCAGAGTCTAAGAATCCAACGATCTCAAGATGTTCTGACCTCCCATATGTGAGCATATAATCTTTTGTTCTTTGCAAATACTGCATTACCCTTTTAGCAGCTTTTCAGTGATTCATGCCTGAATTACTCAAATATCTACCAAGCATTCCAACTGCATATGCAATATCTAGGCATGTGCAAACTTGAGCATACATGAGGCTCCCTACAGCTGATGCATAAGGAATATCCTCCATTTATTTCTTTTCAATATATTTTTTTTTTTTTTGGCAATGGAACAAACTTAACCTATTACCTTTTGCAATGGTGCATCCTCAAATGCATAATTTTTCATGCCAAACCTACTGACAATTTTCTCGACATAAACCCTCTATGATAGGCCAACTATACCACGTGATCTATCACGATGAATTTGAATGCCTAACTCAAAAGATGCCTCATCAAGATCTTTCATTTCAAAGTGTTTCGAAAGAACTTTCTTGGTTTCCTGTAATAGCCCTATGTCACTACTTGCCAGTAGAATGTCATCGACATATAGCAACAAACTTATAAATTTGCTCCCACTGACCTTATGATAAATACATTGATCTATAGTATTTTCCTTAAAACCAAAAGAAGAAACTACTCAATCAAACTTTCGATACCATTTGCGAGATGCCTGCTTTAAACTATAGATGGATTTCTTTAATTTGCAAACCAAACGACTCAATTATTTGGTCTCAAAGCCCTTTGGTTGCATCATATATATTGTTTTCTTAATGTCACAATTGAGAAAATCAGTTTTTACATCAATCTGATGAAACTCTAAATCATAATAAGCTACAAGTGTCATAATGATTCTAAAAGAGTCTTTCGATGAAATTGGAGGGAAAGTATCTTTATAGTCAATGCTTTCCTTTTGAGTAAAGCCTTTTGCAACTAGATGTACTTTATACCTTTCAACTTTGACTTTAGAGCCTCACTTGGTTTTGAAGACTCATTTACAACCAATTGGTTTATTACCGTCAGACAATTCAACAAGGTCCCCTACGTCATTGTTCTTCATAAACTTTAGCTCTTCTAGCATTGCACCTATCCACTTTTGAGAGTTAGCACTTTGTTAACTTAATTGTAATAGATTGGATCATCTTCCAATCCTATATCAAACTCATGCTCTTGGAGATAAACAATATAATCATCTAAAATTGTTGATCTCTTCTCCCTATTTGATCTCCTTAATGACACTTCTTGTTGAGGCTGCTCAGGTTCTTCCGTATTAGTTAGAAGCAACTCAGAAATGATTTGATAATCCGTATCTGCATCCTATACTAAGACAGATGTGACCATCTTATCACCCTCAGTATTTGTCAGAGGTATTTCAATATGTTCCTCTTCAAATACAAAATTTCTGGGTTGTGAACTCCAACTATCCTGAATATCCTTAATGCATTTGGCAGTACTTGTCTTAATAATGGTATTACTTGAAGGGCAATAAAACTTGAAACTCCTCGATCTCTCAGAATATCCAATAAAGAAGTAGTTAACTGTTATTGAGTCCAATTTCTTTTCATTTGGCTTATAGGGCCTAGCCTCAGCTAGACAACCCCAGACATGTAAATGCCTAATTCTAAGCCTCTTTCCAATCCATAACTCATAAGGGGTTTTAGCTATTGCTTTACCAGGTACTCGATTGAGAATTCAAACTGCGGTCTTTAAGGCCTCTCCCCATAGTGATTCTGGTAAAAAAGAATGAGATATCATACTTCTAACCATGTCTTCTAGGGTCCGATTTCATCTCTTAGTGAGATATCATACTTCTAACCATGTCTTTTAGGGTCCGATTTCATCTCTTAACTAACCATTTTGATGTGGAGTCCCTGGCATGGTGTAATGATGAACAATGCCTCATTCTTCTAAGTACCTTGGAAAAGGCTCAAGACGTTGTTTACCAAATCCATCAAATCTACTGTAGTATTTATCACCACAGTCAGATCTAACAGTCTTAATTTTCTTATCAAGTTAATTTTCAACTTCAGCTTTATAAACCTTAAAAAGGTCGAGCGCTTGTTATTTTTCATGTATCAAAAATAGATACCCATAACTAGAATAATCGTCTATAAAAGTGATAAAATATTGTTGACCATTCCAAGATGCCGTAGGAAATGGACCACAAATATCAATATGTATCACTTCTAAAACGCCTGAACTTCTGTTGACACATATTTTCCTTATATTTGTTCGCTTTCCTTTTATACATTCAACACAACTTTTAAAATCTGAAAAATCAAGAGAATCAAGAATTCCAGTTGACACTAGCTTTTCAATTCTTTCTTTCGAGATATGTCTCAACCGCTTGTGCCACAATACAGAGGAATTCTCATTGATCAGTCTCCTCTTTATACCACAACTATTTAGATGCAAGGTTTCGTTTGTCTTTAAGTGAGCAGCATCCAAGTCCAGCAAATAAAAATTATCAATCAAAGAGTCATTACCGACAACATTTGAATCTCAAAAAAGACTAAATTTCTCATTTCTAAATGAACAAGAAAAACTAGATTTGTCCAGAAAATAAATAAAAATTAAAATTCTTCTGAATGACAGCACATAGAAAGTCTCACCCAAAGTCAAATAAAAACCATACTCCAATTTTAATCAGTAGACTCCAATTGCCTCAACACTAACTTTATTGCCATCCCTCAAGTAAATAAAGTTTTTTGCATCACTTGATTTCGGCACTTTAGGTAACCCTGCATGGTAACACTTATGTGAATAGTTGCTCCTGAATCTATCCACCAAGTGTTAGGTGGTATAATAGTCAAATTTATTTCTGTGTAAACAAAGATAGAAAAACCACCTTTCTTTGCAAGCCACCTCTTATACTGGAAACAAATCTTCTTCAATATTTATTTTTTAAATATCAGTACACTAGTAGTCACTTTATATATATATAAGTAATACACTAGCAGTCACTTTGTTAATCATTAAGTAAAAATAATTTTTAAAAAATACATGAACAATCAAATTAAAGGGACAAACTAAGCAAGGATATAGTATATTTTCCTTCATGTATTGTTATATGTGTTTATCTCTCGTTAAGGTTGAATTAAATAAGAACCGTTGAAATAATCAGTCTCGACTCTGGAGTTTTTGGACCACCCATTCCAAGCTTCGTCTTTTAGATTTTTGGACACCCTCAATTATGGCTAAACGATATCGTGATTCCGACGACAAATGTGTTATAAATATACAGGTAAGAGCTCACTTACAAGATACGTATTTCCGGTTGAAAGTGCTACAACATTTTTAATGTGGTAAGTATGAATTTTAAGATGAATATCAATTAGAGCAACAAATATGATAAATATAAAGATAATCATAAATCTATTCAACAAATTTTACAAGTGATTGTAATTAGGAAAATACTTTAGACAAAAATGAATTACACAAAAGTAAACCTAAAACTAATGTGACTTGATGTAATACGTCAGATGATAAAATTATTTTTATTATAAAATAGATCTAACAGATCTCATAAAGCCACGTAAGTTTGCGGGTTTACTTTTATATAATTTATTTGTGTTTATAATAGTTCTCTTATAATTATACTTAAGAAAATGAAGAAAACAAAAACTGTGAAATTATTGAACATCTCTTATAATTATATATATACTTAAGAAAATGAAAGAAACAGAAAATATAAAATTATTAAAAACATAACAAACCAAATGTTTAAAACTCATTATATTAAAATCATAATATGACATGCTTTGCTTCGCTCGTTATAAGACCAATTAGATACATAATAATAATAATAATAATGTTCTTATAAATGAAAAAGATAAAATAATATTTTTTAATTTTTATAGAAAACTACTAGATACAATTGTTATTGGAATGATAAAATATAAAAGTAGGCTATTCATTTTCATTTTGAAAAAGTATAATATTTTTCAAATAAAAAGATTAATAATAATTGCATTTTGTAAAATGAAAATATTATTAATCCAATGACTATGATTTATATTTATGAATTACTATGAGAAATAATATGAAGATAATTGTTCTTCTTTTTACATAATATTATATATGAAAGATACAATTATTTTTAAATCTAAGAGAAAATATAATACTATCTTAAGTTGTTCCAAAGTTCAATAAACAAAAATCTTTCAATTTAGATAATTTGTAAGTTCATTATTATTATATTCTAATTAATATTCTAATAATAAAATTTTAATTATATTTTTAATGATGAATTAGAGGATAAAAATGTAATTATGTATAGTGAAAACACAAACAAAATCCACTATTCATGAGTCTATAACCACTTTTAGTGTAGAAATACAATAGATATTATAAAAGAAATTTGATTGATATTCTTTATTTATGATAGAGGAATGATTGAGCTTCATTATTATATATTTTATACATTTAAAATCAATATATTTTTAATTATTTTATTATTCTATCATTGATTTTAGATGAAAAAATTGATTAAGAGGCATAAATCTAAGTTGTGATTTAAATTGATTAAAAGCATAATTTATGCTTGATTTTAATACTTATGATTTAATTGTATAATATTTCTTCCATGCACAGCACACATTTAATATTTTATTTTTCATTTTTTTATTCTTCTAGTTTTGTTTTGTTTTATTTTTGTTTTGCTTTTATTTATTTTTGCTGTTGTTGTTATCTGTCTATTTTTATTTTTATTTATTTTATTTTCTGTTTTACAGGTTCTGCTAAACGACCTGTCATTTGTCTCTGAGATTAAAACTGCCGTCTACTAAACGACGTGTCGTTTTATCCGTAGACAATACGACATGTCGTTTTGGTCATCTTCATTCTCAACATGTCGAGCAGCACGCATGGCCTCCACGCTGCACTATGCCTACACAGCATTGTGCCCAACCACCGTAGCATCAAGCTAGCACCACTGCCCCATAGCAACACTGCACCATCTTCGTCAACCTCCCCGCATGCGTTCGGAGTATGCACAGCCAAACCTTCACGTAACCTCCACACACGGCGGCATCTTCACGCACTGCTCCAAACACCACCATCCACTGCCACTGTGTGTTAACTCAACTCCTCCACAGCACCTTCATAGCCACAATCACGAAGAAACTGCCACGAGTGTGCTTCTGTGAAACTGCCACCAATTCCAGCTCTGCCCAAAACATGCACCTCTCTTTTTCCTCCGTAAAACAGAGCACCATTTCAGATCCTCCACAGCACGGCCTCCTCCTGTTACCATGAGCCCTTGCATCCACCACTCTCACTGCCCAGATAGGAGCGCCGTGCACAACAGTGCCATGAGAAGTGAGAGCGACGCTGCCGTAGGGACAACTTCCATCTCAGCCGTAACATCTACCTCTCGGCTCCATCTCTCTCTTAGTATACGCTGCACATGAAGACCACTCACATGGCATGTCACACTACGGCAAACAAAAAAAGGAAAAAGAAAGAAAGCGACCATCATGATGAGCTTCACGTGGTTGCACTGCACTTTCGACTAATGAGACAGCAGGGTCACTATGTGGCTCCTGGCCAACACGCACTCACGCTAGTGGAGGGACACAAGAACAGAAAAAGAAATAATAAGACAGACGCACATAGGCCAGCGACAAACGGAATATCTTTCTAATTAGGGATAGGTGCAAGTAACACTTATTTGCAGTGTTATTTTGAAGCCTATATAAGGGCTTGAAGACAGACGAAAAAATCCATTAGATGTTAGGGTAGATTTTAGGAGTATGAGTAGAGTAGAGTAGAGAGACTTTCGTTTGTTTTTATTTTTTAGTTTTTTTTATTTGAATAATACTCAGGTGAAGAGAGGGAGTACGACAACACAGTTGAGAGCCTAATGGACCAGCTGTCGTTGTCGGGCTTTCCTCCTTCACCTATAGCCTCCATTTTCAGTTTAAAGTTTATGGTGAATTATTCCTTGCACTTTTAATTCTCGCTCATTTAAATTTATGTCATTTAATTTCTTGCACTTTAAATTACAATCATTTACCTTTCCTGCACTTTTAATTTCCGCTCATTTAAACTACTATCATTTATTTTTCTGCACTTTTATTTTCTACAATTTAAATTTATGTCATTTAATTTTCTTATTCCTTTAAATTTCAGTTATTTAATTTTCAGCAATTTCAATTTATTGTCTTGCACTTTAATTCCTTACTTTTTATCACTACATCTAAAACACTCAAATCCAACAAAATGAATCTGGTTCACGACCAGTAAACTTTCTTTTTCATTACTCTCATCCATTCATTGTATATACCATCACTCTTACTTTTATTTTTATTCTCTCATTGTAAATATTTTCATCATTTTACACAAATTTATTTTTAGCACTTTTCTTGTAGAGACGATTTAGGAATTTATTCATAATTATTACACGACACACTCCTGCACTTGAGTTAGCCTTTGTGCTGCTCATTTTCGAACAAGTCAAGGAACGCCATAAATGATAAAAAGAAGGGGATTAAATAAATCCTAAAAATTCAAGCCTTCTAAATTTAGAACCATTCTAAAATGATTAACACCATTACAAAGCAGTAGCTATATAGAAAAATAAGTATTGTCTTAACTACATAACATAAACTAATGTCAAAATTGAGGCCAATAATAAGCTTGATTGTTTTTTTTTTTTTTTTTTGTGTTTTTTCCATAAAGTTCAGTTTGGATCGAGAAACACTTACAACCTATTTTATCTCATCATTACAATTTTTAAATAAAATATAATAAAAAATTCAACTTTTTTAAATTTCAAAACAATAATAATATTAAAAAATAATATTCTAACAATATTTTATTCAACTTTTAACTTTTATTTCAACTTATCTCATCTTAATTCATTATCCAAACCTAACTTAACAAACCTAACTTAAGAGAGGCAGTACCTCCAATTTTATTGATAACCATCCCTTATAGTAGAGGAATACCTTTTACAAACAAAGGAAGAACTTTGAGGGTTATATAAATCCCAAAACCAAAGGTTTTCCTAAAACCATATATATATATATATATATATATATATATATATATATATATATATATATATATATATATATTCTTATAAACTAATCCGTACAATACTTATTTCGAACTATTTATCATAATAAAAATAAAAATAAAGTATAAAATTAGCGTTTAAAGTGGGGCGGAGTCCTGCATGAACCAAAACATACATGCAATATAAGTGTTGGTAAGTGAAAAACTGAGTAAAAAGAAGCATCTATATATATATATATATATACCAGTGCAAATGATAGCATAATAATAATAAACCATATTTCAAACCAGAATGTTGAGCAAAAATATTTGTCCCATGAACCATATATATGACAAAGAAAAACCATAAAGAAACTTAGCATCATAATTTATAATCACACGTCCACAACTAGCCATGCCACGTCCACAAAGGTGGTCTCACATCCACAGCTCCCAAATTAACCATCTGCCAAACCATTCCTTTCAACATGATTGATCTGGAAATGCATATATATAGAAATGGAAGGCAATAATGTGCGCGGCAATTAGGTACGTAGGAGGTTGCTTCCAGCGCTCGCGCACACAAGATTTAAGCAAATATCTTCACTTCTCAGGGATCAAATCAACTTTACCCTAAATAAAAACAATTCAATTATCAATACGTATATAGTTTAAAAATCAAGAATTAATTATTCCAATCACTAATTAGAATTAGTAACATCAATTACGATTTTTCCAAGATCATGAAGAAAAGTCATATTTGCATTAGTGTGAATTTTTAAGTAAATCATGTGATAGAAGTGACCCTATTTAAGAAAAGTTTTACGTACCGAGAACTTGATCACCATCTAAATGCATATCTGTAGGAGAGGGATTTGAACTCTAAATCATCAGAATATTTATACTCAGTACTTTCCCTTTCTGTCAATGAAAACAATTAATGAGGCAGTTAGAAAAGAAAGAAAGAGAATTAATTTGACAACACGGAGAATATATTTTGTATATATCAAAAACATAAAATTCACGATCAGCATAACAATTCCCAATGCTCACACCTAATTATATATATTTGTATATATTTTTATTAATGTTTTTAAAAAAGTTTATTTTATAACTTAATTAAAAGCTTTGAGGTTGCATGCATGGGGCTCTCACCAGCTCTGAGCCATTCGTCTCCTTGAGTGTGTGCGCCATCAATCTTTATGTTGCGGACGCGAGCCACCTTAAGCCATTCTTCTCCTTTTTTATCTTTCAATTCTTCCACCAACGCAGGACAGTTCTTTATCTCTAAAAAACGAAGGGAGGTAGGGAACCCCTCTTCTGGCATGTACCTGAGCTTTTTACACTCGATGATCATCAATTTTTCAAGGGAGGTGAGGTGTTGAAACCACTCCTTGTCCAATGATTTCAAATTTCCAATTGATTTGATACAAAGATAGGTCAGAGTGGTGGGCAGCAACAACTCCCCAGGAAAGGACTGCGCATGATCTTTTGATCTGAAGCAGCCGATTTTCAACCATTCAATACGGGAGAGTGTTTCCTTACACAGGTTTGCAATGAGTTTCTTACAGGTCAAGATCTCAATTCTCTTCAGATTGGATGGGAATCCCTCTTCTGGAAATGACTCAACTTTTGGACAATTTACTAACGTCAAAGAACGAAGAGATGGAAGAAATATGTGCATCTTACAGGGCATTGACCTCAAGCTCTCACAATATTCGAGGGAAAACATTTCGAGGTTAGGAGCACGCAATCCTCCTTTTGGAAAAGATACGAAATTAGGACATCTCCATATTCCTATTTTTGATATCACTAAATCACCTCCATGTTGTTCTAGAGATTGCAAATTCCTGCACCCTTCTATTCGAAAACTCTTCAGATTTGGGAATAGGTCTAATGGAAAGGACGTCAGGGAATCGCAACAATCCTTCAACAACAATACTTCAAGGGATGAAAATTGGGAGTGCATGGGGAGCTCAAACTTCTTACAATCATTGATCTCAAGTATTTTCAATTTTGAGAGTAAACCATCATGTTCATGTTGACAATCCATAATCTGCAGTTTGTCTAACGAAGGAAGATATACAGGCAACCTTCCTCTCAGCTTGGGGCACTCTCCAATATATAAATATTCAAGTTGAGGAAGATATACAGGCAACCTTCCTCTCAGCTTGGGGCACTCTCCAATATATAAATATTCAAGTTGAGAAAAAGTTTCCACTTCGTTTTCGACACCCAAATAAAACCAGTTTTCCCAATTCGACATATTCTCCAACCTCAGAAATTTCAAACTTCCAAATGGCTTCATTGAAGAATTACTACTATTTCCATAAAACTCTGGATCCACATTAACAACTCTATGCAGCCCATTAATCCAGAGTTTCTCAAGAAAAGGTAGTTGCCCAAGGGGTGGCAAGGCACTACAATAATTGCAATCAAATAACTTCAACTTAGACAATGAAGTAAGCCCTCCTATCCAATCTGGAAAACCTTTCCCGTCATAGTACTTGATGGAGAGACTTTTCAGGTTTTCATGGGGCTGCAAATTTTCAAGTACACCTCTTTGACTTTCCGAAATACCAAGTCCTTGACTATTCCAACTATTCCATTCTAACACCAACTCCTCGAGGTAACCTTTCGTCTTCAAGCTTGCATCCAAAGCCTCATCGGCTGATCTAACATTTTGGAGCTCTTGAATTAAAAGCATTCCCCGAAGATTTTTTAGTTTTCCCAATTCTCCAATGCTAGACGCACGGGCACTGTCATGTTTGCTGATGAAGAATTTTGACAACGTCTGGAGACAATTTAATCTACCCATTTTTATCGGCATCTCCTTTAATTTGTCAGTTTCATCAATTTCAAGATGACGTAAATTAATGAGTTTCCACATATCTCTTGGCAATCTATCCAACTCCCAACACTCTGATAACTTCAGAGTTTGCAAATTGCACAAATTACATATGGAATCGGGCAACATTTTCAATCTAAATGCACTAGAAACATCCAAATAACGTAGATATTTCATCTCGCCAATTGAATCAGGCAACTTAGTAATCTCAAAGGCTATGCGGCCTAGGGAGAGAACTCTTAAGCACAATATTGTCCATGGCATTTTGTTTTCCAAATACCGTACACTTGAAAAATCTAATGAAAGGAAAGTGCGCAATTGTTTGGCCTTTAAAAGATCATCTTCAATATCCTGGACTGTACCGCAACTTTTGTCGAAATTCGATACATAGCGAGTCATCTTCCCAATTTTTTTTAAACTATCAGTGCCAAATTGGCCAGCCACGGATTTTGCCAAGTCGTTGACAAGATCATGCATTACAAAATCTGACTTAGTTTCACGACTTGATTGTTGAAATAATGATCTTGATACAAGAACATCGAAGCAACGATTGCCAACTTCTTCCATGGTTAGTATTTCGGATTGTTGCAAGAAGCCTTCCGCCATCCATAACAAAACTAATTGATCTTTCTCAAAAATATGATCTTTTGGGAACATCGAACAATAAGCAAAGCATCTTTTTAAATACGAGGGGAGATACTTATAACTTAACCTCAAAGCCGGAAGAATGTCTGTCCCCTCCATGGGAAGATCCCATAAATTGCTCTCCAATATATTCGTCCATCTCTCGACATTTGATTCAGACCACAAGAGATCGCCAATGGCTTTGATTGCTAAAGGTAGACCTTTGCACTTTTTCACAATTTGTGTACCTATTTCTTTTATCTTTGGATCTGCGTTAGAGCTACCATTACAAAATGCATGCTTTTCAAAAAGTGACCAACAATCATCCTTTTGTAATAGCTCTAGATGATGAGTTTCAATTGCCTTCATGGCCAATGCAACGCTTACATTCCTTGTGGTGACAAGGATCTTACTTCCTCGAGCCCCATATTGCAAGAGTTGGCCTAGGAACTCCCCATGATTGGGTTTCTCACTCCAAACATCATCCAAAACAAGGAGAAATTTCTTCCCTTCCAAATTCTTCTTTAGTGTAACTCGAAGCTGCTCTGGATTCTTAAATTCAGGACAAGGTGACGAAGTTGCTGCCTCTATAATAGATTTCTCTACCATGGGCATAACAAATTCTTCTGAAACACAAAACCATATTTTAAGGTTGAAATGTTGTTCCACCCGACTGTCATGGTATGCCAGTTGAGCAAGGGTAGTCTTGCCGATTCCCCCCATGCCAACGATGGCAATCACGCACATTTCATTTCCTCTCGCATCAGACGAGAGCAACAAGTCAATTACTTTTTTCTTGTCCTCATCCCTACCAAAAGTGTCGGACTCTGAGACGTAAGAAGTGGACAGCCTTTGATCTGGATATTGTTTTCCCCCAACTCCTACTTGTAGACCCATAAAATCCTTTTGTGTTTTTAGATCTTGTAGTCTATCAAGTACCTCTTCTATTTTTTGCTCTACTTCATCGACAAAAGTATCGAGGAAAGTATTAGAGAGCAGCCAGTCTCGTACCTTTTCTGCAGGGGTACTAGATTCAGCGTCCAGCTTTCTTTGCAAGGCTTCAGTAGCAATCTCATCCAAGATGTCCTCCGCGTCGAAGAGAACATCCTTCAACTCGTCGACCCAGTGTTTCACATCAGGATTCGTAAGTTGCTTTTCTTCCGCGTCTGCAAGCACAGCATTCACAGACAGCACTGCTGTCTTCAATTTCCTAAAGCGTATTACGGTTAGCTTACTTCCCTTCAAGAAGTTAAGCACCTCTTGAGATATCACTCTGTCAAACAACACGCTGAGTGAAGCAGAGAGAACTGCCAAGCCCACCTCAGCCATGTTTTTCTTCTTCGGAGTGAGGGAAATCACGGGAAATGAAGGAAGGTTTTTTTTGTGCAAACAGCAAAGCAAGCTCAGGTTGCAAGAAAATTCTTACTATAATAAAATTAAATAGGAGAAATGTCAGTGGCACACGCTCTGGTCATGGGTTATTGGCTGATTGGTCATTGATTGAATTTCTGAGAAAGTCCATGTGAGAAAATGGGGAATAAGAAAATGATAGTGAGAAATTAAAATATCTTACTATAATAAAATTAGGTAGTCTGTCATATTCATGTCAAGATAATTCAACCTTTTCTAAGAAAATCCTTTTCTTAACCTTTTCTCATCTGGCAGCTCTCAAAGAAACATTTACCTTGTTTCTGTGTCTCATTTTATTTCAGTGTCCTGTTTTCCCGTGAAGATGGTAAATAAGATGTCTTTCTTCTTTAATTTGGAACTAATTACAAAAAGGTTGGCGATGATGCAATATTCAGGAATTCTCTTGGGATTTTTATATGAATGGGATCATGGAAATGGGACCTTTCAAAGTTGAACGAGCAATCTCTATAATTCAAGATCAACTCATCAACATTATTGCCAATCTCTTTAAACCGACACCAGTATCTTTTTTTGCCTGAAAAATTATCTTCTTTTCCTGCTTTTCTACCTTTGTTTTGTTCTTACTTTTCCTTTATGCATAGATTGTGGTGTAAGTGGGCCTCAAAGTCCGGAGGGAAAGAAAGGACAATCAAAAGATTCCTTACTTGATAGAACATCCTTTCAAAATCCTTATCTAAACAAAATTAACGCTGGAATAGTAAAAATGTTTGAGAATATTTATAAATAGTAATAATAAAAAAATAAAAAAATAATAAATAATAAAAAAATAAGTAAAAAATAATAAATAATAATAAGAATGTTTGAAAATACTTTAAAGTATTTTAGTATCCAAACTAAAACATTATAAAAAAATTTGCGATATTTGAAAATAAGAAGAATTATTGCTTCTTATCCGAGAGGCCAAATGGGACTTGGGGCTATGAGTATTCTGCTGTCGACCTAGTGTGAACGCGGCCAATATTTCAAACATGACTCATTTTCAGTATTTATAGAGGGGTAGATAATAATTCATTCAAAACATCTTCATAATTTTTTATTATTCACTTACATTTCATACTTTTTATTTTTTTTTCTTTTTTTTCTTTTTTCAAATATTTTTTATATGAATAGTGAATAAAAAATTTGAAATAATTTAAAAAAAATAAACTTAAAAAAAATTTAAAAAAAATAAAAATATAAAATATAGATAAATAATAAGAGATTATATAGTAAAATCCTAATTCTTTTACCTGTCAGTTTGGCCTATGCTCTGGTCATTTGAGCCTTTATTGACCGGTGGATAGTTTTTTATGCACAGTAGATAAAGTTGATAATTTCAGAAAGAAAGAGATGACAACTCTTCATGTAAAACGTTTTCAATTCTACCCTGTATTGATGCAGACTAGTCAGTCAGAAATTGCAATTATCTTACTTTTTCAAAAGGCAGTGATAAGATTACTATCTAATTACTATCAATATGTTATCCAAGTGTATTTTAAGTTTTTTTTTATTTTTTTAATATTTTTTACAGTAATTTTTTAACATTTTTAATAATTAAAAAAATTAAAAAATATATAACTTTATTAATACTTATTTTCTTAATCATTAAATAAAATTAAAAATTAAATATAAAATTAAATATAAAAAAAATAAATAAATAATAAACTATCATTATTTTTTTCAAAATGACTGTCATGATCAGAGATGGCCTACCACTAAAAGAAAGGGAACTTGGAGGACATTGCCCTTGTAAAAGAAAATTGGCACTCCATAAATTATTATTTCTATTTGCTCGTATGTGCAATAGATTAACTGAGTGTCAGGTTTTAGTTGGTTATGACATAAATTGCCAATTTTAACAGTTTATAGCGCAGTTTAAAGAAAAGTAGTAGCTCCTCTTAAATGTAAATTATATTGATTAGGTGAAATGAAATGATAAATTTATGAATATTAATAAAATAATTTGAGACGTTTTATGAGATTTTAGAAAATAAGAGAGAAAATAAATTGAATAAAAATATTATAAAATTAAAATATTATTAAAATATAATAATATTTTATTTTTATTTTTGTTTTGAAATTTTAAAAAATTAAATTATTTTTTATATTTTATTTAAAAGTTTAAAAAAATTATAATGATGATAAAAAAAATTGAAAATTTGAATTTAAAAAATGTTTACATTTGGACGTAAATATTTATTTAGTGGAAGTTTTGAGAGCTTTTGACGTACAACACAAATATTAATATCTATAGACTGACTCTGTGATAACATCGTATAATATTTCTATATTCCTCAAGAATTAAAGAAACAAATAATCAAGAAAGTGTCGATACATTTCGAAAAAATCAACCAAGTGAAAGGGCAATCGAGCCAAAGTTTAAGAGTAAAAAGATAACTTTTAAGATGAATTGGCGATGACAGTATCCGACGAATTTGCTGCTCAGATGCCGTTTTCTTTCTTCAATAATGAGTTTTGGTGAAATTCATAATAATATAATAAAATTATAATGAAATTAAAATTAAGATGAAATTAGTTTAGATTGAAGTACGGAAATGTCATTCTTTTTAAGGAGATTCAAGCTTTTTGTGATGTATAAAATCTCAAATGAATCGATGCAGTAGAAATCTTCTTGACTTGACTTCTCCAAAATATAACAGCCCAACTGATCGTCATATGACTTAAACCTACTCTATACAAATAGTCGAGTCCAAAGCTCCACTCAAAAGAACACATTTCTTTTATCTCAAAAATATCTATGTACACACACTATTATTATTATCGTCTAGTCTTGTTTGAATGCACAATTCTCCTCAACTCATCTTATTTTCATCATTATTATTTTTTTAAATTCCCACACAAAACATAATAATT
Organism: Cyclocarya paliurus; assembly: GCA_029856935.1. Lineage (NCBI taxonomy): Eukaryota > Viridiplantae > Streptophyta > Magnoliopsida > Fagales > Juglandaceae > Cyclocarya > Cyclocarya paliurus. The sequence continues at coordinate 13,062,769 of CM056958.1, forward strand.
TTTTTTTTCAAATCTCAAAAGAATCTTCTCAAATTTTCACACAAAAACAATCTTACTTTTTCAAATTCTAAAAGAATATTTCTAAATTTTCACATAAAAATATAATAAACAATATTACTTTTTCAAATCTCAAAAAATTCTTTTCCAATTCCCACACTAAAATTAATAAACAATAAATTTTTTTAAATCTTAAAATAATAATAATATTAAAAAATAATATCCATAAAATATCTTATTTTATTATTTACAAACTATCTCAATTCATCTAAACTCTCCTTTCAATCTAAACAGCCTAAAGTATCACCCACACCGTACGATAGAGAGAACTCATCTTTTAAATAAAGTTGCCTTTCTTTTCTAGCCTCAAAAGAATTGAAAAACAAATGAAAACATAACCGTTTATTCAAAGAGGTCCGGCCACTAGTAATTCAAGAGAATTAATGTAGGCTAAACAACGTTCAAACAATAAACTCATAACATCTAATAACTTTTTATAACCGTAGATTTTTCAAAAGGCTCAGCTTTAAGCAATTGAATAATAAGACAAATATAATAAATAGTAAATGAGGATGCTTTTTATAACCGAAAGGTAATAATAATCAAAGGCAGCCAACCTCAATCTAATTTATAATAAACAGCTTTCAAGATAATTACAAATTATATTAATATAAGAAAATCTGCAACGGCATGCAATTAAAAAATCTATTAATGCTTTAATCCAAACGTTGCATTTTTAAGGATACTCGTTACAAAATAAATTTTTATTAAAATGTAACAACAATGAGCTCCTCCAACAATCTTCCATGGTTTCTCGATCTTCAAAACCATTAATGTCAATGAATCATATTCATGGCATATTGTTGAAACTTTTGCACTCATAATGATGCCGATAAAATAGTGTGATGGCCAAAATCAATCACGGCTCTATTCAACAAGAATTTATTGCAGTTTTTTTTTTTGTTTTTTGGTTGAAATTTTCAATGATACCTGGGCTAACAAATTTTCATCTCTTCAAGAAGTCAATGACTTGAGAGATGTCCATCATTTTTTATTTTATTTGTAAGTTGGCACATGCTCTGGTCATTTGATCATTTATTGATTGGTACTTAGCTTTGATGATTACACTTAAGGAAAGACCAATCAATAATGTTTATGCACGGTTGATAATTTCAGACAAAGAGAGGTGACAACTGTTTATGTAAGACGTTTTCAATTCGAATAATGATTGCTTTACCATTCTTCTACTATCTTTCTACTATTTTTTTTTTTAATTTTTGATTTATTTTTTAAATTTTCTTTTACTTAATGGTGACAAAAAGATTGTAAGTCTTGATGCAAGTAGCCAGCCCGAAGTTACACTTATCCTGCTCATAGTTGCTTTTTCAAAATACTTGTCCTACCACCGAAAGACAAGAAACTTCGTAGACATTACCTTTGTAAAAGAAAGATGCCAATCCATAAATTATGGCAATAGGTTAACTGAGTGTCAGGTTTTAGTTTGTTATGAGGCTTGGGCTAACAAAATTTCTTTCTCCCTCGTGAGATGCCATTTTGTCGAATAACGCTCCAATTAATTAAGGGAGGCAAAGAGCAATGCAACTCCAACCTCAGCCATATCATGCTTTCTTGGACGAAAGAAGTGAGCAGTTACAATATTCACGGGAAACAAGAATTAGGAAAATTGGAATACATGATGAGCTGTAGATGGATTGACGCATAAATAATAATAATAATAATAATAATAATAAATTTGTTAATTAATAGATAACTCGATAGGTGCGGTAGACATTGGCAAAGAATAGTCAAGCTTAATTCGGATTCCTTTCGGGGGACCCATGATAACATGGGCTGCAGTGCACACTCGTGAAACAATCAACTTTACACCTCAGGACTGATTTTCTACTTTTGTTTTGTTTTTGTTTTTCGTCATTTATTGATTACTTTTTTCTTTTTCTTTTTGTCCTTTTATCCGTCAGTTGGCACATGCTCTGGTCATTTATTGATTGCTCGTGAACTTTGGATTTTGTTTGTGATCAAGGCTTCGTTTGGATTTTAATTTATTATTATATTTTTTTAAAATTTTAATATAAAATATAATAAATAATTTAATTTTTTTAAATTTTTAAATAATTTTAATATTAAAAAATAATATTTTATTATTTTAATTTAATTTATTTCAATATTCAAACTCATTCTAACTCTCTGCATAATGCATTGGGAGGAGCTATGGGGGCGCTAGGGGTCGGATGAGTGTTAATAGAGAATTTACACCATAATTTGTGACTTGTATATCTTTTAACAAATGAAAAATAAAATCGATTGCAGGTAAACAAACACTATACACTCCCATCTCTCTTCTCAAGTCAAAATGTCTGATTTTCGCCTCTCTCTCACTCGCTTTGTCTCACCCCTTGGTTGCTTTTCCTCTCTCTCTGCCCATCGTAGTCGGTTCTCTCTCAAGCCGAAACTCTCTTTCTCACCTCTCAGGCTGATCGTGTGGTGGCTGTGGCGGTGAATTAATAGATAATTCGATCTGTGAATTTGTGAATGGACAATGCTACATCCCCTGCTGGGGTGTAGCATTATTTTTTTATGTGTTTTTTTTTTAAATTACTTTTTATATAAATTTTTTAATATTTTTAAAAAATAAAATAAATTTAGAACATCAGTAAAAAAATATTTTTATTATTAAAAAATACTTCTAAAATGATTTTCTTGTATTACCATTGTTATTTTTCATGATTTTTCATTCTTTGTTGTTGTCATGATTGATTCTGGTTCTGATTTAAATTGTATTCAAGAAGGTTTAATTCTTAATAAATATTTTAAAAAATTTACTAAAAAGTTATCTTCAGCAAATGAATTTCAAATAAAAATCAATTATGAGCTCAACAATATTCATATTTGTCAAGATAAATCAGAAGAAGTAGACCTGAAATATCAGTTCTTATTCAGACTCATTTTCTTTTGTGAATTAATAGATAATTCGAACTGTGCGGTAGACGTTGGCAAAGAATGGTCAAGAAAGCTTAATTTGGATTCCTTTCAGGGACCCATGATAACATGGGCTGCAGTGCACACTCTTGAAATAATGTGCATCCAATCGACTTCACATCTCATGTGTGATGACTGTTTTCTACTTTTGTTTTAAAAAATTTATTTAATCTCTTATTATTTATATAATTTTCACACTCTATTTTTTTTTAATTTTTTTTATCAAATAATTTTTATATAATTAGTGAATAAAAAATTTAAAATAATTTAAAAAAATAAATTTAAAAAAAATTAAAAATATATTAAAAAATATAAAATATAAATAAATAATAAGAAATTAAGTAGTAAAATCCCTTTTATTTTTGTTTTTCTTTCTCCTTTATCCTTTTTGTTTTTGTCCTTTTATCTGTTAGTTGGCACATGCTCTGGTCATTGGTCATATATTGATTGCTCGTGAACTTTCGATTTTGTTTGTGGATGACTCTCTGCATAATGCATATTAATACAAATTTTACCAAATTAATTTTAATGTATAAGTGAGAGGAAAAATAATAAATTAATATTTAAAAAGTGAATAATATTTTTTTAAAATTTTAAAGAAATATTATTTATAACTATAGAAAATTTAAAAAATGCATAATTTAATATAAACTAATTTAAAAGATATTTTATAAATATAGAGATGAATACGAATATATATAAGTCATTGTCAATGCAATAAAGACTTAGTATATGTTTGGAAAACATGTTTCACCCAAAATTTTCATCTTCATCTCATCTCATCTCTACATTTTTTCAAATCTCCATACAAAATATAATAAATAATTCAATTTTTTTAAATCCTAATATAACTTTTTCAAATTTCAATTCAACTTTTTCAAATCTCAAAACTAAAAAATAATATTTTAAACTTTAAAACAAAACACAAAATTCTCATCTCACCTCCAAGCATAACTTACTCTTTCAGACCTGGTTGCTCTGTTAAGTCAGGGTGTAAAATATGTTTGACAAGTGAGATGAGATATAATATTTTTATTTTATTATTATATATTTTTTAAATTTTTATATAAAATATAATTAATAATTTAATTTTTTTTAAATTATAAAATAATAATAATATTTAAAAATAAAATTTTAAACTTTTATTAAAAATTAAAAGTTTTATTTGACGGGTTTTGCTACACAATCTCTTACTATTCATCCACACTCTACACTCCACACTTTTTAATATTTTTTAATACATTTTAAAATTTTTTTTTTGAATTTTTTTTTAAACTATTTCAAATTTTTTATTTACTAATCATATAAAAAATTTTGATAAAAAAATTAAAAAAAATATGTAGTGTAGAGGTTATGTGAATAGTAAGATGGTGAATATATTTTTTCTTTGACAAATTCGAGGAAAGCATGCCCTTGTCAATTGGTGCACATGCTCTGGTCATTTCACAGACGGAAAGACTCATCAATAATGTTTGACTAAAATTACTGTCACTTTTGTTTTTCAAAAAAATTACTTGTCACTTTTCAATTTGCTCCAATTTGTAATTTTATATTTTTATATTTTAAATATTTTTTAAACATATTAAAAAAATATAAAAATACCAATACAATTAATAATAGTCATTCTTTAACTATTAAACAAATAAATTTTTTTAAAAAAATAAACACTCAAAATGAAAAAATAAAATAAGACAACGTAATAACATTTTTCATAATATTTATGCAATGTTTATAATTTTAAAGAAATAATTATTCTTGGGAGATGACAACTATTCTAACTTGTCAGAGTAGCCAGTTAGAAGCTGCAGAATGCTTGTCCTGACTCTGATGAGATGGTCTATCACCAAAAGAAAGGAAACTTATAGACATTGCCCTTAAAAATGGGAGAGATGGCAATCTATAAAGAAAATACATGAGCAACCAAAAAAACATACTATGCGAATTTTTTTATTTTTTTTACTTTTTATTTAATGATTAAATAAGTATTTTTAAATAAATATGTGTTTTTTTTTTAAATATCTAAATATTTTAAATAAGGAAGTGCTACAGCCCGCTGGGCTCTTGCTGGAGCTCTGCTGAGGTATAGTGTTGTTTTTTCATTTGTTTTTTTTAAAGTTATTTTTTATATAGATTTTTTAACACTTTTAAATATTTAAAAAAAATAATTTTAATTTAAAATATCATTAAAAAAATACTTCTTTAATCAGAAATTAAAAAAAAATAATAAAAAAAATATTTTTTATTTTACTTCTTGAATTTATGTTAAATTAATCATTTTAAAATTAAAATAATAATATAATATTATGTATTTTTTGCAAACAGCAAACCAAGCTCAGGTTGCAAGAAAATTCTTACTGTAATAAAATTAAATAGGAGAAATGTCGGTGGCACATGCTCTGGTCATGGGTTATTGACTGATTGGTCATTGATTGAATTTCTGAGACAGTTCGTGTGAGAAAATGATAGTTAGAAATTAAAATATCTTACTATAATAAAATTAAATAAGGAAATGGCTGATCACGCGATTTAATTAGGTAGTCTGTCATATTCATGTCAAGATAACCCAATCTTTTTTAAGAAAATCCTTTTTTCAGTGCTTCATTCCATTAACCTTTTCTCATCTGGCAGCTCTCAAAGAAACATTTACCTTGTTTCTGTGTCTCATTTTATTTCAGTATCCTGTTTTCCTGTTAAGATGGTAAATAAGATGTCTTTCTTCTTTAATTTGGAACTAATTACAAAAAAGGTTGGCGATGATGCAATATTCAGGAATTCTTTATCCAACGACATTAGTGTAGGAAATGATGCAATATTCAGGAATTCTCTTGGAATTTTTATATGAATGGGATCATGGAAATGGGACCTTTCAAAGTTGAACGAGCAATCTCTATAATTCAAGATCAACTCATCAACATTATTGCCAATCTCTTTAAACCGACACCATATCTTTTTTTGCCTGAAAAATTATCTCCTTTTCCTGCTTTTCTACTTTTGTTTTGTTCTTACTTTTCCTTTTTGCATAGATTGTGGTGTTAGTGGGCCTCAAAGTCCGGAGGAAAAGAAAGGACAGTCAAAAGATTCCTTCCTTACTTGATGAACATCCTCCACAAAATCCTTAGAATATTAACACCTATAGACTCACTCTGTGATAACATCATATAATATGTCTATATTCCTCGAGAATTAAAGAAACAAATAATCAACAGAGTATCAATAGATTTTGAAAAAATCAACCAAATGAAAGGGCAATCGAGCCAAAGTTTAAGAATAAAAAGATAACTTTTAAGATGGTTGGTGATGACAGTATCCGTCGGAATTTGCTGCTCAGATGCCGTTTTCTTTCTTCAATAATGAGCTCTCACAACCATCTTCCATGGTTTCTCGATCTTCAAAACCATTAATGTCAATGAATCATATTCATGGCATATAGTTGAAACTTTTGCACTCATAATGATGCCGATAAAATAGTTTGATGGCCAAAATCAATCATAGCCCGATTCAACAAGAATTTGTTGCAGTTTTTTTTTGGTTGAAATTTTCAATGATACTTGGGCTAACAAATTTTCATCCCTTCAAGAAGTCAATGACCTTGCGAGATGTCTATCATTTTGTCAAATAACGCTAGCACCAAGGAAGGCAAGATATTTCCTTCGAAAATGAGAGATGGAAATCCAAGAAAAATATTTTACCGCCATTCACCATGTAATGCTTGCGCCTGTTATTATTTTTATTGATCAATTTGGCAATATGTTAATTGAGTGTACAAATCTCTTCAAATCCAAGAAAAGCCATCAAGAAGTTTTTGTAGTCTCCTGTAGAGCAATAATCGAGCCGAGCTAAGCTGGTCTTTAGTTTTTTCAAACTCGGCTCGATTCAAAAAACTTGAGCTCGAGCTCTGAGCTCAAAATTTTTATTTAATATTTGTTCGAGCTTGACTCAATAAGTCAAACTTCCAATTCGAGCTTGAGCTTGAACTCGGCTCGAGTTGTTTATTTTTTGAATAAAATTTAATAATTAATAAATTAGATAAATCCTATAAAAAAGTGATGTTTTAGAAGCCAGGAACGGTCGACGAAAACGTCTTACGGTTATTGATTAGAGGCAATGTCCACCAAGTTTCCTCCTCTTTTCATGGTAGATCATCTCATCAAGAGTCAGGACAAGATTGATAATTGGGGGAGCTCATCAATGAAGAAAATGGTATCTGAGCAGCAAATTCGGTGGATACTGACATCACTAATCATCTATCTTTTGGTGGTAGGATATCTGAACAGGATAATTGCAATTTCTGGCTGGCCTCAAGACGGTAGAATTGAAAATGTCTTACATGAACAGTTGTCATCTCTCTTTTACTGAAATTATCAACTGTGCACAAACATTATTGATGGGTCTTTTCTTGTGTGCTTGTTTTTCTTGCAGGTTACCCTTCGGTTTGCTCTGATTTAGGATAAGTGTCTTTTTTTTGGCAATGTATTTGGATTACATGAATATAATGGTTTAGATGTCTAGGTTTTGAATTTCAAAGCTGATATGTATCTTCCAGGTGTCGTGTTTGTAACTATAATTTTTCTTTATTGCAAATAAAATAATCAATAAAATTGAGATACCGTCATCTTCTTAAAAAAAAAAAAAAAAAATCTCCAACCTCAGCCACATCATGTTTCTTGGACGAAAGAAGTGAGCAGCTACAATATTCAAGAGACAAGAATTAGGGAATTGGAATACATGAGCGCATAAATAAATAAATAAAATATTGTTAATTAGATAAGTACTACTCGATCTGTGAGGTAGACATTGGCAAAGAATAGTCAAGAAAGCTGCACTTCACACCCATGAAATAATGTGCATCCATTCCACTTCACAGTGAAAGCGACCTTTGAATAAATAAATAGATAGATAACACTCTCTTTCAGTATTTATGGAGGGGGAGAAAATAATCTCTTATTTTTCTATCTTTTGTTATTTTTCGTTAGAATGGAAGAAATCAAAGGAAAATGAAGGAATGAAAGTTAATAATGTAAGAAGCAGAGCAAAACCAGGTTGCAAGCTATATTTTGCTTCCCATGTGCCCAAAGATTAGGCCATGTTTGGTTATGAAACATGGATGAAGTTTATTATTCAAAAAAACAAGTCAAGAAAAATCAAACATAGATGCAAAGAAATTTCGTTTTCGTGCTTTTCTATTTTTGTTTTGTTCTGCTTTTGTCCATTTTGCTTTTCCCTCTCTTTAGAAAATGAAAAGAGATAATCTTTTATGTGGCAAAGGTCATTTGATCATTGATTGATTGGTGGCGAGCATTGAGTTCATGCTTATCCTGATGAGATGGTCTAACAATAAATTAGCTCACAGAAAATCATATTGTAAAGCAATTTTTTTTTCTAAGTACAGTAGAACGAAAAATGAATTTGGTTCTAGAAAAGAAAAAAATAAGCAATAAATAAGAAATAAACGCCTTGATTTAAACACACTGCTTCTTGGGACACGGGAATTGGCATTTTTGTGCTTGGATTCAAGACACAAATCCTCAAAAAACAAGGATTTGGTACATGAGATTGTTCAACTGCTATGTGAAGAATGATCCCGATTGCACATTTCTGTAGAAATTTGGGAAACTTTGTCAATCATTACCGACTTTTAATGCTCCAGATTAATAAGCATGATTGTAGAGATTAGATAGATGGATTTCATTTATGCAGCATCCCTAAAGTCTCCTAACTACTCCATTATTTCATCATTTGGGATCATGATTTTGGGAGTAACTAAGTAGAAATGCTCATTAGCAAACCCAAATGATTGACAAAAGGTTTTAATGATTCTAAAAAATATATATTCATAACCCTAATATATCATGATTGTTTCACTTTAACTGTTTTAGCTAAATTTGAAAAGAAAACAAAAATTGCTTTGTTATCACCTCTTTGTACATAGCTGTTGTTAACAGCAAATTTAGAAAGAACAATCTTATATCTTTCAGAATTCACAAGACTTGCTTAATCATTGAAGATCATTAGATCGAGGTGCAACTTATAAACGTGATAAAACAAAAAGCTACATTCTATCATGAACTTACCCAACTCAACCCATTCTACTCTACAGCCCTGCCCACCAAAAGACCATAGTTAACACAACTCCAACTAACACCAAAGCAAGGCATGAGCCTCTTGAATGTCATTTCATCTAAACACCCGAAGTGAGTGTTTTGAGCATGTGAAGCCCCCATCAACCATGAGATTAGCTCCACTTACATACCTTGCTTCATTGCTTGCTAAGAATAGCACAGCATTAGCCACATCATCAGTGGTCAATTCTACTCCCTGCAGGTTAGCATTCCTCCCAGTAAAATCACGAAAACCTGTCATGGCATCCTCAGTTCTCTTCTCCTCCGGCAAGTGAGCTAAAGCCAAGCCTATTAGAACAGCATAAGGAGAGACACAGTTGACACATATCCCATGTAGTCAAAGCTCAGCTGCAACATTCTTGGTGAGCCCTAAAACAGCATGCTTGGACCCTGTGTAGGCATGTGGACCGAGCCCCCCTATGCCACTTGCAACACTGCACAGAGAAATTATAGAGCCATTCTTCAATGGGATCATAATCCGAGCTGCATGTTTCATTACAAGGAAGACTCCCTTCACGTTTACATCAAATAACTTCTCAAACTCTGATATATCTGCACTGCGGATATCGGGACATGCTGAACCTGACAAACCAGCATTATTGACCATGATGTCAAGTGTACCAAATTTGCTGACAGTGAAGTCAACTGCACGGTCAACATTATCTTCTTTGGTGACATCACAATGGAAATAACAAGAGTTTGGTTCACCACCAAGAGTATCACAGACACGCTGGCCAAGGTTGTACTGTAAGTCACTATACAAACTGTTGCACCATGTTTGTGGAATAGGCGCGCAATGCTCTCTCCAATACCAGTGGCTCCTCCTGTGATCAATGCCACTTTCCCCAATAATCTGAGGGGAAAAACACAATGAAGGTATTATATCCTACAAGGAATCTAATGCAATATGTTAGAATCTATTAGGAGACTAAGATTATGTTTGGAAGGTAAGATGAGAATTTTGTGTTTTGTTTTAAAGTTTAAAATATTATTTTTTAGTTTTGAGATTTGAAAAAGTTAAATTGAAATTTGAAAAAGTTGTATTGAGATTTGAAAAAGTTGAATTATTTATTATATTTTATATAGAAATTTGAAAAGGTTGTAATGATGAGATGAGATGAGATGAGAATTTTATTGAAGATGAAACTTCCAAACATAATCTAACTATTAAGATCACTGTGGAACTTAAAATCTGAGCTAAGAATAAGAATCCTCCCAGCCCTCGTAAAGTGAAAAACAAAAACATTATTATTAAAATGAAGCAAATTTTTTGAGAATTTACTTCACTCACTTGATTTTGAAAAACAAGTGTGGCTTTCATAGGGAAATTGATGTTCTTAGATGGGTAGATAGTTCATATTTAGGATATCATTCAGTTGGAGAAATCATATACTAAAAGTTAAGTTTGTGACAAGGCCTTGGTAGTTGGTATTATAACTGATGACTACTTGTCGAAGATCTTTCAGAATTAGACGCAAAGGGAATTGCTGAATGCAATTGAACAAATATGCTGTCAAAGAATTTGGAAGCAATTCCATTTCTCGCTACCAATTAACAAGTAGAAGTAATATAAAACAACAGTTCACACCAAAACATCAACCACTGTAAAAAGTGTGTAAATTTAAAGAATATAGATACGCCCATACAAAGTCATAAAGAATCTAGATTTATTCAACTCGCAAAACATTCAGCTACAAAATTAAGCATTTCGACGATTCGTGATTTTGCCTAACCTCAAGCATTATGAACAAGAAAAAGGGGAGAGAGAGAAAGAGTGTTGTTCATCAGTTGACATGATTGCTCTTCAATTTACAAACTAAAAAAAAATCGTGGAGCCCAAAATGAAATCAAAATGGAGATTTAATTCTCATATTACAAAAAAAGTAAGAATTTTGAAAAATAGTATTCCGCCATTCAATCAAGTATCATCAAGATCTAAAACTACGACAAAGATGAAACCACAATCAATTTGATGGTAAGGCCAAAAGCTTCAGTCAGAAATTGAACAAAACAAGAAATAACAAGGAGCTGAAAATCAATTGTACCCAGAACAAGCAGAAAGTTTTAGACAAAATGGGTAAATCGCATAGAACGAAGTAGAAGAGAAAGGTAGAAAGATGTCTTATTGGTTACCTTTGGCCTGGAAGTGAAGACTCACCACCAAATTTGGCAGCAGACATCATCGTCTGGGAGTGTCTCTTTCCTTCACTTTTTTTCAATATTTGATTTAGGGGAGAGCGTATATACTCGTGCTTCTATAAAGTGTAAATACTAAATATTAGAAGAAGAATAACTTGGACGTTGAGATTAGAGCTTTGCATCCGGATCCAGATCCGGATACCCGGGGATATATCCGGATCCGGATCCAGCTTTTAAAAAGCATTAATCCGGTCCAAATCCAGGGTCCGGGTTTTGACTGGATATCCAGGTTTTATACCTGGTTAAAAAAAAAAAAATTAACTCTTCTAAACAGACTTTTTTTATAGTCTTTATGTTTATTATTATTTTAAACAAGTGAAAAATTTTTGATTGTGGGTTTTTTCTCGCCCTTTCAAGTACATATGCTTTTCATTTTTTTTTTTTTTTTGATAAGTAATAAACTTTATTGATCAAATGCAACTAGGCAAAGCCCTAGTTCTTTTGTGTAGTCATTTTTTTTTTCTTTTTACATAGCCTTTTTTAAATATCTTTCTATGTAGTTCTTTTGTGTTACTTTTTTTTTTAGATTTTTTAAAAAAAAAAACTTGATCGCCAATTCAAATTTTTACAAGAAAAAAATATGAATAATGTTGAGAAAATAAATGCAAGAACAAAATACAAGCCAATGGCATGTATTTAATATTTTCTCCACCAAAGCTATTTTGTTGCAGTGATGCCTCCCCTGGTTATGACTAATCCCTTTGAAAGAACATTCGTGAAAGATTTTCCTTTGAAGCCAATGTGGACCAGTGAGCAGAAATTAAATATCTTTCAATCCTCAAAATGAAGAAAAACTAAGGAAGAAAGGCAAGAAGTTTACTGCATTAAAGATGAACCATCCAAAACTCATGCCACTTTCAGTCCTGCAAGAGAAATAAAAGAGAGACTTCAAGCATACTCAGTAAACAAACAGTGTCATATTTTCCCTCTAATTATTATGGAAATTTTGGAATAGGAAATATTATGCATTTCTAATTTAAGCTAGGGCAGATACAAGTATTATAACGATAGTGAGAAACTTTTAAAATAAAGCTTCATAATTAGTTCAGCCAGCACACAATATTACACAAAATATGGAATAACAAAATAAATACAGTGATTTACAGTTTCAATCCATAACTAGTATCAATCACCTTCAGTGGCTTAGATCAAAATACAATGAGTTCACAAAAAAAATCCAGCATTGTAATTGCTGGACTTGAACATAAAATCAAAGCAACAGGCCCTACACAATTTCGTACAAATCTTCCACATCTCCCAACCCCTCAAACAGGCAAAGCAGAGTAACTAATTATCAGACATTAACTTATAAAAAACTCCCCTCAAATCAAAACACAGTATATCCAAGTCCAAACTATACACGAGAAGTGAAGATCCATACAACACTTCTCAAACAATCAATAAGACCAACACTCGGAAAATCATTTATCATCGTACCCAGAAATCAAGCAAACCGATTTTCAAAATGGATAACAAATCTTCAAAAAATCCAGAAAATACGAAATCAAACAAAATCCCACAAAACATAATAGGCAAAATCTCACTAATCTGTAAGCAAAGGCAAGATTCAACTACCAAAAGATAAAAAGACTCAAAAGAGCGAAACATGCACCAATCAGAACCAAACAACAGAACCCGATTCAAAATTACAGAGACAAAGAGAACCATACGGCGACGAACAACGGCGATGTCGGCTCAAATTTGAGTTAGGGTTTGAGAGAGAGAGAGAGAGAGAGAGAGAGGTGATAGAGATCCAACGGCGGCAAGGGAAACCCTAGAAGAGCAACGCAGTGCAGACGTAGAAGAAGGGAAGTGAATTCTTGGGCCAGAGCAGAGCCTGGAATGTTTTTGTTTGCTTGTTTAAAAGCGTTTAAAAGCGTTTAAAATGTAAATATGTAATTTGGTCACTGTCGTGGTTAGCTGCATGTTTTTGTTAGTTGTTAACACGTACATGTGCAATTGGCAGGGAAGAAAGTGAGTAAAGCTCCTAAAATTCAGAGGTTGGTCACCCCCATTGACTTTGCGGGGGCGAGCAAGGATTGCAGAGAAGAAGAAGAGAATTTCAAGGCCAAGTCGGAGGCTGCTGAGTACCAGAAGCTCCTTGCCTCGAGATTGAAGGAGCAAAGAGAACGTAGCAGTGAAAGCTTGGCCAAGAAACGATCCAGGCTCTCTGCCGCATCTAATTCATGTATTGTGGCACAGGTTCGTGCATATATTTGGGCAAGTGATTGATATTCCTCGACAGTGAGAACATTAGTATTAGTCTATGTATATTTATATGTAAAATTATATTTACATAATATGACTCAAAAAATATTCACATTAGCTTATGCATATGCATTAATTTAGCTAGCAGTGACAACTGTTCATTCCATCAAACATATTTTAATTGTTTTTTCTCTCTCCTTCCACACTCTCTCTCAATATTTTCCTCTTCTCTCTCCCTCAACAACACAACAAATCTTCACATACACATTCATTTTATTATTATAATATATTATATATATATTTTTCATTTTATTATATTTTTAATATAATATATAAAAAAAATTATATTTTTTATTATTATATTTGTATTATTAATCTTAAATGTATATAGTGGATGTTAATTATAAAAATATATAAAAAATTTTGATTTTAAAAAAAAAATTAATAATAATAAAAAATAATATTTTATTATTATTTTGGTCTCAAATATGCATAAGCCAATGTGGGAGTTTTGCTTGAATGGTCAAATGATTATGCAAAAGAGGTAATTTTGCATATGCATATGCATAGACCAATGTTAATGCTCTGAGATGATAATTTTCATTTAAATGAAAATTTAAAATATTATTTGTAATATTATTTTTATTTTAAAATTTAAAAAAATTGAATTGAAATTAAAAAAATTAAATTATTTATTATATTTTACGTGAAAATTTTAAAAAAATATAATAATAATATAAAATAAAATAAAATAAAATTTTTTGTATCTCATCTTATTTACTAAACATAACTTCAATTTTGATCAGAAGATGAACATTAAATATCTATGAGATTTTCTAGTATTAAATTTGGTAAACATATATTTTTTAGGATTGCAATGAGGACATGTTGATGGTTTCTTATAATGCAGCTTCTCCAAATGCTGCTTAGTAATGAGTATAACCACTATATTATTGATATTTTTTTAAGGTATTGTTTGATTATGCAGCTCAGATATAATAAGATGAAGTGTTTTGTAAAAAGTTAAATAAAATATTATAATAATATTATTTTTATTTTAAAATTTGAAAAATATTGAATTGTTTATTATATTTTATACGTAAATTTAAAAAAATTGTAATGATTCTATGAGATGAGATGAAAAAATTTAATTTTATGTAACCAAACAAGGCTTTAAATCTTTCAACATTATTTTACTGAATAATGATGAGATGCTTTATCAAAAAAGAGATCCCATTGAGTACATAAAAGGACGGTGCCACGTCCACCATTCCTAACTCCCACTAGGAGCTATCATTAAGTATAATGGGTCTATTTTTTTTTTTTTTTACATGTATTTTTTTACACTTTTAAATCTTTTTTTTAAATGTAATATTATTACAAAATAATTCTTTAATTACTAAGTAAAAAGTAAAATTAAAAAATAAAATTAAAAATTCCAACGGTAACACTGTTGTAAGAACCAACGGTGAGAGTATAATTTTCTTTAATGCTTAGGACGGTACTATAGCCACCGCTGGTTCCTGCTAGTTGTTTTTGACTTTTTTTATATGTATTTTTTTAACACTTTTTTTTTTAAAATCACAATATCATTAAAACATGAAGTAAAGAACAAAAAAACTAAAAAATGCCAGCAGTTGCTCCCAAAGGGAGCTGCGAGGCAGCGGACTAGCATTATCCTTCATAAAATGTATCCAAAGACCTTGTCTCTGTCTACGGCATGTGCACCGTCTCTCTATGGTGCCAATTTAAGAGAAATTTAAAATTAAATTATTTTTTGAATCAACTCATGCATGCTCGGCCAACAGTGTAAGGATATATCCTGGTCATCAACTTGTAAATATAATTTTCTATGTCACAATGACATCCCATTGCCATTTTCTAGTAACAAAGCTTGCATAATTGGCGTCGTAATCATTCTGTTAGTTTAGTTCCAAACTCTGCCTGTTAAGTTCAACATTTTTGGATCTCCATTAGGCTATAGAGGACGAATGGTAAAATGTTATGCCAACCATCACGATGCAATGAACATGCTTCATTCTTACAAAAAGATCATGACAACCCACACCAATCAAGAGTAGGAGCACCAACCAGCTCCATGACCCTACGATTCCAGCTCGGCACAAAAATGATAGATAGAGTGAAGGAGATTAAAAAAAAAAAAAAAACTTTCATAAATATTATACACTCATCATCAGATTAATCTCCAGATTCATGAGCTAGTTGGCCCCTGTAAGAGTGTAGAACTAGCCCCTTCCTCGGCTCTTCATTATGCAGTGAGGCTATCTTCCTACAGCCTCGTACATATACCAGCCCTTTCTGCAGTTATATCTTTTCCATTTATTCAGCTTCCATTTGTTGGTCTCACATTGTCGCTTTCTTCTAGTATACACATTCAGTACACAGCATAACATAGACGAAATATATACAGAAGTGATAATGGTAATACATATACTAATGACTACACGTCGGTGGGCGCTTGAAGCCGTCTAGATCTCTAAGGAGGCAAGAGATTTTTCTGAGATGCGATCCTCCTTCGCAGGCGCTCGGCAATGATGAAAACTAACTCAAGAGATTGTGAAGCATCATTGAGCCTGAGATCACAGTGAGTATGGAAACATGAACCCAAGTCATCGAAGGTCACAACCTCCGTCACGTTTTGGCCCGTCATCTCTGGATGAACTCCTCCCTGGTGGCTTCCTTCTTGCTCATGCACATCAAAGAAAGCTCTCGCCTGAACCTATCCATATAAAATGCAGGATGAATATTCTACTTGATGATCAAGAGAGTCAACTGTCGAAATGTATTACACAAATAATTCTATTCTACTAGCAAAAAAATCATGTACAAGAGGTTATAAGAATTTAGTGTTAAACAATGAACCACTCGGAGGTAAAAAAAATGTCCAAAAGATTAAGGAAAAAAAAATGGCTTTACAATTATTGCAGGCAACCCAACTTATATTGGTCCGTTGGGTCCAATAATAATTGGATTGAGTATCATACGGAAATTTGATTTGACATTTCTGGTGAAATTAGTTCTTATACTGCAAAATCAAGGAATTTTTTGCCTGCAAAATGAATTAGAAGCCTCATGCATTTTGGCCTTTTTCACGAAACAACGT